>JAOQMS010000178.1:20115148-20149017 GCA_027563885.1 Erythroxylum longipes
ATAATATTAAAAGACTTAATATAAATTTCATATTAGAAATTAATAAAGAATTGTAGCAATTTATATAAGGAAATTTTTTAATATTTTAAAATTCACTAAATTTAGATAATAATTATAAATTTTTATTAAAGAAAGTGGACAATAAAAAATAAAATTGTTTTTAAAAAATATCAATAGTGACTCAATTTGTTGGTTGTTGTGTATTTAAGAAAGTTGTGAAACTTGAAAGGGAAAGTTAGCCTTATCTTTGTACAATTAGAGGGACTTGGGTGCTCAACTGTTTTGTGTCATTGATGGTTAAACAATTCAATGCATCCGCTTGAAAAGGAGGAATTAGGTCAGAAGAGTTGTGCATTTAATCGGAATTGATAGTATTTGTTGGGAAGGTTCGCATCTTCCACCAAAATTTTCTTCGTTAGTAAGTTACAATGTGAACTCAGCACTTTTTATAGTATCCACACTCTCTTTTAACACCTTTTTTTTTCCCAGATTGAAAATAAATCATAATTAAAAATATTATTATAGACAATATTAATCATTATTACTAATAAAGTTAGATGACTGATTAAAATTTATATTTACTGTAGAATAATTCAAACATAGATCAAAATTTAAATAACATGAAGTAATTTTTATTAATCATTTATTTAATTATTGAATAAAATATTATTTAATTTAATTTAGCTCAAATTAATTTAAACAAAATTTCTCAAATTTAAATCTAACTCGTTAGCCAGCTCAAAATTTTAAATTCTTATAAATGAGGAAAAGAATAATGAACATCAACATGATATTTAATAGACACATTATATATATAAAAACAACATTTTGACCTCAATTATATACTTCTTAAAACATTAGTTCATTTATGTGGATCATTTGGAAATAACATCTTTATTAATTAAAGATAAAATTGTGTACTATTAAATCTCTTTAAATCTTATATTTCAACAAAATTTCTATTAAGTGTTGTTATTTAAAACATTAGTTCCTAACTTAAAATTTTTAATCTTGAATTTTAAAAATTCTAAAGTATTGCTCCTGTGCGTGTGTGGGTGTGGGTGTGGGTGGGGTGGGGGATGTTACACTTTTAATTGTTTCAATTTTAGATTGAGCATACTTTTTATAATTTTTTCTTAAATTTAGACTTTGTTGGAAGTTATTAATTTGTTAAATGAATTAATTAAATCATGTAATTAATAAATTATTACATAATAATGAAAATTAGTTCAATACCTATTTAAAATAGAAATAATAATGATTTAAACTGAATTAAAGCCTTTTTAGTTCAAACTCGCCTTGATCAAATTTTAAATTTAAATAATATTATTTCAATTAATAAATTCAATTCAAATTAAACTCAATTAACTCTTTTAAATTAAAACTAATCTAAAATTAATTTTAATTAAACTATTTAATTTTAAGTCAGATTTAATCAAAATATTATTAACTCCTTCCCGTCTATGCTAAAATGTGGATTGTGCATAAAGCAACTTAAAGCATAAATATGCCTGAGCTGTAGTGGCTCCACCAACGTAGGAGATTGGGTGAAAGTTTGATGGCCGCTCAGTAGAAAATATCATATCATATCGTGTCCATATTCTAATCTATAAGACCTAAACATCGTTACTGTCTTGGTTTGAGTTGTTGCAACCATAATAACACATGTATCCTTGTCGTTGACTTATAATTTCTTTATTTTTAAAATTATTGTATATTCAAATTAATAAGCTTCGTAATAGGGAATTTTAATTTTTGCGAGGGGAGGCCACGCCACGTGGGAGAAGTTAATTCGCGAGGAGGACTTATTTAATATTACAGCTATGATTTGTCGGGGAATGAGAACTAAGTTACGATTTTGCCCTCCCAAGACCGTGGCCCACACATTTATGTGAGCCTCACATAAATGAATAAATGATTAAATGGTCGCTCAGTCATGGTGAAAAGACGTAAATACCCATGTTCTTGTATAATCCTCGTAGTTGAAATTTATATGAGAAATATGTACGAAATCTAGTTAATTTAATACGGACTTATTATGCTTTTTCTAATAAAAAATCAATGCATTTTGATAAAGAATTATTCTAAATTTTATGGGCTTACTCTTATTTTTATTACTCTGTGGAATATATTTTTTAACATATAGTCCCGTTTCAATTAAATATTTTGAATAAATAGACATTTAACAAAATACATTAATACATTTTACTGAAATATTATTAATAATATAACTTATCAACGCTATTTTATTACTTTTTTATGTTTATTTGACTTATTTACTTACTTATTTTATTTTATTATTTTTGTTTGGCATATGTATAGACATCTATTTTTAATCTTTATGATACATTACATGTGGGTGTATCAGAAACAATCTCTCTACTTTGTAAGGATAAGGTTATATATTATCAGACATCTTTAAACTCAGCACCTTAGCGAGACTTTAATTAGGTATTGATGAAGACGATAACTTATCGATAAAAATTCAAATGGATTTTACTATTTTATTCCAAAAATTAATTTATCTTTTATATATCGTGATAGGTTATATTATAAAATAAAAGTTCATAATTTATCTGAAGAATAAAATCTTAAGAATCTCGTAACAAGAAGGGTTATAAATTTTGGGAGTTTCTTCTATGATTTAAACCCTAAACCCTTTTTAAGAATGTCTTTCTTCCAAAGCCAACTTCAGTATTTATTTCATAGAGAGGAAGACTTGGCCAATAACGAACTTTTCCGTTCAACTGCATATATCTAAATGTCTATGTGTGTGTGTGGAAGCTAGATAGGAGTACACTTGACAAATTATACTTCACTAAACTCAATTCAGTTTGATATGATTTGGTATGAATTCAATAAATTATAACTTAGTTAATCGAGTTTCATGCAATGTTTCTAAAACAAGATCGAAAATTGAACTAGCAAGACAAGAAGTTTAATGTTTAAAATGTTTATTAGTTGTTAAATCGATATAAAACTGACTAAAAATCAAATAAAGTTAAAGAATTTAAAATATGATTAAAAGAATTATTAAAGACGTTATTCCTACCTATCCAAAAATTTGAAGTTTAATTGAAAATTTGTTATTAAATAAAAATTAATTGATTTATTTTAGTTTATAATAACTTATTATTTAATAAAAATTAACAAAAAATTAAAAACCAAATTGAAAAATTGGACTATTAAAAAATTTCATGGTTAAACTGATCAAATCAATTAAATTTTTTAATCATTAGTTTCACAATATAACTCGCTTCAATTTTAGATTCAATAATATAGATATGCAATAGTATTATTTTAAAATAGCTAAAATCATTGGGTCCTTCTCAAACCTAATCAGGAGCATATAGTTCTACGAATAAGGAATAGGGATGTTAATTTCGGCCCGGATCGTCAGGCCTGGCCCAATCCGGCCAGTTTTTGACCTGAGTTTAGCGGGCTACAGGTCGACCATGGTCCGGTGTGGTCCGGCCGCGGGCCAATCATGGAAGGCCCGTAAGGGCCACGGGCCGGCTAATGGCGTCGTTTTATCCAAAAAGACGTCATTTTGTATTTTTTATATTAAAAAAATATAGACGGGCCAGGCCGCGGGCTGGGCCGAGGGCTGTCTGGGTCCGGCCCGGCCCATTGACATCCATAATAAAGAATGTGATATCAAGAAGTCTGAGGGGGCGCTTAGTTTATAGAAGGTAATAGAAATGAGAATGAGAATGAATATAAGGAGGAATGAGAATGGATATAATCATTATAATTATGATGGTTGGTTTAGATGCAATAATGATTATCATTATTATTGATAGTGATTGGTTTGTAAAAAAATACTGTGATTAATTAATTAATAAATGAATTATATTTTAATTAATTACAATATTTTAATTAATTAATGAATTATATTCTAATTAATTATATTGCAATTAATTAATTAATAATAATATTTTAATTAATGAATAGTTATATTTAAATTAATAATAATATTTTAATTAAATATAATGTAATGTAATCAAATAATAATAATGTTTTAATTAATTATATTGTAATTAATTAATTAATTATAATATTTTAATTCATTATAATGTAATTAATTATTTAATTGATTTCACCATAAAGTTGATTATTGAAATCAAAGCTTTACTTATGAAGTTATTTGGCTCATAATTATACCTTATATCTATTATCTAAATATAAAAAATTAAAAATATACTAATCACTTTTATTACTCTCTTCCATTTCTCTAAATTATGAGAGGGAAGGAAGATTGCTCAAAACCAAGGAATGAAACTCTTAGGTCTTTAATGATAGATTCATATCAAATATTAATTTTTATTTCATACCCGTACCTCTTTTTCTATAACCCCAAACAAGCCCCTCCTAACACAGTGTTTGGTTGCTGTCTCTATGGGTGGGGACAGATGACAGGGACAGAAAAATTCTGTCCCCCAACCTATTTAGTTGTTGTCTTCACCTAAATTTGTCCCGACTCTGAAGATAAGGACAGTAAAATTTTGTCATTTATGTGACTGTGGCACAAAAATGAGGAGACGGAGACATACGTTAGTGAAATGTCATGTATACCTCAGTTTAAAACCTAAAACAAAATCTGTCTCACTCTCTCCCGCGGCTCTCCCCCAGCTCACCTTGCAGTCTGGTTCGTCGTCTTCTTCTTTGAGGGTTCACGCATCCTTGCCCTGCTTCTTTGAACCTGCGACACCATTAAGGATTTCCAATGCATGAAACTCCTCTTCTGGTCAATGGTTCATTTTGGGGCCTGCTTGCGTTGATGAAGAACAAGATGATCTCAGTTTGTTGCGAGTAAAGGACTAGTTTTGGGGAGTCAGTTATGCTAACCTTTTTTTTCTACTTCGTTGCATGTTGATAAAGAGATGTATGTCGTTAAGTTAATCGATTGGTTATAAATTTTGTAAAATAATTAATTAAAAGTACTGTTTATCTTTATATTTTATAATTATTACCATCATATTAGAGAGTTAACGAGTCAAACATTAAAAAAAAATTTAAAAGAGAAAAATCGATTTAAATTAAATTAAACTTTATTATAAAGTTTGATAAATTTCACGGATCAAATATGAATATTGCTAGTAGAGCCATTTTCGGTATTATTATTCAGGGTATTATTAATAAAATATAAAGCTTGAATGTATCTTGAACCTATTATGTAATTAATTTCATGAATGCTTAGATGTTTAATTACATTATTATGTGTTACAATTTCTAGGATGTAGGATTATTTCAAACCTATTATGTCATTAATTTTATGAATGCTTAGATGTTTAACTAAATTATTATGTATTACAATTTCTAACTTGTAGGATTATTTCAAATCTATTAATAATCATAATAATATAATTAATTATATTGTAATTAATTACTTCATTATATTATTTAAATTAATGCATAATTATATTTTAATTAAACATAATGTAATGTAATTAAATAATAACAATAATTTAAGTAATTATATTATAATTAACTAATTTAGTACAAATGCATTAATTAATTAATTACAATATTTTAATTAATGAATAATAATATCTTAATTAAATATAATATAATGTAATTAAATAATCATAATAAATTAATTAATTATTTTGTAATTAATTAATTATAATATTTGAATTAATAATTATCTTTTAATTAATTACAATATTTTAATTACCTAATAATTATATTTTAATTAATTAATATTTTAAGTAATGAATAATAATAATTTAATTAGTTATAGTTTAATTAATAATAATATTTTACTTAAATATAATGTAATTAATTTAGTACTAATAATAATTTAATTAATAATGATCTTATTAATTAATGCCTATTATAAATTTTCATTAATTTATAATATTATTGTAATTAAATATAATGTAATGTTATTAAGTAATAATATTAATTTAATTAATTATATTGTAATTAAATAATTACTTACAATATTTTAATTAATGAATGATAATTATATTTTAATTAATTAATTAATTACAACAATTTAATTAATGAATAATAATATTTTAATTAAATAATATTTTAATTAATGAATAGTTATATTTTAATTATTAATAATATTTTAATTAAATATAATGTAAATAATTAAGTAATAATAATTTAATTAATTATATTGTAATTATCTCATCGTAATAAAAAAATTTCAAATACACTTAAAATAAATATTGATACAATTACAAATTAATCAATGAATTACATATTTCAAAGCATATTATACTGTAGGGGCATTTTTGTCTTTGATACCTTTTTTATGTTCTGTCCACTGCTACCAAACACATTTCTGTCCTCGAGACGAGGATAGTTTTTTCCTGTTTTGTCCACCACAACCAAACACCTTACTGTCTCCAATTTTTGTTCTGTTTCGTCTCCAAATTTTCGTCTCGTTCTATCTCCGCACACCGGAGACAGTAACCAAATGCAGCGTTACTTTTCCCGACGTTAGTGTTGTGTGTTTGCTCTCTTTAGCATTATTTCCTAGAATATGAAAATAAACAAAATTCCCAAACAAAAAGGGAACAATCCATTTTAATCAAATCACAAAAAATAAAACACCTTAATTTAATCACACAATTTAGTAATCACATATTAATAATAAAAACATGAATAAATCAAATAAATCCCATTTTAATCTATGAAATTTCAAAGGAGATGGATTTTAATAGCATTAGAAAACCCAAGTATTCAATTTAATCATAACAAACTCCCCTTTACTTATTAACCATAAAATTACAATTAAACTAACCAAGTTCATACTAGTCAAATTAAAAGACCAAAAAAAGTTGCCCCATAGAAATTACTAAAAGAAGTTTAATAGCCCCTTAAAAATGCAATTCATACAAACAAATAAACAATTGTATAATGTAATTCATCTTAAAAATATTCAAGAGACCCTAAGGCCTCAAATTCACTGAGATTATCCAAAACAACTTCAATAGCACGTAAAATTTTGAATTCACCATGTAAATTACGTCAAAAAAGTTTAACAACCCTTAACATCTGGTTTAATCATAATGGGTCATTCCAATTGAATTCATAAGCCTCATAGAAGTGAATGTCACGCCCTTCTTCTCTCGATTCGATTTAACAAATTAAAATATTTTAAACAAATAATAAAACATACTTCAATTTGTTGAGACTTCAAGAAAAATAGGTTGAATAGTTGGGTTTGTCATCAAAATAGGCACAATGTGCCTCGCTTAGAGGGAAGGAATAAGAGAGAAAATGAAAAGTGGGATTCTTGGGCAACTGTCAAGGGATTTCAAATAAGTCTGTTACAATACGAATGAAAACATAAACATATATCTGCCTTATGCTGCACAATTTTAAGGTTAAATCTAAAAATCATAGGTGTGTTAGGCTTTAATATGGGCATGTAAGACTACATATGAGTGTGTTAGGTAGAGCATGTGATAAATACATATTTGACTATAATTACACACCCATATTTTATATATTTTGCTTGATATTTTATAGTTTTATTGTATATTTGGTACTTAATTTACTCTAAGTGCATTTATAGGTTATAATTGCCTTTACGGATCAAAAGGAGAAGAATTCAGATGGAATTGTAGCATGGGGTAAAAACTTGAAGCAATTTAGGAGTTACATGACCTTGTATAGTGACTGTGTAAGAATCATAAACTTGTGAAGATTGAAGAAATTAATTTCTTGTCCTGAGTTCATCATTTTTTAATCTTAATTTAGTTTATTTGTTTAGCTTTATTTTTAATTAAAACCAAAATATGATTTTTGGATTAGATATTAGAATAAGGATAACTACTATTAATTATCTTTTTTATTGGATCGACTCATACTTGTCTATGCTAGTTATAGCTAAATCGTGCAATGACGGTTAAATTAATATTGACCTTAACCTAAAGGCTCAATCAAGTTTTTGGCGTTGTTGTCGGGGAAGACAATATTATGAAAGCTTAGATTCTATTAATCTAACCATATTTATTTATTTATTATTGTATTTATTTTTCTTATATTTTATTTTATTCTTGGGTTACTCATTTAATTATCTTTTAAAATTCTCTACCTTGACTTTAAGTTTGTGACTTTTAGGATTTACGATTCATCGCTATAGCCATAACTCGTAATGGAAGGATAAAGCTATCACTATTCTCATGAGAGTTATAATATGTCATCGCAATCTATAGCATCACCAACTTGGAAAGAGATGTTTTCTGACATGTTTTCAGAAGCTCAACTGATATCCGTTTCGTGTTGTAACATTTGTGGGAGTAATTATAAAAATCATGATTGTAGAGCACCAAATTATATATGGGAGAAACCAATCATGCAAAATTGGTCTCAGAATGTATGAGAATACGTATAATTCAAAGTTAAGCAACCCTTACATATATAGATGGAATGACTATATGCCAACTGAATATGTATAATAACAGCAGCAAGAAGAAAGTATTACAGATAAAATAATGGAATACCTTGCCAAGAGTAAAGCTAGCGGGTGCGCATTTGAGGGAAGATTTTCTTCACCTGAATATATTGAGTATAATACCTTATACTATTTGAGGTTACTAATGTCTTAGAGTGAAGAAGACAGGAAGGTATATTTTATGAATGAAGAAGGTGAGGAGGTAATTGCTGCTATAGGATAGGATGATGAACAAATGACAGAGGTAGTAGAGGAAAAAAAAGAGAAGGAAGCCTTTATCCAAGAAGAAGAGGAAGTAGAAAAGTGGCAAAAGATGATTGAAGTTGAAAAAGGGGAAGAAGCCTTTGTCAAGGAAGAGAAATGGAAGAGTGGACAAAGGAGATTAAGGAAGAACTAGAGGAGGAGCCAATTGTGAAAATGATCATGAATTATTAGTAGTTACCTTGAATACGAAGGATTCCCACTTCCTATGTGACAAACTGTATGTGTCAAATAAAAAATCAGGGAGTTTGCCTTAGGGAGAAATGGGTGGAAGCAAGTCATTGATTATAGACCCAGGACGATGGTAATGTGTAGGGTATGTCGAGCTAACGACGTTAAACAAGCGCTGCATGGTAGGCAACTTATGAATTATGATAGTTTTTATTTTAAATCTTATCTTAATTTTATTTTTGATATTTCGTATTTATTTTCTTTAGTTTTATTTTTATTTTATCATTTTTATCCCTTTTCTTTATATTTGCAGGGATGTTAGTTTATAATATCGGATGGACAGTCCAAAACTCATAAAAACTAGACTTTGAAAATATAGTTACTTAAGGAAGTACCAAACTCCACTTTCTCACTTTTATTTTTATGTTTATATTATGTAAATAGGGGACAATGTTTAATTTTAAGTGTGAAGAAGGGGTTAATAATTTTCTTAAGTTTATTATAATTTTTGTTATTAAATTTTATTAACTTATATTCTTAATTAGTTAAAATCTATCCATAAATACTTTATTTCATTATTGATTACTGATTTGAACTAGTATGCAAAAAGATGATAGTTAGAATAAATTTTTTTATAAGTCATATTGTTAGTAATCATTGATATAGTTAATTTGAATGAAAATTGTATATTATTTGCACACAATATAACCATTTTGTGTGCATTTTTTAGTCTAAGAGCAATTTTTAATGCTCTTTTATTCTTTCATGTATGTTATCATGCATAGTTAAATGATTATAGAACTTGCTTTTATTATGCATATTGATATCACATTTTTTAAATTAAAATCATTGAAGTGATAAAGGTACTTAGATTCAACACTTATTTAAATATATTTCTTTTATAATTCCCTTAACATATTTCATCTTTTTGGAGTAACCAAGTTGAGCCTTAGCTTTTTTCATTGATTATAAACCAAAATAATTAACCTTTATCATATTTTTCTTTGAAGCCTTTTTGAACCCTGTATGTTATTTACATTAATTGATTGGTTAAAACTTGAAATTTTGAAAGTTAAATATTCCTTTAATTGTGGTACGTGATGAATGCTATAAAATATTATAAAAAATTGTGAGCATAGAAAAAGAAGAAAAAATGTATAGTACCAATGGATCTATAATGAAAGGACCTCTATATATTGTGAACAATTTTCTTATAATATTTCCTTTGTAAATTTTCCTTCAAATTTATCACAATTTTATTATCCCAATCATACCTTACCTAAGTGCCATTACAACCTTATAAAGACCTTTTACTTTTTTCTAGTTTATTTGCAAGTGGTGGAGATGTGATAATATTGTAAGCCTATGGTAAGAGTTCTACCGTACATTGATTTAAGAGTTTGATATTTTTCATCCTAAACACGTAAGTGCATTGAGTCAAACCTTGATTAGGGTGTAAAGATTTATGTTTTTGATTTCAATAAGATTATTGATGTAATTATTATTAATATTGACCTTTGAAGTTAGTTTTAGGATAACTTGATTACACTTATATGTTAATTTGATTAAAATGACATGATTATTTAAAGTATGAATAGACAGGTTGAGATTAATAAAGGATGGATTTTGTAAAGTTGATAATGTAGATTATGATTTGCTTGAGAAAATGCAAAAGCTTAAGTGTGGGGATATTTGATAAATAAATATTTGACTATAATTACACATCCATATTTTATGTATTTTGCCTGATATTTTATAGTTTTGTTGTATATTTGGTACTTAAATTCGCTCTAAGTGCATTTATAGGTTATAATTGCCTTCATGGACCAAAAGGAGAAGAATTATGATGAAATCATAGCATGGGGTGAAGATTTGAAGCAAACGAGGACCTGTACGACTGTGTATAGTGACTATGTACAGTGACTGTGTAAGCCTTTATAAACATATAAAGATTGAAGAAATTGATTTCTAGTTGTGTGGAGTTACACATACACGCCCGTGCATGTTTCTCGTGAAACTCTCTGTGCTCATGTGAAATCATGAATTTAGGTGTTTTTGATTTTAGACGGTCTCTCACCCCCTGTGTAAGTGACCATGTTTATGCTAGAAACCTTAAATTTTACTATAAAAGGTCATGAGAGGAGGCAAATTGAGGATGTTGAGTTTTGTACCAGTTTTAAGATGTAAGATACCTAGAGAGGTGACAATTTTGATTAAAGGATGAGGAAAACGTAAAGTTAACATCAAAAGATCTAGTAGATAGCAACATCAACTTAAATTTGCAAGAAGATTCAATAAAAGAAAAGGGGAGATTTATAATTATGATTCCTTTATTTTATTAGTTTTTTCTTCATATTTATCTTTAGTTTCATTTTCTATTATTATCAACTAAACGTAATTAGTGTCTAGGTGTGATGAATCTTAGTCTACGATAACAATATGTTTTAATATTTTATTTAAAGTAATTATATTGATTGATTATTGTCATTCAATTATGTGTTTTATTTATACATCTGGAATATGAGCGCATGAATTGATTTCATATGACTGAGATTGAGAAATCCTCTTGTATAAATATATCTACCATAATTAGAAGGAGTTACATGCAAACCTAGAGATAGGTCGACAAAAATCCTTTGGATTAGTTCAAACCTAATAGGAGAATTCACAATTCGATAATACAATCCTATAGGTTTTAGCTATAAAGATTTCTATTAATCAACTGATGGGTTAGTTGTTAATAGTCTCGTGAGAATTATTAACATAAGATAGGAATTTCCATGATCCAATAATTAATAATATGATTGCATGATAAAAGGTTAATAATTCAAAGATTCTTAGGGGGATTCATCACTTAGACACTACTACTTGATATTGAATTTTCTTCATATTCTACTGTCCTGATAATGAGCGTCAAACATCCCAAAAAATAAAAACTAACTCTATACTAAAAAAAGTAGTTAGCTTTTGTAATGAATGAATCAGTGTTTAGGATATAAGGAGGGGGGTTTGGTTAGATTCGATTAAGAAAATAAAGTAAATTTAAACTAATGAAAGCAAATCAAATCAAATAGTTAAAAAAATGATAAGATTGATGAATGAGTTTAGAATTCAATTCTTGATTCAATCTCAGCTTACACATAAATGAGCACACTTGATCATGTTATTCTCATACCTTTCTTAAAAACTATTAATCATAGGTTATCAATAAGCTCTATTAACCTCAGTTTTACTTTAGGTCATATCTTATCAAAATGAGCTCTTTAATTTGACCTGACTATCAAACAACCTAGAATAAGTTCTCTAGATTTAGTATGAAAATTGCATTAAGTGCTAGGAAAATAGTTTGATCTAGGCAACAACCACACAAGTTCAGGTTATTTAACCAATGCTATGTTATCTCTAATGATTCACAGCCATTATTTTACCACAAATGAATCAAAGTTACAATGATTACATATTGTACTTTAGATTCTAGTAATGGGTTTCATACACAAATAATATATTGAAAGTTTTTAAATCACTCATACATGAATACCTAAAACATTAAGCAAAGAATAACACAAACAATTTCAAAAGAGAGGGAACAACACTATCAGATGAAGAGATGCCCAAATATATACTTTGGCATCAATTTCCCCTTCGAATCGGAAGGAAGACAATTAGCTCCTCATAGATCTCAATTAGTTAAGTATTCTGCCCACTTTCGTGCTTCTAAAACCCTTCATACTTTTTTTGGTTGCTTACATGTCCTTTTATAGCAAAAATTGAGGTTTTGGGACATATACAACTAGTTACACAGGTGTGTAGCTAATCGTGTATATAAAATTTCCCTTAATTTGTGTTTTTATACAATCTTTGTGAGCTACAAGGCCAGCTACATAGTGGTGTAGCTCACTTACACGGTCGCATAAGCACATACACAGCCGTGTAGGTTAGAGGAGGTGCTGAAACAATCCAATACGCTTCCAGAAAGTTACACAGTCCTTTGCACAGTTTTGTGGGTTACAGGAACGTCATTTATTTCATTTTCTTATCCCATCTTCACCCTAATTCATCTCTTTCTTATTCAAAAAAGGCAAATAAGGTCAAATATTAAGAGGATGGATCTGAGGATGTTCTTTTAGCTCATTTTAGTTTTTGTTCTCCCAGCTAGTACCTAAAACAAAATATGAACTAAAATAAGTATCATAAGCACATCATTAATTACTAAGTATTAGGGAGTAAATATATAATAAATCAATTACTCATAAAGTTCCCCCACACTTAGCTTTTGACCATCCTCGGGAAAAACAAAAAATCAAAATCACAATCCAAAATAATTCCTCATTTTCCATATTTCCTAACAGTAGATAGGTATGAGAAAAGAGGAATAACTTTCATAACTATGGCAAGAACTAAACATTAAATGATTTTAATCATGATCAATCAATAATTATTCCTTTTAGAAACTGAGCAATCTAGGAGTAGACTTTGACAAGATGTGTTTAAAAAATAAGATAGATCTATAAGTACACTCAAATACCATTTATGATAAGACATTCTCTAAGTTTGTGTATTATTTTAGTTCTCTACCACTAAGATTAATATGCACAATAGGCCACGATTGTGACAAAAACATGTGAGGCATTATGCCCCAGGCCGATCGTGACAGAGAGGTCTGATCAAGTGCCACGATCGTGGCATACAGGGCCACGATCGTGGCCTACGTCGGGCGGACACGTAAATAAAAGAAATTTTTTGAGAAACTTTTCAGACCTTTTCAATCCCGAAAAAACCCTAGGGTTGCCAAAGTATTTAAAGAACATGAAGAATACTGAGGAAGAGCTTTTGCATCAGCCACATCCTAAAAACCCTGGAGATCTTATTGAGAGATTGAGGAAGGAATGAAGTAAGAGAGACACAGAGAAGAAGCCTTCGCAAAGCACTTCCTGGAACAGGAGGTTTCCCACCGTTGCTGTCTCCATCATCTGTTCCACTCGTATTTTTCAATTTTATTTCAATTTTATTGATGTATAGAATTGGGATAGTCATTAAGAATAGGATTGTCGAATGCTGATATTTGTCTAAACTCACCTTCGGGAATTTTGTCTTTAAGATTAAAATTTATTGCGTTTTTATTAAATTATTTTTGATTCAATTTTTTCCCTTCATAATTCAATAACAAATTGAGAGGGTGAAATGAGTGAAAATCATTAAATTGGGCTAACGAGAGTTAGGTAATTTAATAGATCAAAAATTGAATCAAACTGGTAAAATTGTGTAATTAGAGATCGTGCATAGGTT
Source organism: Erythroxylum longipes (assembly GCA_027563885.1). Taxonomy (NCBI): domain Eukaryota; kingdom Viridiplantae; phylum Streptophyta; class Magnoliopsida; order Malpighiales; family Erythroxylaceae; genus Erythroxylum; species Erythroxylum longipes. The sequence goes on from JAOQMS010000178.1 coordinate 20,129,286, forward strand.
TTCGGTAGGTTATTGAACAAATTCAGATCTAATTTAGGTTTTGGGTAAATTATGAATCGAGAGGTTGCAATTCCATAATCTAATTAGGGTTTATAAATTAGGGTTAAAGATTATAACTTGAGAGAAAGTAATCCACCATAGGACTGTCTAGACCCGGTAATTCAATAATCTCATAATCAATTAGGTTTTCATTAAGGTCACATTAAAATCCCCTTTCTCTTAATTGGTAGTTCCTAGGTTGATTCTTGATTTGGTTATGCAATTGCTATCTTGTTTATAATTTCGAATTTAATTTTTGAAATTGATTGCTTGATTGAATAATTTTCTGCCTAGTTGTTAATTTTGAACTATTGCGAATATGAGTCAAGATTTTGGATTAGATTATTCCTCCTCGTGGAATCGACACCTTAGGTACTACGTGAACGACCCGTGCGTTTGCAGAAATATCAAGGTTTAAAAATATTAAAACTTATCATACATAAACCTGCGATCAGATGATCAGTTTGATTTTAGACTTTATGACCCAAAAAAGTGTAAAGTGGTCAGGAATAGACATGTGGTATTCTAAGAGCACAAGAGAAGTGCAGATCTTCTAAAACGAGTTAAGGTTACTCATAGTAGCTCATCTTATGGTATGGTTAATTATTCTCTAATTTCTACCACTACTGAGTAACCTATTAGTGAAGGAGATGAAGAGTGTGACCAAACACACATTAATAGTGATTAGGTATAACCTCGTAATCATGAGCTATATGAACCACACCTGGAAAATGCTGAAGTTGAAGTTATTAAGGAAATGAGTAGGGGGAGCAATTGGATTCAATAGCTAATGATATATAACTTCAAACGTCAACAAGGGAGAAAAGACATTCTATAAGATATTTGAGTATAGAATATATGTTAGCTACTATTAAGGGGGGGCCTAAGATTGAGCAAGAGGTTACATATTGTGAAGATAAAGATTTTTGGCTCATAGTTATTTAGGAAAAGATGAACTCTCTAAAGAATAATGATACATACAAGCTTGTGAAGCTTCTAAAAGGAAAAAAAGGCAATGAAGAATAAATCAATGTTCAAGATAAAGAAAGATGGTGATAAGCTGGTGAAGCATAAGGCAAGGCTAATGTTAAAAGTGTTCAGTTAAAACAAGGGTATAGATCTTGATAAAATCTTCTCATCAGTGGCTAAGATGACATGACCTTAATTTAAAAAGTGTTAGGTTTGACTGCTAGTTTGGATCTTGAACTCGAGCAGCTGTATTTTAAAATAGCTTTCTTGTATGGAGATTTGAAAGGGAAGATATACATGGAGAAGCATGAAGGTTTCAAAGCTAAAGGCAAGGAGAATCCAATTTACAAGAAAAGCTTATATGGATTAAAACAAGCTCCAAGGTAGTGGTATCAGAAGGTCGACTCCTTTATGACAAGTTATGGTTACAAGCAAACTTATACCAATCCTTGTGTGTATTTCAAAAAGTTTACAAGTGAGAAATTCATCATTCCTTTTCTATATGTTGATGATCTGTTGATTGTGGGTCAAGATGTTGGAATAATCCAAAAATTGAAGGAGGAGTTGTATAAATCTTTTGAAATGAGAGATTTGGGACCTACAAAATATATTTTACGCATAAAAATAACTTAGGAGAGGAAGATTAAGAAATATTGGTTATCACGGGAAAGTTGTATTGAACATGTGTTAGAAAGTTCAACATGAAGCATGCTAAGCCATTTAGCACGTCACTGGTACCCCACTTCAAACTGAGTAAGCATGCATATCCTTCAACAGAAAATGAGAAAGATAATATGTCTTATTTTTCATACTCATCTGTAATATGATCTCTGAAGTATGCAATAGTGTGTATAAGGCCAAATATTGCACAAGCTTTTGGGTTAGTGAGTAGATACTTGTCTAATCTAGTAAAGGTTCATTGGGAAGTAGTGAAATGGATTTTGAGATACTTGAAAGGTTCGTCTAAGTGGATTTTGTATTTTAGTGATGGTAAGCCTGTTCTAGAAGGTCATACGGATCTAGATATGGCTAGAGACATTAATGGAAGAGAATCCATTTTAAGCTTTCTGTTCAAGTTTGCGAGGGGAGCCATTTCATGACAATGTAAACTATAAAAGTGTATGGTTTTATCTACGACTGAAGCAAAGTATATAGTTACATTGAAAGATGGTAAGAAGGTGATTTGGTTAAAGAGTTTCCTTCAAGATTTGAAGCTAGAAGATTATATAGTATTTTGTGATAGTCAAATTTCTATTGACATAAGCATAAATATTATATATAATTCTCTCACAAAGAACATAGATGTCAGTTAGCATTGGTTGAGGACTGTGGTTCGGATAAACAATTGATGTTGAAGAAGATTCATAAGGAGATGAATGGTGCTAATATATTGCCTAAATCGATTCTCGGAAGCAGCCATGAACTTTATAGCAAGCTCATCGAGATGTCCTTTAAGTAGTTGAAGCACAATGATTCTTCCTTATAATTGGGCCGAAGAGGAAGATTATTGAGTGTCCAACCCTATTTTTGAGACAAGAATGACTTTCTGTTGATAGTAGATAGTTTTATGGTTCCCAGGGATGACAAACGAGTGAAGACAAGACGAATGAATGTTGTATCAAGCTTTTCTAGAAAGACATGACTAGGTAGGGTGTTACACCCTCATGTCCTTTACTTATATGACTGTGTGGGTTAACTGTATAAGTATCTGAAAAGGTGTGTAGAAGGACAAGAAAGGGTGAAGATATACATGGTCGTGTATATGCCATGGTTTTGAATTTTGTTTCGTACTGACTAATACCAAGCAGTATGTTGTATGAGGCAGGGAGCCTTTTTCGCTTGGTACTGACCAATGCAGACGGTATTTAAAATATCAACTGTATACTGGTCGGTATCTTAAATTTTACAAAATTGAAAGACTAAGTTGCAAAAATTTTTTATTTTTTAGGCAACCCCTCCCATCCCACTCTAACACTCGACGTTCACATCTTCTTTCTCTCAAATTTTATTTTTCTCTCACATCTCACTAACTCTCTCTCATCAGCACCCACTCTGACGACCCTATCTCTTCTCTGACGACATCACAACTCCACTACCGACAACCACCATCAGTGACCCTCCCTCCCTTTGGTATCTCCTTCTAGCTTCTCCTATTTTTTTATTTCTCTCTCACACATCTCGCTATCTCTCTCCATGCCCACCACCTGCCACCACCGCCAATGCCACCAGACCACCATTGATGCCCCACTAGCCCAACCACTCTTGGAGTCTTAGATCTCCTCTTCCACGCCAGATCTGAAATAGATTCGGATCTATTTTTGAACAGACCTGACCCGTTGAAATTGTTGTTGAATTCTGAAATAATTGGGTGTGTGTTTATGAATTTATGTTTTTTTTAAATTATGAATGGAATTGTTAGTGTATTTTGTGAATTGTGAATGAAATTGTTAGTGTCTTTTGTGAATTGGGAATGAAATTTGTTAATTTATTATTGTGTTGCTTGTTGTGTGGACTGTGGATGTGGAGTGGAAGTATGGAATTGGAAAATGTAAATTGATTTATTGAAGTTGTTTGCTTTCAACCATGGAAAGAGCGCCGGTTATTTAATTCAAATCAGTAGTGCACTAAGTTTTTTTAACAATTTTTTATCATACAATATATTGTTGTGAGACAAACATAAGTTTACAAAAAAGTAAACGTTATATGCATTGAGTAACACATTTTAATTATGATTAAACATTTTTTAGTAACTCTTTCTTATACTTTAGAGTTCTTGGTAGGGAAGGCAAGGATGTGTGAGTTTACTAAGATTAGATAGATCGAATATATGGTTTGACTTTTAATTATTAGCTTGTCACATATTTTAAATTACATAATTAATGTATTAACTATATAATTGTTACAAGTTTATTAAAAGTATTGACTGCAAATTTTGAAATTGTTGGAAATGGAAATTGTTTATGTATGTTTTGTAATGGTTGAATTGAAATTGTTGAAAATTGTTGGAAATGGAAATTGCTTATATATGTTATTGTGATTGTTGGAAATGGAAATTGTTTTTTGTATGTTTTGTGATTAATGGAAATGGAAATTGTTGAAAATTGTTGGAAATGGAAATTGTTTATGTATGTTTGTGAATGTTGGAAATGCAAATTGTTTTATGTATGTTTTGTGATTATTGAAAATAGAAATTGCTGAAAATTGTTGGAAGGAAATGAAAATTATTTATATATGTTTTCTGATTGTTAGAAATGGAAATTGTTTTATGTATGCTTTGTGTTATTGGAAATGGAAATTATTGGAAATGAAAATTGTTTATGTATGTTTTGTGATTATTGGAAATGAAAATTGTTGAAAATTATTGTAAATAAAAATTGTTTATGTATGTTTTGTGATTGTTAGAAATAGAAATTGTTTTATGTATGTTTTATGATTATTGGAAATAGAAATTGTTGAATTGTTGGAAATAAAAATTGTTTATGTATGTTTTGTGATTGTTAGAAATGAAAATTGTTTATGTATATTTGTGATGTTTGAATTGAAATTGTTCGAAATTGTTGAAAATAGAAATTTTTTATGTATGTTTTGTGATTGTTTGAAATGAAAATTGTTTATGTATGTTTTGTGATATTTAAAACTTTGAATTGAAATTGTTAAAAATTATTATAAATGGAATTGTTGAAAATTGTTGGAAGTGGAAATTATTTATGTGTGCTTTGTAATGGGTGAATTGAAAATGTTGGAAAATGTTAAAAATGAAATTGTTGGAATTTGGAAATAGAAGTTGTTTATGTATGTTTTGTGATTGTTAGAAATGGAAATTATTTATGTATTTTTTTGTAATTATGTATGCTGAATAATTGAATTGTCAATTTTTGATTTATAGTGAATTTTGTTCGATAAAATTGAATTGTGTATGATGTAATCATACAAATGAGTTACATTATATAAGATGGACATGCATATTATGTAATGAAATTATGTGTTATTTATTTTGATATATGCATTCATTTATTTTTACAAATAAATGGAAGGAAGTTCAAGTACTCCTGATCAAACCACTTTAGGAAGATATAATGATTCAGCTCGAGCTCATGTTGTATTAGTTCCTAGTATGAGGAACCATACTATTTGCTTGTTTTTTAACCAGCATTTGAAATGTGGAGGAATCACCTGATTAAAGAAACATTTAGCTGGGTTAAAGGAGAAGTGAAATCCTGTAAAAAAGTAAGTCATAATATAAAGTAGTAATGAAAACATTGTTTGAAGAATATCAATATGAGAAAGATAGAAGGGAAAGGTTGAATCTTGAAATTGGAAGTGGAAGTTCGTTTATTGGTTTTTGTGGTGATTGTGAAAATATTGAAGGTGGTGGTGGTAGTGGTATTGTTCCATCCCAGTCCTAATAAAGAAGCACCTGAACCTAATGTTGGGAAAAGAAGAAGGAATGTGACTAGTTTTTTTACACCATGAACAACTCCTAGAGCCCAAACTTCAATTCGTAATGCTATGCAATCAAGAGATGTGACTCACAATATAGATATGACAATAGCTAGATGGTGGTATGATATAGGTTCATCATTCAATGTTTCCCAGTCATACTATTATTAGCTTATGGTGGATGTTATAGCCTCTTATGGTCCAGGATATAAAGCTCCTTCGATTGATGACTTAAGAAGTAAACTTTTGAGTTGCTCTGTTTCTGAAATTAGAAGTTATTTAGCAAAAAAAAAAGTGAATGGGGCTACTTATAGGTGTTTAATCATGTGTGATAGTTGGACAAATATCAGACAAGAGCCTATTATTAATTTTTTGGTTTATTTTACCAATGGCTTAATGTTTTTGAAATCTATGAATGCATCTGGCCTTATTAGGAGTATTGAGACTTTGTTTGAGATATTTGTTGACGTTGTAAATGAAGTAGGGCCAGAAAATATTGTTTAATTTATTACTGACAATGATTCTGCTTATAAAGCAGCAGGAAGAAGGTTGCAAAATAAGTATAACTCTTTTTTTGGTTCCTTGTGTTGCACATTGTATTGACCTAATGCTGGAGAATATAGGGGATCCTAGGTATTTTCCTATTATCGATGAGACTATGCAGAAAGCTAGAAAGATGACTAAGTTCTTTTATAATGGTGCATGGGCATTGAATTTGATGAGAAAGGAATTTACCAATAGTAGGAATTTATGTCGTCCTGCTGTGATAAGATTTGCAACAAATTTCTTATCACTTTAGTCTTTTGTTACGATGAAGAAAGAGTTAAAACAAATTTTTTCAAGTGATAAGTGGGTTGCATTTCAGCATGCTAGGTCTAATGTTGGAGTGGAGGTTTCCAGAATTATACTGAAAGATAGAGAATTTTGGTCTCAATGCTAATTTGTTATCCGAGTTTGTGAGCCTTTGGTGAGGATTCTTTCCCTGGATGATAGTGAAGAAAAGCTAACAATGAGTTTTTTTTAATGCCATAGAGATGACGAAGGAAGCAATCAAGGCCAATATGAAACATATGCCTTCTTTATACTCACCGTATCTTGCAATTATCAATGAGAGATGGGAAAAGCAACTTTCTTCTCTGTTGTTTGCAATTGTGGAGTTTTTGAATCATGTGTCTATTTCAGACAGGATTTTACCAAGAAAGCTGAAGTTAACAGAGGAATTTTATTAACTATTACAACAGTTGTTGGGTATGACATGATGTAAGATCTCTTGAGCTCATAAATGGAGCTTTATAAGACATCTTTTGGGGATTTTAGAATGCTGATTGCTATTCGACAAAAAGGAAAACTTTCTTCAGGTATTAGTTGTTTCCTTTTCCTTATTTGTTGAAAATTAATTATCACTTTATTTTATTTATAACGCTACTTTTGTTATCTTATGACTTACAGTTTCTTGGTGAGATCAATTCAGAAATAGTGTTCTAAAATTGCAAATGTTTGCAATTAGGATTTTAAGTCAATGTGTGAGTGCAATAGGCTATGAACGGAACTGGAGGGCATTCGAATTTATTCATTCTAAGAAAAGAAATATAATGGAACATAAAAGGTTGAATGATTTGGTTTTTGTTCATTACAATTTAAAACTTTAGAAAAGGTATATTATTATCATTATTATCATTGTTGATTTCGATATAATTTCTTATAATTTTCTAATAATTAAATTTTATTGTTTACTAAAAATCTTTATAGCATAAGTAGTTTAATTGATCAAATTTCTATTGATAATATCGATCTTTTGGCGGATTGGGTTTCTAAGGAACCAGATTTGGTAGATGTGAATGACTTGGAAGATAATCTTGAATGGGAAAGTATTGACATATCATTTGGTGCATTGAATTTGAATAATGATGATGATGAAGTTCCTTTCAATGATAAAGATTTTGTACCAAATGATAAGTGAGGTCACTGAAGTTATAGCAGATATCCTCCTATAGACAATTGAACTTCGTTCCAGGTTTTTGTTTTTCCTCTTCTTTTAATTTTACTTATATTTGATGTATATGTTAAATTCTATATATGTATTGTAATTGTAAATATTTTTATTTCATGTTTGACTTTTACTTGGTTGTTTTCTCATCACGAACTTTTATTATAAATTGTAATAGTTTGAAAGTTAAGGATATTTATTGTTCTTTTTTATTGGATACTTTAATGTAATTATTATTTATTATATGATGAAATTTAAAATTGTAATATTTTAAATACTTTGTATTGTTTTTAATTTTATATTTGTATAATGATGAATGTCTTTTTTCTATATTAATTTTGGTTATTATTTATATGTGAAATATCTGAAAGTTGTTACTATTTCACATTAATTGTGATTATTATTTATTATTATGATTTTTAGAGACATGGTTGATGTAAACTTATAGTACAATTGTATAATATGACAATGAACTATTTTGCAACTTTTTAAAAAATTCAGTGATTATTTTACAAATTTAAAAAATTACTTGAAACGGTACCCAATATTGACCGGTATTGGTACAGTACCGTACCAGAACTCAATCCAATACTAAGTCCGATACGATATTCACAACATTGATACACGCCTATGTTCATAACATACACGACCATATATGACAATCGTATAACTCTTTGTAACCCTCTATATCTTTGATTTAGTCGAAGCTAAAAGAGAACATTCACTTATACGACCGTGTGCGTTGCAAAAAAAAAGACCTATTTTAGAATATAAAAGAGGGAAAGGTGTATGTTTAATGAAAGAGTAGCCAAAAACACCAAAAAGTGAAGAAAACATATTGAAAGCAAGTAGAAAAATATTCTCATCCTTTTTTATTGTTTTGGGGGTTAGTTTGGGAATTTGCTTGATATATCAACTTTGTTTTAATCCTAAAACTTTATGAAACAAGTTGTAATTATGTGATGAGATATTATTTTGAATAAAGTCAATTGCTCTAAATTAAATCTTGTAAGTTCGTAACTCTACTTATCAATTTGGCCCATAAATTTTTCCTCTATATTAAAGAAATTTTAATGTAAATCTTAATGTTTGCTTACTTAGAATCCACACTAATCTGTTAGTTAATTCTTGAAAAATATTTTTGTTGTAAACTTTGATTGACTTTTAAAGAGTTGTGCTATTAACTACCAATACAAAACAAACCTTTGGAATAATCAAGTCCTTATACAACTATACGATGCTTTTCCTTCTCAGATGGATAATTCTATCAAGTGACCATATGGAGTAACCAATTAACTAACACTGAGAAGAAAAACGTGGACGCATAGGAACCACCGAACCAGTAGTTGAGAGTCACTCTGTATACTAATGAGTTACTTGTAGAATCACAACATACGCATATATATCTGATCTTTTTTCTTTTTTGGTATTACTGACATGTACAATATGCTCAGTACTTGTGCTACATTAGAATTCAGTACATGTACGGTGAATCACATTAATTGGCATCTTTAAAGAACGGTCGAAAATAGTATTGCTTCTTACGAAAAGTCATGGTGTTTACCGATCGTTATATGTTCCACCATTTACGTTTCTCCATCTGTTTCGCAAGTTCATGCGCCATAGAGGCAAAATTTTCAGCCCCATTCTGTAATTCCTCACTGCGTAGGCTCAACCTCTGGTTTAAAGCACAGGGAAACAAAACTTCGTAAAGCTTCAATACCACTTTTGCAAAAACTCAACAGGGATATGTATTTGTGCATAATTCATCATCTTATAGACCACATGGACAAAACATCATATAATTCCCTATTAAGAAAAGAAATTAATAACTAAGTAGCACCACAGCTATGAACTGCTCAAACCATCTAGCTTATAAAGAAGACAATAATAAGGTTCTCGCTCATAAAAACAGGTGTCTAGATTCCTAAATGAGTCACATTTGATTAGGTTAGGTTGCTTCAACCAATTATTGATATTCTTAGGTTGTGTTCAGTTGTTAGAATTTTGTAAATAGTTAGCTGCTCAAGTTACCCAATCATACATTAGGCATCACTTCAATAGCCATAAAGACAGCAAATTTTGCTGTCGAGAGGATAAAGTAAGCAACAATTCTATGGTACCTCGAGTTTTTCTTGCCTTTCTACAAGCTTGTCTCTTGCATGCGCAGCTGCAGTAGAGGCATCCTGGAATGATTGTCCACTATATTAGACAAGAAAAAACAAAAAGTAGAGCCACTGACCTAAATATGCAGATACAATTACCTGTTTCCTATACTTGGCCTTAATTTCTTCTGCAGTTCTCAATGTTGGCTTAAAGTCAGTACTTGCACCTTCAAACAATTTCTCCCTTTCTGTTCCCTTATCTTCAGCATGACAACAAGACTTAAGTACATTCTAGTCGAAAAATAAAATCAACCAAATTACAAGGACATTTAGAGGATACCACTTGTATCATTGATGCTCTTTTCAGATAAAGGTTCAATAATTAAAGGTTCTTTGATATCTATATCAATATCATCTGCAAAAAACAGTAGGAAGTCAGAAAAGGGGGTAGACCATTACAATAGAAAGATGGAACGATAGGAGATATTGAACCTATGCCGAGCTCCAGAACTTTTTGATAGTCTTCAATGGTTGTTGAAGGCTTTAAGAAGGGAGGGCTGGAAAATATGCTCTCTAAACTTTTAAGGTCAGTTTTACAAACTTCAGGATGAAGATTCACATTGTTGTCAACCTTCCCTGCTTGGAAGCTCTTGATAAAGCCACCTAAAATGCCTGGAGCAGGACCCTGTGCAAGAGAAGTAAATACAAATTCCTAACTGGTTCATGAGATAAGGTTAAACGGCCTTAACATAAATTTAAACCTGCACCTTCCGGGAGGAAGATAAAACGGCTGTTACATCAACAGCAGCTGCAAGAACTTTATCATGAAGTGATGGCAAACAGTCTGGAATCCTATATTAACCAAATACTCTCAGAAAGTGCCACAATAAATTATTGGAATTGGATTCAAATATGATTTATGACTTATTAAACAGCATATGCATTAAGGTAGCGGAGAGGGTATCGTCAAAGGTGAACAGATGGAGACCTGAAGTCATTTTCAAAGGCCAAAAGTGACAAAGAAGCAAATTCACATCCATTTGCCTGCAAAGAAATGTCAATTACTACGTGTTATAACAAGAGCCACACTTTGTGAATAAAAGAATAATTCATATCAATCAATGCTCTCAACAATTCCAAAAACATATGGAAATAATAAAGCAAGTACAGCTTCAATGAACTTTGCAAAGTGAACCCAAGAAATTTAAATTATCCTCAAATCAAGATTGCCAGATGTTTTCAACACAGAAAACAGATCCCTGGTCTATTGCAAAAATGAGAGCAAAACACAAACCAGTATAATCTGCCCATGATCAGACGAAGTTATTGTTTTGTCCATGTTAGTCTTAAAGTTCCACCTTAGAGTTGACTCTAAAGAGATTCCGCCTACTACATCAAGGTTTGGCAAGGACCTGTATCAGATGTTACGGCGTAAATTACTTAAGATGCAATTACATGTGATTTAGTGGTCAGATGAACATACCATATTGCAGACTAAATAATCAAAAAGGACGCATGAACACCTCACCTAGTTTCAATGACTCCTGTCTGATACAGCACAATAAGACCACACTCTTTGCCATCCTTCTTGAAGGTTGTAGCCCAACAACATGGTTTTGAGAGATTCACTTTTTGAATAGGTTTATTATCCCCCTAAAATTAGAAAGGTTCACTTGCTAGGAAGAGCGCATTAACAAATGTGGAAACTGAAAAGTTTGTAAGATACGGCACCTCCTTCAGGGACTTCATAGAGTGTAAGAGCAATTCATCCTCACAACAGAGTAAAAGAAGAAAATCATCCGCTCTATTCTCAGAATAAACAGATTTAGTTGAGATCCCCAAGTCAGCTTTAGTTGTCCTATTTTCACTGGTTTGTTCATACTCCACTTTACTGATCTCAGATGCGAAAACCAAAGGTATTTCAGCAGATATGTCAGAGATAAAGTTGCTGCTTTCTGCATGGAAACAGATTTCAGAATTCCAAATGATATTATGGTAGCAAAAGGGGCAAAAACAAGGGAAAAGAAGTTAGTTGTTCTTTTAACACCAATACTTGCCTATGATATGCATGGAAACCACCATTAACTCCTTTTCAGATTGTATCTTCTGAGACCAGACCTTATTGCCAGAGTTGACATCTATTGCTTCAATACTAGCATTTTTAGTCGTAACAAAAACCTCACACTTAACATGGTCTTCCGCAACTTTTGGTTCATTGTCCCCTGGATTAGATACTGAGGTTTCAGTATCTGAAAATGATTTCACAGCCAGAGATTTCACAGCTGAACTTGAACTTGGGACGCTGTCAGTAAGAAATAACACTGATGATGAACTAATATCAAGCATTGCCACCTGAAGTATGAAACCGCAAGAGTCATTGTAATATCAATTAATTTAGCAGCTTTGGCAGGTGTTGGAGGCTATTAAAGGGAACCAAAAAGCAGAAAGTAAAAATCCAACCTGACCACTAAGAAATCCCACAACAACTCTGCGTCCAGATTTTGCAAATTGCAGAGTGCATACAGGAGAGTTGAGAAAGGAAAACAAAGAAGTGCATTTGGGTCCATCCCCTTGTCGCAGGTCTTGAACTGAACAATTAGTAACATACAATTAAAACTGGAAAAGGAAAAGAAGTCCATCTTATCATAACCTCATTGATGTAATTGTTATCAATTCCCCAATGAATTAAAACTGGAAAAGGAAAAGATGTCCATCTCATCATAACCTCATTGATGTAATTGTTATCAATTCCTCAATGAAGTCCACAAACCTACAACTCTTTTACCTTATTAAAGCATCATATCCAACTTTTCCAAACAAAACTACCAGATAAAAATCGAAGAATTCAAAACATTATACAGAAAAATAGACAGAGAAAAGTATTTATTTACTGGTACCTTCCTTTCCGGTTTCTGTGACAATGTTCAAACTCTTCCCATCTGAATTCTCAATTAACATGTATATTTGAACCTGCATACTCTCGGAGATATGAAAAATCACTATTTCCCTTAAATTTTATAAACTCAAGAAAATGCTCATAAAAAGAATTTCATCTCTTACCATACCAAGTTCATTTCCAATGGCTAAAACTAATGTGCTGGAGCAAAATTCCAGTGCAGATACAGGTGCAATTGTACCAGATACTTTCATGCCTTTCACCTGTTCATATAACTGTTAGTTTTCCAATCAATTTTGTCCCCAAAAAAAAAAAGATATAAATCATAGAATATTTGGAAATTAACAAATAGTGGGAAAGAACACACCTCATCTCCCAAAACATAAAGAAGTGAAAAGGATGGATATGTGGCATCCCATATTCTAACAAATCCATCTTGGTAACCTGCTATGTACAGTCTAGCAACCTGATAATTTTCAATATCATACTGCTGAGTGGGAACACCGCCAGTCAAAGGCCATTTACTTCGTCCTGAAGCATGCACTGTCTGAAGTTTTATAGCAGAGATTGCCTGGCCAAAAAATATAGAAGTGAGGAAAACAAAAACGAATGTTCACGAATGGAAACATGTAACTAAATTCTTTACTTTATAAGGATGGCAAATCTTATTATTCTCCGCAGCCAAGTTGTCTGATGTAAAGCTTCGCATACACAATTAAATGAGAGAAAATATTCAAAGATGTAGTCAATTTACTAGAATAACTAAAAAAGAGTAACATAATCACATATAAGACATACACGTGCTAATTCTCCCAAATGACTAGAGAGTACCTCAGAAAGAGCCTTTGAAAGTTTATCTTCTTGGTTGACAGAAGAAAGTTTACCCACAGTTATGCATGGTTCAGCCATTGGTATTACCATAGGATACGGCACTGACAGCATAGAAGTTCTTCTGTCTCTATGGGATATTAAGGATGACAAGAAATCATCATCATAAAAGTCCAGCTGCCCTGGGTTTGTCAATACCAAAGCACCACTTCTTTCCTTTTCATCAGTCCTTGGTAATAGAATCATATCAGCAAACGAACCATTAAGAGTAAGATCTACTCGCGCACTGCATTTTAGACTTTGTATACCAGGGGACCAATCAAGACTCAAAATCTGTCAAACAATACAACAGATTTGATAAATTGAAAAAAATGGACGATCCATGACCCAAATACCAATCAGGACACACTCTTCTGATCAATTGTCAATCTGACACCTTTGCACTTTTGAAATTAAGCCAATCTCACCAATATTAATTTAGCAAATCATTCCAAACAGGAAAGGAAGAATCTAAAATCCATTGTTCTTTCATCAAGTAAGACTGTTATAGTCGATTAGAATACATAGTGAAAGTGCTCCCAAATACAATTCAGTGCTGAACCTAGAACTTAAAGGTTACCAAAAAGAAATCCATCTTGAAGGAAGAAGTTAAAATGTCTAGCATAGTCCATGTTAGCTCACATTATCTTCTAAATAATTTATTTCTTTCAACATGCCTTTCTTTCCCACAACCTTAGGAATTAGCTTTTGTTATCCATAAACAGTTCTCATATTCCCCAGTGGAATCATGAGGAAGTCCTTTCACCTCATCCTTCATCAAGAATCTAATTGAGAGAAAAGGAAGAACATATTTTAGGAAGAACTGATCCAAGTTCAAAAGCAAACCGTTAGCACTTCTTCAGATCCAATTGCATCACCTCCATAGACAAAGAGTAGACCACAAGAATCACCATGTGATCTATGGGCTGACCAATGTAAGACAATGACAGGAAGTCTTCTGTCACCCGAGGACAATTGTAGCTTAACAACATTATCTGATGATTTTTCAGCCGCTTGACCTTTAGCAGAAGAAGCAACTGATAGGTTCCACAACATTATATCCCCATCAACATAACCAACAGCAAGAACTGATCCATTGTCAGAAGCCCAGCAAAGAGAGCTTATCTCTTTATCCACTTGTTCACCATCCGATCCATTATCAGAAAGGTTGTGACTCGTACCAATGTTAGAATCAGTGACCATTTTACTATTTAACTGTAGATCTCTATTTCCTATAACTAGAATAACTTTATCATCAGAAACATCCCAAAGGATGATTAATCCATCCTCATAAGCAATCAACAACCTGAAAAAGAATAAGTTACTCAAAAATGTAACTAGAAATTAAAAATGTAGTAATAAAAAGAACAATTATAGACTGAGAGAAATTCCAGCACGAACAAAGTTAAATGTCCCCTAAGAAGACACATCAGAGGGAGAAAGAAAGCATATCCCAGTGCTTTTTCCCTATTAACCTATATATATAGCATTGACTCAGTGCAAAAGCAGGATATCCTCCCACAGACTATTGAGTGAAAGAATTGAGTCAAGCTTGTCTTGCCTTTTTCCCTGGGAAGAAGGCTGTGGGAGAACTCCAACAACAGATAGATGATTGGGTGAGGACATCCCAGATGCTTCTGTGAATTCAAGCAAAATATTGGAACTAATAATAAGTTTAGCAGCAAAGATATGAGCAGGTAAAATAAAAACAGAAACATGTCTCTGTCCAACCAAATGAGGGGTTTTGTATGTATGTCTGTGTGTAAGACCTTGTGACACAAGAGACAGGGGAGAAAGATACGTGACACACAAAATTGATTCAAAAGGACATCGAATAAATGTGGAGTTAAACTTTGCAAAACAGGATGAAGTAGGAAGGAATACCATCAATCGAATTTGTAGGGACATAATATGGCATAATCATAACTTTCTGTTCTTCCACATCATACTTTAACACAGAAATCATCCCATATTCGTCTCCCAAATACCTGTTTTAGAATATAATTAATCAAATCAAAAGCATAAAAAAGGAAAGTGGATGAGTATTCTAGTTTCAAAACTTGTACATATATCTGGAGCCATGAATAACCGAGAATGCTGTTATATTGGATTCCCATTTCAAAGAAGAGACCATAAACCGTTGCTCTAAGTCCCAAACCTACCAATATCAACAACATAAAGCACAAATCAATAACAACAACAATAACCCAGTGAAAGTCCCGTTGATATACGTGGTCTAGAAAGGTTTAGTAGTACACAACCTTACTCCTAATTAGTAGAAAGACTGTTTTCGAAACATAAAGCACAAATAAAAAACATAACAAGATGCAAACAAATACAATAGAGATGCAAAACAAAAATGCTGACCTGTATTTCATTTTCACTTGATACACCAACTAGGAAACCCTGGTTTTGTAAGAACTGTGAGAGGAATAAAACGAAGTGTCTCAATACTGAATTGAATATAGAACAGCAAATGGTAAGTTATAGGATAGATGAACTTAAAAACCTCTAAATTTTTAAATGGAATAGGATTAGGAGACACAAAAAGCCCTTCAATGTTATCACCACCAATCACTTTTATCCTGCCATCTCTACAGATAAATTTAAAGACATCAAAAAGTTGAAAATTACGAGGTTCAAAAGCTTGAACTGATGCCAAATCATATGTACTGCCAGAACTCAGAAGAGTAGTCAGCCTCCATGCAATAAACGAGTTTGTTCTCATAAACAGGTAACACAATCTCATTAATCGACATCCAACCGCTTAGTTTACATCAAATTAAACAAATTTACTAACTAGAAAAACCACATTGAGCACTTTAAATAACGGTTCTCAGCATTCAGTTATAATTACAGATAAAGAGAATAGACTCACAATGTTCCTAGTGCAAGAAGACTCTGAATGGGATCAAAAGCCACAACAGATGCAGTAGATGGAATCCCATAGTGAACAGTGACACGCGGACTTACGTCCACATGCATCAATTGTCCCTTTCCTACATTAGTCTGCACCAAAACAAACAACAAAATGTTCGCCAACTTCATGTAGAAGACAAAAATTAACCAAACAATGATATACTAGATAAGCAATCAATAACAGGAAATCTTGTAGTAAAGATATACAAACAGGATTCTGAAATCAGTCGATTAAGAAATGATAAGAACTTCCATTCATCAATTACAAATGTAAGGCGAACTCTGAGCTCTGGAAAGCTTATTAGGACTAACGAGGAAATTAAGAACCTGAGGCAGAGGTTGCGGTGGCGGTGCCGTCGGCGAAGGCGAGAGTTGTTTCTGTGATGGTGTTGGTGGCGCTTGATGACTGGGACTTTTCTGGAACAATCTGGCAAACATAGCGAATCGACGACGAGCGGCTGCAGATTTTTTTTTTTCCCTTTGATTTGGATATAAGAGCACAGAAATGATGATGATGATCGGTGATGCGAAGCTGATGGTTGAGGTTTTCTTTTTCCTCGTTTAATTGTGATTCTTAAAATTTAGTTAACATAGAAAGGGCCAAAGGTCAAAACTGAAGCAATTAGCATTTAGCAGGGAAAGAATCGCGGTGTCTTGTCCAGGTTTCTAGTGATATCGAATCTCATTCGGTCCAAAGAACAAAAATTATATTATACACCAGTTCAATTCATGTTGGATTTGGAAAGTAGAGACATTGACTAGTTGTTCAGTTGGTAGTTACCTCCGAAGCTTAGAAACTTACGGTTAACCAAACGCCTTGTGCGATGGGATGCACTGCAAGCCGTTGATCTCCTCGCGATTCTCCCTTTTGTCACGTTCGTTCCATTATAGAAAAGAAAAAAAAAGAAAAAAGAAGCTTAATTCGTTGCGTCATGCTGACGTTGCTTGCTGGAGCAGCTTGCTTTCTTTCTTCAACATTTAGAAAGCAATTTAAATTTTCAAACTTTATTTGTTTCATACCATTGCCAGTCAATACGTATTGTATCAATCGAAAAATGATATTTAAAATTGAATTATCATAACGAATTATGGTTTCAACTGGTACCGGTGGGTATGATAAATACCAACTAATACTAATTAACAAATAAAAGTTTTAAAGACTAAACTTTGAAAAGATTTATCTCTAACCTTAATTTCAATCTATGTCTCCTCACGCCACTATGAATTTGATTTCATAAAGCAAGTAAGCAACCGTCTCCTCTCCTCTGAACTCATAGTGACTGCTAACTCATCGCCATCATATTCTTCATCACCTTCTTCTTTTTTACAATCATCTTCTTTGCCGTGATTGATGTAAGATTGCGAATAAATGCTTTTCAAGCTTATGTTTGATGCAAAGAGGAAATTTATATGAGAATGTGTTGGGCCTGGGCCTTGATTCATGGCGATCCCGTGAGGGTTGTATGAAAGACAGGTGAATAGCATTGGATTTAAAAGAAATTTCAGAGTGACAGTGGTGGAGGGCTCGCCGTAGCGACGAATAAGTTTCGCCGCGTCGAAACCATACAGATATCTCTAGAGACCCTTCGAGAGAAATTCATCACGGCAAACTCAGTGTTTCGTTGCGGCGAAACTATGGAAGTTCGCCGCATTGCGGCGAAGTTTCCAAAATACGCCACGGCGAAGGAGTCTAGCTTCGTAGCGGCTTCTTCGCCGCGGCAAAGTTTCTGAACCACTCAAAAATCTTTCGGGAAAGATATGCCGCAGCAATGATCTGACTTTGCCTCGGCGAAGTTACCAAGATTACAAAGAAAATACCCTTCGGCAAAGGTTCGCCGAGGCCAACTTCTAGCTTCGCCGCAGCAAAACCCTCCATTTCACAACCCAGAACCCAAACATCCAACATCTATCACTAAACATCAAACATAACTTAATACACATACACCTACAATCTTCCCACAAAACTATTTACAACTCAACCAAAAGATCAATACAAACATATGCAAAGAACTTCTTAAATTCTTCATTCATTTCCAAATCAAAATGAAGTTCATACAAAGCTTTAATTACAAGTCCACATTATATCAAAGTCATAATAAAAGATACAAGAATACATTGGATGCTTAATGTTGAATGTGCCTATAAAGCTATGCAAAATTCTAGCTACTAACTTAGTACAAAAGCTAACTAACTTGGAATTCGTCCAAATGCCTTGCAAGGATTCATTGATCTTCTCGATCTGCACCTGAGGAGTGGGAAAAATATTAGGTTGAGCTATACAGCTGAGTGGCTAATATATTTATAGTCATTGGCAATTGGCCACATATTCAAGCATATATATATGTATATCTAGCAACTCTAGTATTCTTACTTTATTCAAACAATTAAAACATTGATCCATATAACTCAAACTTGACACACAACATAAACTTGAGCCATTACACATAACACTTTATTATGCACTATACTTGAACATCAGAAGATGCAATGCACAACAATTGGCTAGAGGATTCCGTGAACAAAACAGAGGAACCAAAGTTTACTCCGTGAACAAAACGAATCCATTTTTCGGATTTCGTTTGCCACAAGCGAGCAGCCGGGAGAAGGCTTGACGTCGACGTGCACGTGACTACGAAGCGGTTCCTCTCTCGCTCAAATACCATCAAATTTATACTCAATTTAGTCAATCACAATTTGCACTCTCGTGCTTCTTTCATTTCATCATTTTTCTTATACTTTCATGTTTTTTCTTCTTCTCATTCAATTCCAAATGTTATAACCCTTTTGTTCAACGCATAACATAATCACAATGCATCATGAAATTTCAAAGGTTCACAATTATTTCAATTTCAAACATAACAATTTCAAGCAAAACCACATATACACACAGGCAAGAATTTGCCCAATTACACAATAACCGTAAATACATTACCCACCTAATAAGCTTGCGAAAATCCAAGTCAAGTTTGCCTTTCCCCTTGATCTTGGGTAGGATTTCCTTGGTTTCCTACAACAATCAAGGTTCCATTCAAAACCAACATTGCAATAAAATTCATAAACTTCAGAAAGATCATAGAATCATAATAAACACAATGAAACTCAAATCTAACCTACCCACAATTTATCTAGGTTAGAAAACTCAAGGTCAAATTTAGAAACCCTAAAGTCAATTGGGTTCTCCTAATCCATCTTCTTCCCACAAAACCTCTTTGCTCTCTAACTCCTTTATCCTCAACACAATCCATTCCTTTAATAAAGCAAGAAGAAAAGATGGTTAACCTACCTCAACAACTTGATTTCTCTTCTCTTCTTTTTCACCGAAACTTCTCTTCTTCTCTCTTATTTTCGTTTCTTTCTTCTTTCTTTTTGGTTCTCATGACACTTATCTCTTCTTCTAATACAAAGCCATTTTAATGGTCTTTTTCCCATTTTACCCTTCATTTAACTTGTCCTTCCAATTTTGCCCCTTTTTGTCTATCAACTACTAACATCTTAACTCCTTATTCTGAT
>JAOQMS010000178.1:20149117-20199700 GCA_027563885.1 Erythroxylum longipes
ATATTTCCATCAAATCTTCAATCTTTATTCATGCCTACAAAATTAATGACTCAATTCTAAAAATAAATAATTTAACCCTTAATGAATGCTCAAAGTCACATTTGCCCTTCCTTTAATACTTCTTAAGACATTAATTTCACTATCTAGTGAAATAAAATCACATTGAAATAAATAATTAAATCCAATAATAATTATATTATGACCTTATAATTTATGCTAAGGCAAAAATTCAAATTCCATGCTTATTTCATAACTATCATGCTTAATTCGACAAAATATTTCGGGGGCCAACATCATAAGTTCCGATGCCAGCTCCGGTAGAGAGGAGTGGGCAGTATGATAAGCTCCGCAACTATGAAGCTGTAGATTTTAATGGTACTACGAATCTGGAAGAGGCCGAAGCATGGTTGAAGAGGACCAAGAGAGTCCTGCTTCAGATGAAGTGCTCTGATTAAGAGAAATTGGATTAAGCAGTAAGCTTGCTATAAGGGGATGCACAGCATTGGTGGGAATCAGTGCCCCATAGTTAGGTTATGCCTCCGGTGTTATCATGGAGAGATTTTGTGGAAGTGTTTAGAAAGAAGTATCTCTCCAGGGTTTATGTACAAGAGAAGGCCAAAGAGTTTCTGAATCTCACACAGAGGGACATGAGTGTGAGTGAGTATGAGCTGAAGTTTACTCAGCTTTCTAGATATGTGGCCAACATTGTGGCGAATGTGGTGGCGGATGCCTTGAGTAGGAAATCCTCCATAGCCTATGTTCAGACAAATTATTTGTTGTTATTGACAGATATGGCTAAGCTGAAGATAAGTTTGACACAGGAGAAGCCTGATTGCATTATGGCAAATTTCAAAGTGAGATCGATACTCAGGGAGAAAGTTAAGGAGTTGTAAGAATAGTATGCAGAATTAAACAAACTATGAGAAGAAATTCAGAATGGTAAGAAATCTGAAGTGGTAGTGAGGGATAATGGACTTATGGTTGCCTACAACCGACTCTGTATTCCAAATGTCCAGAAGGTAAAGGATGAGATGCTCAACGAGGCATATAATGCGCCTTATGCTATACACCTAGGTAGCACAAGAATGTATAAAGATTTAAAAGAGCATTTCTAGTGGAAAGGCATAAAGAAGGATGTAGCAGAATATATAAGTAAGTGTCTAGTGTGTCAACAAGTCAAGGCTGAACACCAGGCACCTTCAAGCAAGTTAAGGCCATTGTCCATTCCTGAGTGGAAGTGGCAAAGGGTGACTATGAATTTTCTGATGGGTTTTCCCAAGATCAGTAGGAAGCATGATGCTATATGGGTTATTGTTGATCGCTTGACGAAGTCAGCCTATTTTTTAGCAGTTAAACATACTGATTCTTTGCATGTACTAGCAAAGAGGTATATTAATGAGATAGTGAGACTGCATAGGATTCCAGATTCTTTAGTTTCTGATAAAGATCCTCGATTTACTTCAAGATTCTGGGAAAGCTTATAGGAGGCTCTAGGAACCAAGTTAAATTTTAGCACTGCTTTTCACCCTCAGACAGATGGTCAATCTGAGAGGACCATTCGGACCCTTGAGGGAATGCTCAGTGCATGTGTGATGGATTTCAAAAGAGCTTGGGATGAGCATTTGTCGTTGGTCAAATTTGCTTACAATAATTCGTACCATTCGAGCGGAGGAGATGTAGAACTCCTATATGCTGGGATGAAGAAGGAGAAAAGAGATTAGTGGGACCAGAGTTGCTTCAAATGACAATTGACAAGGTCAATTTAATTAAGCATAGGTTTAAACAAGCACAAGATAAAATGAAAAGCTATAATGATGCACACCAGAAAGAAATGGAGTATGAAGTGGGTGAGAAATTTTTCCTTAAGACGTCTCCTTGGAAAGGAGTCATGAGGTTTGGCAAGAAGGGTAAGTTGATTCCAAGACATGTGGGTTCTTACGAGATTCTTGAGAGAATTGGATCACTAGCCTATAGGTTGGCACTGTCACCGGAATTATCACAAATACATGATATCTTCCATGTTTCCATGTTGAGGAGGTATAGATCGGATCCCTCTCACATCATTCAGACCATTAAAGTCCAGTTGAGAGATTATCTGACTTATAAGGAGACTCTAGAGGAGATTTTGGATACTAAGGAAAAGATCCTTAGGAACAAGACAGTTCAGCTAGTCAAAGTCCTGTGGAGAAACCATTATGTGGAAAAGGCCACGTGAGAGCCCTTGGAAGCCATGAAGGAGAAGTATCCACACCTCTTCAATAACTCAGGTAAGAATTTCGAGGACGAAATTCTTTTAAGAGGGGGAGAAATGTTGGCCCCAAATTTCTTTATTTATTTAAGCGTGATTTGAATGAATTATGAGGTTTTGATAAATTAAGTTTTTGGAGTTAATTATTATGTTAATGTTAGTAGGATTTTTATTATATGGTTTAGTTGTATTAAAGTAGTAAGAAGGTTGAAGGGTATTTTTGAAAGATCACTTAAGGTTAAAAGAGCATAGGCTTATAAGGAAGGGTAAAATGGACTTTTTGGGCTCATTAAGGGTAGAATTGGAAGAGGGAAAATTGTGTCTTGTGCCTTAAATGAACAAAAACGTGATTTGAAGAGAAAGAAGAACAAAAATATGTGAAAGAGAAGAGAAGTGAGAGAGTTTCGGCTATTAGAGATAAAAGGAAGAAGCAAGTTAGGGTTTCCAATTTTCTTTGTTTTAAATAGTGATTTTGAAGTTGTTCAAGAAGGGAAAAAGAAAGAGGAAGATTAGAGCTTCCATTTGAGCCAAGAGACTCAATAATTGGTGAAGATTCAAGGTAAGTTTATATTTAAACTTTTGGATTTTTGGAAGGTATTTGGTTCATGAAGCTTGAGAAATGCATAGGTTTAAGTATTCTAGGATAAATTTTAGTGTATATATTTTTTTGCTTTCTCAATTGGAAGTCCTATTGAATTGGGATTTTTGTCAATATTGAAGAAAATCAAGAGGAGAGGCAAGAGGAGTAAGAAGAGAGGCATCTTTGAACAACTTTTAAGGGTTATATTTTATAATTGAATAATAAGCCATTAATTTTTCTTCCAAATCAAGAAAGTAAATGTTTTTCAATTTTATCAAAATGTGCATTTATTGCTCTTTAAATGCTGTGAGAAAGTGCTATATGTTTGGTATGTGAATATTGTGTAGATGATTTATGAAAAGAATGCGAAAATGAATCTTTTTTTTGAAATAAATAGATTACTGTGTTTATGAAATCACGTTTCGGAAAAAAAGTGTCATTTTAGGCAACAAGTTACAAGTTATGAAATACATGTTATGTAGGTTTGGTCTGGTCCATTCTATATGTCAAGTGCACTTTGACTAAAGGTTTCTCCCGTCTGCCCGCAAGTGGTATGGAGTTCCTTCAGGGACTCCCTCATGTTACGACTACGCAAAAGTGACTATATGAGATTATGTTAGTTCGTTCTGTTCACGACTATACAGGACCATTTCATGGGAATGTGTTAGCTCGTTCTGTTTATGGACCTTCCAAACCATTTTGATGTGCTTATGTGTTGATAAGTTTGTTGAATGCATGGTTTAGGTTGCTTATAAAGTGTGATAAATTAAGAATTTGGAAATATGTGTTTCATGATGCATTGTGAATTTAACAATAGTTTTGCTTGTTACCGGTTATAAAATTATTACCTATGAGCTTTAAGCTCAGCTCCCCCCATTTCGTCCCATCTTCAGGTGATGAGCAAGAGATCAAGTGATCGAGCATAAGGGCATTACTCCGGATTAGGCTTATTTTATATTTTAAGTTGGCTTTTGTAAAATAAGGCTTTAGTTGCATGTTGAGAAATTCTACCTTGTCTAAATTATGTATTTTTGGACTATGACGTATTGTGGCTTGAAATGCCCATTAAAACTTTATAAAACTCTTATCTTTTGATGATAATGAAATATGATTGTGTTTTCGCTCATGACTCTCAAAGTTTGTGGATTGCATTTTCAAGCATACATAAGGGTAGAATTTTGTGTTTTGACTTCTAGGGCAAATATGTATCGATCTAGGCTTAATTAGACAGAGTAGTCTTCTTAGAAGTTGTATATCTTTTTCTTAGCTTTGCTACAATATAAATTTTGAAATTTTTGGACTTCATACGTAAAAGATATGCACTTTAGATGAAGCATAGGTACCAGACGAGGCACCAGACGAAGCATAGGCACCAGACGAATCACCAAACGAATCACCAAATGAAGCGCCAGACGAAGCGATTTTGACCTTCTAGATGGAAAAATTTTTCTTCAAGTTCATGAAAGTTGTAAATCTCAAAGTCCATTTTGAAACCGTCCTAAAATGACAACAATCTGATATCTCTAGTAAAAGTTATGCCAATTGTCCCAAGATAGGTACAATATGATTGAGGACATAAACGTGGTTGACTCTTTTAGCAATAACTTCATCGTCTGACCTCCAAATGAAATGATTATTGAACCAATAGATTCCTAACCCATTTTTCTATCCCTCTAAAAAATTTGGAAGCCTTTCGTGTTGATTTGAAAACGATTAATGGAAAGAAAGTGAGGGAATCGATTGGAGGAGCATGACTTAGTTATGAGCATACTTTGATTTTTAAGTATGTCTTGATCTGTGTTATAGGAAACTTTTGGGATGTTATAAGAATGAAAATGAATCGATAATGGCTAATGAGAGTTCATGGAAATAACCCTACAGGGTAATACACACGCTCACGTCTTATGACATTCGTATAGTTGGGCTCCGAAAACGGGGTCCAACAAAAATGACTATCAAATAGTAGTGTCTAGGTGATGTATCCCCCTAAGAATCATTAAATAATTAGCCTTTTATCATGTAGTCATATTATTGATTATTGGGCCGTGAAAATTTCTATCTCATGTTAATAACTCTTTTAAGACTATTAACAACTAATTCATCAATTGATTAATAGAAATTTTTATAGTTAAAACTCCTATGATTGCATTATCAATTTATGAATTCTGCTATTAGATTTAATCCTAATATAAAGGATTTATGTCGGTCTATTTCTAGGTTTGCATGCAACTCTTTTCAATTTCAATCTCAATCATAAGAAATCAACTCATGCACTAATATTTCGGATATATTAGAATAAGAATTTAAATACATAATTGAATCGCAATAATCAACCAATATATTTGCATTGAATAAAAGATTAAAATATATTGTTATCCCAAAATAAGATTCATCACACCTAGACACTAAATACATTTAATTACTAATCATAGAAAACAAAACCAAAAATAAAAATGTAGAAAAAGTAATAGAAAACAAAGAAGTCATAATTCTAAATCTCTGTTTCTTTTTTATTGAATCTTCTTGCAAGTTTGGATTTGATGTAACTATCTAGTGAATCTCTTGATGTTAACTTCGTGTTTTTATGTCCCTTGATTAAAATCGTCACGTCTCTATATGTTTTACATCTCAAAACTATTTCAAAACTTGGTTCTCTTTAATTTACCTCTGTATATGTGCTTTTATTATAAATTTTAGGGTTTTTAAAATGTACACAGTCGCGTACACGATTATGTAAGAGATCATGTATAATCAAAAGCACCTAAATTTGTAATTTCACACATGCACATATATCCTTGAAAGAAAAATTAAATGGATTACAAACTTAAGAATAGAAGAAGATGAGAATTTAAAGAAGACGTCGTACAAATTAACAAAAGGAAGAATAGCATACATCACAAATATTTTTGTATAATCAATTTCTTAAAAAGAATCATTATTAAATGAATGGAAAGAAACAATAGAGAAAGAAAATTTACTTTCTAAAACATAGTGAAATAGTTAGAAGAAGCCATGCGTTTAGACTTAGTGCTCTCATATCTCATTGATAGAAATCTCTAATTTAAAAAAATCAAATATCACTTTTATTCAAAAAAAAATCAAATATCACTGATATCATTTATTATTGTATACTGTTTTACTTTTCTCATTAAGTGCCATTTTAGTCTCGTACTAAAAAAGGAATCTACTAATTCTTGAAGCGGGAAGAAATTCAGAAACGTTAACCACAAAAGGCTTTATAGAAAATCAAAATAATACAAGATGGATAATTATCTGATTGTTCTTGTAATTTTGATGACACTGTTTATGCTACAGGTTGAGTAGACCCGGCCAAATCGTAGCCTAGTAAAATAACTGGAATTTGCGACGGGTCTTCTCTGACCGGCCCGTAAAATTAGGAGTCCAATACCAACGCAACTTATTACAATCACGGACAAAAATATACACCTTCAATATATTAATAGTCTTGGGAAAAGGAGTCATTATAAGCCCTCCATTACTTCTATGTGTGATAACAAAGATTTGATCCTATGACATCTAGCCATATTAAATTAGACAAAAACTTATTGAAGTGATCCAAAAAGTCCGTAATTTTTAAAATATTAATTATAAATGTATATGGAATATCATATTGGTATCTTAAAAACTCCAACCAGCCGGGGCAGATGGATGGGGGGGTTGCGTTATACTCTCGGACGATGTTTGTGACCATAGAGCATATCTCCTCTTCTAAGTTGTAATTCTAAGTGAATCATGGTTTAGCTTAGTAGCTTCCCATCTGCTAGTGACTTGTGGGCACAGTTTCTTGTTGGTCTGTTGGTAGCTTACCCAAGTTCACTCATGCAAGTAAAACACACGAACATGTTGTTTTGGAGCCTCCTGCAACTTTGAACTTTGGAAACTCCGGTTAGGAGTTTAATAAAACAGTCCGGTTATTTTAATGTACGGGTGCAACGGCTTAGCTGTAAAGTTGTAAATTATGTTAAAAATGAAATAACATCAAGGGTTATGCGGCTCGTGGTGAATCTCTTATGAAAGAGACAAAAGAAGATGATAGACTGGCATTCAATAACACAGAAGATGTGTGCTTCCATTAAATTCAAGTCACCAACTTCTGCAAATGACTTTCTCCTCTAACTTTAACCCAGTACGTCCATACATTTCGTGCAAACACAAATGAAAACTCAGGGTTTTCTCTTCTATAGACCCAGTGGCCTCCAAATCGTGGTCTTGCTTGCCATCTTTCTCCTAGTTTGTTCTCAGTTTGATGACCGCATGAGCTTCAAATCAGTCCCATTTTCAAGACGTCAAAAGATCTCACATCAACCATCCAACCACACCAGACAATCGGCTAAAGAAAACAGCAAAGCAATTGGTGTTGATCTGGATAGCAAGGAAAATGAACAAGCAAACGTTGGATTGCCCCCAGAGAACTGCGATATTTTCAACGGAGACTGGGTCTTTGACAGATTTACCCGTCCTTTGTATATAGAAGAAGATTGTGAGTTTCTGCATGAATCAATGACTTGCATTAGAAATGGAAGGAAGGATACTGTATATCAGAACTGGAGATGGCAGCCTAGAGACTGCTCCTTGCCCAAGTATGTGTTCATTTATATTTTTCAGTGGTTACTAGATTCAACCCAAATCCGGAGTTTTAGTTTCCTCAACGCATGGTAATAGTATATTCAATATGATTTTCTGCTTCTGGGCAAAGGTTCAAAGCAAAACTTTTGATGGAAAAACTTCAAGGAAAGAGGCTTATGTTTGTTGGGGATTCATTGAATCATCAGCAGTGGCTTTCTCTGATCTGCCTGATTCAATATGCTATCCCTCCAAGCAAGAAGAGCTTAACAAGCTATTCAAGTTCTCTCACCGTCTTCAAAGCTGAGGTATTTCCTTCCTCTCTCAAATGAAGACACCATGTTGTTTCTCAACTAATTCAGATAACTAAAGCTTTCACTGTCCTTATTCCATTCCCAGAGGGGAGTGAAGTCTGAGAGCAGCCACAGGGTAGATTAGCATACCGGACTAGGAACTGAAATGGCTATTACATTTCGTTACTCTTCGCTGAACCTAAATCTCTTACTTACGCTTACCCATTCATATTGCACTATAAATTGTGCAGGAATACAATGCGACTATAGGGTTCTACTGGGCACCGTTTCTTGTGCAGTCCAATTCAGATTCTCTGGATGGTAGGAGTGGCCAAGGGGATCGCATAATCGCAGCTGAATCAATATCTAAACATGGAGAAAACTGGAAGAATGTGGAGTACCTGATATTTGACACCTATATTTGGTGGATGAAGTCTATTTATACGAAAGTATAGTAAGTATGATTTCGGCCCTCTGTTTTCTGTCATTTCTTCGCATTTCCAGATGAGTTGACTGTTCTTTTTACCGTTTGAAAATGGTGGGGAAATAAAGCCGATCAGAAGGGAAATTAGAATACGATGAAATTGAATTGCCAGTTGCATATGAGAGAGCTTTGAGGACATGGGCCAAGTGGGTAGAAGCAAATGTTGATCCTAAAAAGACCCATGTTTTCTTCAACAGCATGTCTCCAACCCATGTTAGGTACAACAATCTTGACCATTAACTTGCGTTATTTTGTTAGTTCAAGGGATTAACTTAACAAACAAAGACAATACAGACCATCCATGAATTGCTTCCCGCAGTTTCTAAACCTTTGACATGGTTATGGAACAGGAGCTTGGACTGGGGCAATCCTGATGGCATCAAATGCTCAATGGAGACTACCCCAATTCTGAACAACTCAAAACCAGTATACGTGGGCACAAATCGCCAGCTTTTTAACATAGCAGTAAATGTTACTGGGTCAATGAAAGTAGCGGTGAACTTCCTGAACATAACGACATTGTCTGAATACCGGAAGGATGCGCATGTTTCATTATACAAGGACGTGGACTCCAAGTTACTTTCGCCGGACCAAAAGTTTATTCGTGCCAAGAATGCGGATTGCCTGCACTGGTGCTTACCGGGTTTGCCTGATACCTGGAATGAATTGCTCTATACACGTATCATCTCTCTGTCATGACAATTTTACTTTTCCAATTTTGCTTTTAACTGCCGACTATATAAAATTTTCGTTTAGAAACAAAAAAAAAAAAGTGACTTTGGGCTTGACCATACGAAAGGTTCTATTAAGGGGAGTAGCGTCATAGTTTGTAAAACATTGATGAAGGGAAAGAGCCGTTTGTTTGTTGTTTAAGAAATTGTCCCTTGGTGGTTTTAATGAGATTCAATGACAACATTAGATCAGTTTTAGCTTCTGGCCGCACCGACAACTGAAACTGCATTATGGAAGCACCAACAATCCGCGTCAGGTGTCCACATTAGAAATATTATATTTTTTTTTCTTTGATGGGACCAAACTTATTGGCAGTGCCAGTGCCAGTGCCAGTGGAGCAAGCCTGAACCATGCAAATATTATCTACCACCAAAATTTTGGTAGGGGATCCATTTAAGAAGTTACGCGTGTTGATTAGAAATAAGAACTTAAAAATATATGCATTGGAGTCAATCGAATTAAATGTCTAATCCTATAGACATTTCGCAAAATGTTTATTTTTTAGTACAATGTGTAGTGATAAGATCTGCTAGTCGTTGTAACTCCGCATCAACTGCGATAAGAGTCTTGTAATCCATTGATAAAGATGTCAATTACTTGTTGTGGTCGAAGATAAGGAGTGCAAGCAGCCAATTTTTCAAATTGGAGTTAGTAGTCCTCCACCCAACCTGTTTGACGCAATCGGACCAAGCACCCAGTTTGCTCCAATTACTAGGGGAGCCAAATCCATGGATTCCTCCCGGTCCAAATCAGGTCGATCCCAATCCAATTTTAAGAACCAATATTGAGCATCTTCCTCCAGACGTGGCGCTACCGTGCTCATCTTATCCAGATCAGAAAGTTGCTGATGTCGGAAGTAGTAATCACTAATCACATTGACTCAATCGCGGAAAACCACAAAAAAAGCTGAAAATAAAATCCAGTAGGATACAAATCATAGAAGTTTCTAGTTCTCTCACTCAAGAACACCTCATAACATATCTACAACTAATCTTGCTCTTTTAGCTTTCTCTAAAATGCTCTTACAAGACTTCTCTTAACCACCTCTGAAATTGAGTATATATATATATACATTATTTTACAATGCAACTAACTTTGTTGATATCGAGTGTTTTTGTTTAACTGCTACTTTGAAACTTATCTTCAATTTTTCAAAAGGGTAAGACTTATAACACACGCTCCTTTTGATCTAATGAGACAATTAAAAATTCCGGAATTCAAATTTAGTGAAATTAATCGAGTGAACATCCATAAATTGGGGCTAAACCTACAAAACAAACATCGTCTATTACTCCTTCGAAAGTTAACTTGAAGAATTAGTTAAAGTAGAAAAATGGGTGACAACCTTGTCTCATTTGAAGATGATGGTGAAATTGGGAAAAAAAAAAAAAAAAAAAAGCTCAAAGATGACAAAATGTGTTGTTTTTGTGACAACGGTAACTCATAGGAGTGAAGTCTAGAGAGATGTGGAAAGGCATTAGGTTTAGTTGGCGCAAAACAAAAGAGGATGTTAGGGTTTTCGTCAACTGTAGTGACAAGAGAGAGGAGAGGAGAGGAGAGACTGATGATGAGTACCTACTACCTAGAGAAGATGACAGGGTCAGGGTGCAAACTGAAGAGAGGAATAAGATATCGAAAAAAATGACAATCATAAAACTGCGGCTCCCTTTGCGTCTATTTTAAGATTAAATTTCCTTTTGTAATCCAGGACTAGGACTAGGAGGCCAATGATCTATTTTTTCAATAAATTTGTATTCTATTTTCTTTTCTTTCTAATTTTAGGGTTTAAAACCCTAAAATTCCTCCTCTTCAAGTAAAATTCCGCAAACAAAAAAAACCCCAACTTGCTCTTATGAATTCCATTTTTTTTCAATTATTCAAAATTAATGAAATTATTTTAATAAGTCCTAATTGACCAAAATTAAAAATAAAGATATCTGAGAAATCTCTTTAAATATTATTAGAAATTAATTAAACTCTATTATAGATAAATATTTGTAATTAAGATTTAATAAATAAAATTGAAAATAGTAAAAAAATTAAGTTTAATACTATACAAATTGAATGTGATAAAAATATAAATAAAACAATTAAAATAAATTGAATACAACCACGTATAGATATATTTAAAACGAATTCAGTGAAATGTTAAAATAAGGTGTAAAACATTAAACAAAATTAAGTATCCTACCCTTCCAAAATGACCTCTCAACTTGACACCCTAAACGACGAGATTGCTACATTACAAGTCAATTTTTACAATTCTAATTTTTTGATATAAAAACTAATTAAAGCAAGATGAGTTCGTGTTGGCTTTCCAGGACTACAACGAGGGATGGAAAATAATAATTCCCGAATCCATATAGAAGAAGCACGGTAATACTTGGGAGCTATTGCTTCCTCAGTCAATGCCTGTAAATGCTGCTCAAGTCAAAGCTTTATACCATATTGCCTTTTAATCAATGTTAACCAAAATTTAATATTTTTATTGCGTTGTAAAGTCTTGCTTTCCTGTAAAAGGGGGGTCTTTTGATAGGGGGCCACCGAGCACGATGAGATCAAGCGGCAAGAGGCTCGGAAGACGTGGGGCAAAATGGGTTGGAAGGATGAATACTTTAAAAATCGAAAATTAAAACATTAATTCAAGAATTTTAAAATTTTAAAATATTTAACTAGTATTAGATTATAGTAAAATTGGTTAAAAATTAAATAAAATTTAAAATTTAAAATATAATGGATAAAAATTACCTTTATTTATGAAAAAACTTAATTAAAAAAGAAGTTAAATAAAAATTAATTAATTAATTTTAATTTATAAAATTATTAATTTATAAAAATTGAACAATTTTTAATAATAAAATTATTAAAATAAATCAAATCAAAAATTAAAAAATAAATTAAATTATTAAATAATTCAAAATTTTTACGATGAAATTAATCAAATAAATTAAATTTTTTTAACGAAAAGGACAATGTTGATCTAGTAGAACCATCCTCTACAGTAGAGCGTGCTTCCTCGACGTCTCGGGTATAGAGTCCAGTACCTCTTTCTCTTTTTGATATCTCCCGAGCCCCCAAAACATGGTAACAAGCCAACGTACAATTGAGAACCAGATCCTAGAAACTGCATTTACGGTCCGAACATAGAAACACGACGAAATAGCAACTGCGTTTTCGTGGTCATAAGCAATGGCAAATTCTTACACTAACTTGGCCATGGCATGCGTGGGAGCTCAGATTAATGATCTGGATGAAACTAAGTGTGCCAAGAGGACAATGGCAATTTGACATGATCAGACCATTGGTTGCAAGAGCAGATTTGCAAGTTTTCACAGTTGCGATAAATGTCATCCAATCTAGGAAAATTCAAGTCTACTACCTCAATATAACAACCATTTCAGAATGGGATGCTCTGTGCACGTATCATGATACAGCAACATTAACTTCAAGCTTCCTCATCCTTAGCACAATATTTGTAAAAAGTTGAATTTCATTGTATCACTTTATAATTATGAAAATATACATGATTGAGCTACTAAACTACCAATTTTAAACACGAAGCCAGTAAATTGTAACGCAACTATATGTAGATCGCTTAAGTTCTGCAGACTCGATAAATACCAACTTTAAAATATCCTCAAAGCAAATAAATTACTTTCTAGCATGTGCAAGCAAACCCACAAACCCACCCGCCATCTTGGCCTTCAAATTATCAGGCATTTATGTTTTACTTGGGGTGTAAAAGAGGAAGAAGATATGGAAAGCTCAGGTCCGAATGTATCAGAACTCCCACGAGGCGCGCTAAATTTTTAGCCCAACTTGACTCAACCACAGCTCAAGTAGGTTGACACGGTTCAGGTTGAATGGGTCCCAACCTGGCCTCATTAGAACTTGAACTGGAAGGAAAATCACGTTGTACTTAAATGTTAAATATAAAAAAATCACTCATAATTCACACTTACCTTAAAAATATTAATAGACAAAGCAGCATTGTCAACAGGATTTTGAGTGGGGTCTGGTTTCAAGGCCGATGTAGATGTTTACCAATATGATCTCTGGAAGCAAGAAAACGGACTCCGCTTTCTCCAAACTTTAATTGCTACAAAATGTTTGGTTTACAACCCCGCCATTTGTTTTCAGGTCACCTAAAGAACTTTTTCAAGGGAGCAAGTTCCTACAGGCTACTAAGCAATATAGAAAGTACTACGTCTAGTAACATTCCAAAGGCCATTCTTCATGCCCAACATCTCAATATGAATGATTCAGCAATTTATCAATCTCAACAATGGAATCAACATTAGTGCTCGGCAACAACAAATGCAACAAGGGAACAGAAGAAGGTGACCAGAGCTTGGGCTTGATTTTCTTCATAGCTGTCTTAACTACAGGAGAAGTTGGTATCCCAAACCACTGAAGATACCATGACAGGATCACTGTACTCCCATGATCTTGAGCTCCATCATTAGGCCATCTCCCAGAATTCAAGTAGTTGGAAAGGGCATTTTTCAATCCATCAAACTTTCTAAATAGTTCATCTACCCTCTTTCTCAGAGATCCTAAAAAAATAGACTGCACAATGCCACCTCTCAAAGTTGTCAACCTTCCACTTAGAAGAGCTTCGTTGTATGTCAATGCAAGCTGCCAAGACAACATAATAATGTTAAACATTCGCAAGTCTGAAGACTGCAATAACTATTTTATCAGCATCCTTGTAAAATAGCGATGTTAACTAACTATTGACTGGTTCCTATTCACCTGGAACTATGAGCATCTGAGCATATGTTGTGTTCAAAATGAAACAAAATCAAAGCCAGAAAACATGAAACAACTGCGTATCTCAATGCTAATCCAGCTACAATTTATTTATTGTCTTAGTTTACCAATTAAGTAGCATGATGACATCCACCAGCTAGTATCATTGCAGAAGATTATTGTTGTTGTGATGTCAACCCTTTAGTAATTTCATTTCTAATGGAAGCAATTGACTAGTAGGCAGTTAATTCTACCACCTGTACTGTGACAACTAGACGAGAAAAATGCTATGGGAAGAAAAATTTTCGTTATTATGTCATACAGAATAAGATGCCATCATTATACAGCAAAAGAATTCTGTTGTTTACAAATACCACTTTCCACAGACGCTATTGATGTATGAAGAGCATACCCCACTTTTAGAATGAAGCATTAGAAATGTACCTTTAAATTGTAAATTGCAAGGGAATCGCCTAAAATGAAAGCACCATTCGTTACTTGCTCCGCCATTGAACAAATGGTGGTATATAAAGACAAATAGACCTGCACAGACATTGATAAATAGCCTTAACTGCTGCTACAAACAGAAGTGACAGGAGATGCAATATATACCAACTAACAATAAGAAGCTAAATCAATGCAAAAACACTTAAAAACACATTCATGCACATGCTTTGAAATATACAAACACATAACAGAATGTGGATCTAAGATCCCATCAGTTTCAGTTGAACCAATTTGGTAAAAGAACATGTTAATGGGACCAAAAGGAATCAGAACAAAACTTGACAACAGTATCATTACCTGTAAAAGAGCTGGTCTGTCTTTACTAATGCACTCAAATAATACTTGCAAGCAAAATTCCTGAAAATCATTGTCAAATCTGGAAAACACCTTCCATAGTTAGTAATAATAAACCAAGGTACATGAGATCTACTTATTGTTTCCACAAAAATAAACTGAGACATTTTTCACAATCGTGGTCTCTTGTCTTTTTTTCTCAAGAAATAAATCTTTAGCTTTGCTGACATTATATTTATCAAATTAAACCCTATTAAATGAAATATAGACTGAAATGCAATAACTTGTTGTTGGTCCAACAAATCAAAGTCCGAGGACAGACTCTATAATACATAATCACAAAACAGAATCCCCTATGAAGCCAATAAATTAGAGAATCAAATTAAGGACTCCTATGGGTCTCCACGTCTTATGCACTTATTAGACTAAAACCTACAGAGAAAAAAAAAAAAGCATCTGACCAAAAGGACATAATACAAAATGAGATGTATCACCCAACCAGATTGAGAAATAGGCTCCACCAAGAATCAAACAAATTCCAATAGGTATCAGACGTTATGGATCAATTTCAAGAGAACATTACTAATTGATTCAAGATCAGGATGCTTACTTGCCACTCCAGGAAGAATCACAGGAAACTTGCGCAAATGCTATTAGGCTAGGATCAGAAGAGAATGTACTGACCAACTGATCAATATTAACAGAACTAGTTCTGCTAAGGTTACTGGCTTTTAAATCAGATGATCTTGTTAAACCAAATACCTGAAACATAGGGGGAAAAAAACATATTTTTAATAGTTGGTCAAGGACAAATAAAACGGTGAACTAGAGAGACGTTACAATCCAAATATTACCTTGTGCATTGCTCGTGATAGTAGTGATTGGCACCCTATTGGGTCATCTACATATGAACAAGCTCCAATCTTTCTTTTGACATAGAGAATACCAGAATTGAATGGGTCATTCTTGTCCCCGTAACTCCACCAAGGTTTATCTGTCAGTAAATTGCAGGAATTTACTGTAAGATTTCAGAAAAGTATAAAATTAACACTACAGGATCCTCTAACCTTCAGGGGAAAGTTCGATAACTTGAGACCAGTAGCGTGGTCCACAAACACATACAGTCTTCAACTGCAAATATTACATGAAAAAGATCCATGAGCCTAAACTACTTTCAGCATACACTCTACAACTGCAAATGTCAAATGAAAAAATTGATAAGACTCAGAGACAAGCTACTGTGGCAGACCTAAGATAATATGCCTATCTTGGACTCCATGTCAATCATGAATCCTTTGATTAAGCTGTTCATATATTCTAGCAAGCATGCCTGTTATAGCTATGCACCAGAGTTTACAGAAAAAGAATTAAAGTATTTTTAAAGATCCCCATGAGAGAGAAAAGATTATAAGCATTATGTATAACTCTGAATGTAGCAGTGAGGCTTACAATAGCACGTTCTGGCAAATTGCAAGGGGTAACTTCACAAAAACTTGTTTCTGAATAATGATCACTTTCCCTAATTGTCACTTCTAGGGGGGCATAGACAGGCAGATCACTGTCAACATCAACAGTCTGAATCCAGCGAGCCTCTGTTGCGAGGACGTACAAGTGTCTAAATGCCTGAAAATGAACTCCATCAGCATAGTGCACAAGAATGTATATTTAAAACTTCTGTAAAAAGTTCATGTGATGTATAACTCAAATAGGATTTTCGTCCTGATGGTCTGAAGAACTTTAAGGAATGCCTAAATTGCAAGTGTAACACCCCAATAGCTGAAGTTGTCTATTGTTAGGCTGCAACTTAACACCTATACTAGCACACACTTGATGGTGATTAATACACACAACACAAAATAGGTAATGGAGAGGGTGCGCCAAACAAGACCAGGTGGTCTATGAGATTTAGGCATGGAGGGTGGGGCTTGGCAGGAAAGGGCAGGCAAGTAAGATTGCTTAAGATCTGAAGGCTGTCTACACATATCTGACTCTTGTAAATACCAGTCAATTGAAAAACTGAATTTAGTCTGTTTAAGTTAGCAATTCATCACCTGGTTTACTTGCTTCAGAAGAGTTGGATTCTTCATACTAAATTGCATTCTAAAAGATAAAATTAATCAACCATAATGGAAGGATTAAATGCAGTAAAGCAAAAATTACTGCAGAAACTAATGAAAGATGAGCAGAAACAATGATTTCACTTTTTTCTCAAAACTGTAGCATATTATAAGGTTGATGAATATCAAAATGGGAGCTGCTTTTTTCGTTTACCTGAAGATGGCAACGATTGTCGTTTGGTCCAGTAGGCAACCGTGGGTAAAGAGTGATTAACAAAGCAGCTATAGAACTGTTGCTTGTGGAAAATGTCCGCATCCCTCCCCCAAGAAACAGAAATCCAATTGCCAGGCTAACCTATTTATTCACAGAATTTGCATGTATAATGAATATCAATATGCGAAAAACTGTCCATGTAAAACAGACAGTAAAGCTGATACCATTAGAATAGTTATCCTCTTGAGCTCTATCACAAAGGAAAATGTTCAAAAGTAACTTTCTTTAGCTCAAGAAAATTCAAATCACTAATGTCTAGCAATAACTATGACACACATAAAAGCCAATCTTCAAAAAGCCAGAGCCAAAAAGTCATATTTTACTTTAGGTATTCAAACAGTATAAGCCATCAGCTGAAAGTAATTTTCATGTAAGACCAAGTGCCACAGGATTTGTATCTGAAACAAAAGTAACCAACCTTACTTACACCCTTAAACAATCGGTTAAAATGACAGGATTAGATATACAATTTTCTTGGATATGAATGGGGCGCAAAATCGAGCCTGTTTTTCAAGAGCGGGAACTTGTACCATCTGAGCTATGTGCTGAGGTATTATAGCAGGACTATCTAGCAAAGAAATAGTTTGCCAACAAACACAAGATTCCAACTTTTTACAAATTTGAAAATATATAGAAGTTAGCAAACAATTTGCATCTAGATTCTGATAGAAAAGAGTGATGAAAAGTAGAAGCAATGGCAAATCTCTATTGATGGTCGGTGACTTACAGCCATCTGAATACCATAACTAGCATTCCCATCAGCAGAATTACGACCTCTGAGATATCTAAATAAGCGAAGAGTTTGTAGATGCCCAGATCCAGCCATGACCTGCTCTCCCAGGAAGGTTATTATAACTAAGTTAAAGTTGCAATTACTTATAACTACTGTTAAGACAACTCAGAAATTATAGCAAGGATTAAACTCCACCCACCACAGACAAGGAAAGAACGATGAGATGGAGGCATATTTCTAATGTGCCACGATCGACATAGTGAGACAAGCCCCTAGGTAAGGTGGATATCCCACACGGAGTGGAAACAGGTTTGATCTGCAAACATGCAAGTTACAAGTCAACTGCAAACTAACAAGGTATCAAATCAAAACCTAAAAACATGCTGAATTTACCTCATTTAGAAAATAAATAGCATATTGATACAGTAATTCCTGGGCATTCCCATCCTTAGTACCAGCAAACCTTAAACCTGCCATAAAGAAACACCAAATTTGGGAAACAAACTTAGAAAATAAAGTTAAAAACAATTCTTGAAATTTATATCTAACTTCATAGTTGATTTTGGTCTTTAACTATTCAAGCCCTACAATTTTATGTACAGCCACCCACCTTTATTGAAATTTCATCAATCTTAGATCTTACAATGATTGAAAGCCCAGTGTAGAAAAAAGCTGAAAAACTTGAAAGAATGGATGTTATGAACAAGGATTACTTACCAAGAGAGATGCAAGCTCCAGCAACTATATTCACATATGCCTGGAAAAAAGTTTCTGCTTCGATCTCATCAAAATCATAATTATCATCACCAACTCTATTTATACCTGTTTTAATGATCTCAGGAATCTGGCTTTCGACCCAGTCTTTGGAGGGATGGATCCTAAATAGAAAATTTCACACACTAGAACTGAAGATCACGCATACAGTTACGTTTATTAATGAAAAATATCCAAAAACTAGTAATTACCTGCTCCACATTATCAGATTCTTGGCAATGATGCAGAGCATTATGAAGTGAGGCCTCACGTATTGCAAATCAAAGTTGGTCTGTGGAAGAGGAAGCCTTGATACAATTGTCTCTGATTCAGTCTGTTACAAGACAGAACGAAATGACAAGATTTTGATACAGGTCCAAGGAATACAAATAGATTCAGAATAATGTACTTACAAGATAGATGTAATGTAGTGATTATGTTTGAGCAAACTGAAGAAATACATTTGCCTTTCAAACGAAAACAAAAATTACCTTTAGAAACATCAATGCCAAAGAAATTATGGCTCCAGGAGCAGTGACATCAACATTGACTGCAGTTCCATCCATCATCTATAGCACAACAGAATCATTTGCTTAATATAATAGATTGAATTAATTAAATTTTGTGTCACAGGAAGCTGAAATGACCTGCCCAGCACCACGATTATAATCATCCATTGATGGTGCCATTAAAAGCGGTCTTTCCTGATAATGAAAATATAAAAAAGGGTTATTCACAAACATTGAAACAGTAAACCTAGAATTCCATAATAAAATGACCAATATGGCCCATTCTAATTGTTCCATGTTCACAGGGAAATTGGGGGGAAAGTAATATATATTCAGGACAGATTTCAACAACATACACTATGAATTTCCTTGCCACCAATGTAATGAAATAATCGATCAACCAAACTGTCCACAACACCAAGTGCATCTTCTCCTCGACCTTAAGTAGCATAAGAAAATGTTAGGGAAGATGAGCTTTTCCACAATCAGCACCATAAGCAGAGACACATTCTTACCCAATGCAAGAAGACCTAATGCAAAACCTGCAGAAACAGCATATCCCTCCCTTTCAAGTACATTATCACCTCCACTTCTACGACCTATCTCACCCTGTGATAGCAACTTTCTGTATCTAGGCATCAATATATACATATAGCAGTGAAATAATGAAGCACAATCTATAGCATGGTAATTTTTATTATAGTAGAATCAGCTAATTGTGTTGAAAGCAGATCTCAGAGAAATGTGCTTATAGACGTAAAAAAAAACATATTATTTGAAATGGGAAGAATAAATCTAGCTAATACCAGATTATCATGGAATCGGCCACAAGCACTGAATGCAAAAAGCAGTTAAAGGTGCAGACTGACATATCTTCCATTTTAAAGCACTAATTTACCATGGCCAAAGCCACAATAACCTTAAAATAGGAAGCGCAATATACTTGCATTATCTTAGATGTAACAATTAGTTTTCTTGAAATACTAGAATGTGATAAGCAAATAGTTTTGCCAGACAACAGGAAGCCAACAAAGAATAAATAATCTGTTGCATTTCATCAGCTAAAATTTCATGGTATCTAGCAATAAAATTTGAAGACAATAGCGTAGATTTTAAAAATTATAATTAAGGGAATCTAAAAGCAGCGATGTGTAAACGGTTTACCAAAACAATCTTCATTGTCTGTGGGTGCACTGATCCTTCATAAAGAAGCCCTAAAGACACCAGTGCTGTTGACTGGAACAACAATGGAGGATAGTATAAAGTCAAAAGTGAGTACCAGAAGGATTGGTTTATAATCATTCTATAATCATCTACTGGGGTTAATCAGATAACTAGTGAATGAAACAGCTACTTTTGGAACTATTATAGTTGTCAACACTACTGTGGAGACACTGGCTTACTCATACCGTGTGTTTCATGCAAAATCAGCTTATACCGGAATAAAACATCTACTAAGCTTCAAACTATTGAAAAATAAAACGACATGCACGCCTTTATACATGAATCAAAAATCTAAAAATGTATCATTTAGTGTCCTCAATATAAAATAGTTATTATCCAGTTTTCTAAATCAAAAGACACAAAGAAACTATATAAATCCAAATTACATTGAAAACAAGTTTCTATAGTAAGACAATTGCAGTAACCTGAAGAAGATACCTGAAGAAGGGTTGGTAACTCCAACTCTGCATATGCAGAAGAATGCCGTGTAGGAACATGAAAATATAGACACTGACACAAAAAATTGCAAGTTATTCAACTTCATAAAATCGATGAGAATGAATATGTGCAGAAGAATACTTGACAAAATTAAATGGCTCCCAATGGGAGAGAAAACATATAACGTAAACCCCCAAAACTAAGAATTATGTTGAAAATTCAACTAAGGTATACTTTTGACAGAGAAAAAGGGGCGAGAAAGGTGTATAAGCTACAAATATCTCTGTATGTACTCAAAGTCTCAAACAGTCACCTAGTGGTGCAAAGGAACTTAAAGTCTGTAAAAGAAATAAAAGAAAAAAAATTACTCATCCACAAGCTTTAATTTGGTGGGATGAAGGGTGGGATGAATTCACAGTAAAGACAACAAGGGCCGAAATTTAGATTATGTTAATATTTCTTATTAAATAGGAAGTAGCAGTAAATTAAATATGTTATTCTAGTTTTAGATATGCTATCCTAGATGTGTAGGACTTATACAAATTTTATTAGGATAAGATTTAAATTTATCAGGAACCCTTTCCTACTAGAATAAGGTTTTAGGAATTAATCTATAAATATGTGTACTTTCCCTTCAATAATATATCCTGAATTTTCTTCTACAAGTCTGAGTTTTCAATTAGAAGAGGTGAAACTTTCTTCCAAGAGTGATTCTTAGACCTTATGAGTGATTCCTAGATTCTACCCACAGTTGTTTGTCTTCCTGTTACAAATAATAATCGTAATACGTAACTGACAGTAAAGGAGAAGAAGAACGACGTCGAAGTATATAGCAGACAAGAGAGAAGAGGAAGAAGAACGACGTCGAAGAACTAAGTAAATAAAATGGAAACGTACTGTATCTGTAACAATTGTAACAAACCAACTTTAGATGAACCTTTGTGTCGTCACCATATGGCGCCTAGTATTGTTTATTAGCCATTGTAACAACTGTAGTAAGTAACAAAAATCTGAATGAATTAGTTATCCTCTTCCTCTTTGTTCTTCTTCTTCGCCTATTCTTCATCATACCTAAAGTCCCAAAAAAATATCATAACACTTGCTCACTAAATTCCAGCAATTCCAACCTAAAGTTCCAGCAACCAAAACCCTAAATGATAGCCATATTAAAGCCTGAAATCCTAGACTAAATTTTCAGCAATCAAATCCTAGAAACCCAGCTATATCAAATTTGAAATTTGAGCATTCCAAGCTGAAATCCAGGCCTGAAATTTCATATTCCAGTAGCCTAATATCAGCCATATGCCTAATTTTTGTGAGTTCTAACCACTAGTTAATATTTCATCTATTTGTCCTACATCTAGGGCTTGGTTCAAAAGATTTAGCTCTATTCTGACTCAATTTGGATATATACAAGGACAAACAAATTGTACTTTGTTCACCAAACATGAAGCTAGTGGGAAGCAATCTATGTTAATTGTGTATGTCGACGATATTGTGATCACGGGTGATGATACTGGGAGAAATTGAAAAACTAAAACAGTTATTAAGGTTTGAATTTGAAGTTAAGGACTCTGGTACTATGAAGGATTTCCTAAATATGGAAGTGGCTAGGAGTAAAGAGGGTATTTTAAGCTCTCAAAGAAAGTATATCTAGATCTCTTAGAAGAAACCGGGATGCTATGATGTAATAATACTGGGAAACTGTTGGGAAAAATAAAGTTCGAAGAAATTGAAGCAATAAATTACTGCACAAAGGAATATACTAGAGGCTGGCTGGAAAACTTATTTATCATTCACTTACTCCTCCAGATACTGCTTATGTTCTAACTATTGTGACTCAAAGTTACTCATTCACCCACTAAATAACATTTGGACACAGTGTTTGTTACAAGAGAAGAATAAAAGAGGAATATGAGGAAGAACAGATGAGCAGAAGGTTAGAGTCGATGAGTAAGGAACGACATCGTTCGAGTTAGTAACAAGACTTAGGGGCACGTAACAATTTCATTCGTCCCTATGTAATGGCTATTATTGTTTTTATTAAATCTGTCGAATGTTGAAGTCGAAGATAATTTTATTACCTGCCTTGTGTACATAGGAACAAGGGTTTATATACAAAATTCCTAGGACTATTTAGGAAGTAATCTAGCTATTAACACTATGAAATCTCTCAATTATAGGAGAGATTATAGGTATAATTATAACAGTATCAATGCTAATAATCTCTAGTCAACAAAATCATTGTAACGAACGGGGAAAAGGAGTAATGAATAACTAATTCTCCCTTCTTCTTCTATTCCCCAATTCTGTCCCCAAATTCTATTCCAAAATGTAATTTGGATTTCTCAAATACAAAACCCTAACAGTGCTGATAGCAAGTCAGCTATAAGCACTATTAACAATCACACAACATGATCATATGAGACATGTAAGAATTGACTGAAATTTCAAAAAACGAGAAATGAAGATGGATGGGTTAAGCTTACTCGTTTACCTACAATAAAATAAGAAGCTGGAGTATTTACCAAGGGCAATGGATAAACCACGGTACGAATCATTAATTGTAAAGCTGAGAATGATAGATACTCATTTACTAGCTTGAGAGGGGATGTTGGAAAGTCAACAAAGGAACCACATAAAATAACAGATTGTGATCCGTTATTTAGCAATGTATTTTTGTTATAATTGTAGATTGTAGTCAACTCTAGCAGCTGTCTACAAACAGTTGTAGCAGTAGTATTTTAGGAAGGTACAGATTAGTTTTCTTTATTTGTCTTAGGAAACAGGTATGTATATATACACCTATGAGTATAATGAAGAATTGAGCAAGTCATTTTTCATTCCTGACTTGTTTCAATTTCAAATTCGATATGCTGTAAGAAGTATGGAGCGCATATGAATTAATAACCCACTAAACATGATATTGAGTACAAATTGTTTCAAGAAAACAAATTTTGCATGATCACAAATTGGAATGCATCTATTCTGTTTGAGATTTTAAAATTGCAGTTAAATATTGCCAGCAAGACTTAACTAGACACATTACCAGTTGATAAAGAGAAAATTGGGGTACCTTAGATATTGCTGGTTGCATAGTCCCTTTATATGAAGCTGCCAAGCCAAGCATTAATCCCACAGTAGTGCTTTCATGTTCCTAGAGAAGGGAATAAAAGAAACAGTTGGAGAAAAACACCAATTAGTAAAAGATGTAGAGAAAGAGTAACATAATATGAATAATGTAGAATGAGAATATAGATGGAAAGATATTCTAGACTTTAGAATTTCTAAAGAAAAAATAGTTTAAATTTCAATTATGATAATTCAAGTGATTAATGAGCAAATCAATTTCCGAGTATGACAACTTTATGAAACTAAATTTCAATTTAGCATTTTTCTTTTCCAATGACATAGCAAAAACACCAATTTGAAGATTGAGAAGGAAGAGTGAATGCATTAAGATAAATTTATCAAGGGGCCAAACCTGTGTCAAATAGGTATATATATCACTAATGACTAAAACACGAAGATATCCATGCAATCCTAAAGCAAGTAGAAGTCCAGCATGGGTAACATTTGGC
Source organism: Erythroxylum longipes (assembly GCA_027563885.1). Classification (NCBI taxonomy): domain Eukaryota; kingdom Viridiplantae; phylum Streptophyta; class Magnoliopsida; order Malpighiales; family Erythroxylaceae; genus Erythroxylum; species Erythroxylum longipes. The sequence continues at coordinate 20,173,161 of JAOQMS010000178.1, forward strand.
TGTTTAGGTTTATTGTACTTTATCCATGTTCTTGATACTGTTTGCTGCTCAAGGGTCAAAAAGTTCATACCATCAAGAAAATAGTATCGAGGTTAGCAAGATTATAAAAACAGTAGGAAGAACGAAAAGGTAAAACATAAAAGGAATGATAAAACAAGTAATCTATTGGAGCTGCAAGATTCACAAAATGTTCGTTTTAGAGATAAAACCTGTAATGGTGCCAACCTCAGTCCAGCAGCAACAGCATTGTGAAACTCAGGCCACGACTTAAGTTCTTGTATATTCCTAATATTGGGGTCCAAATTAACCTACCAAAAACAAAAGGTGAGAAATATATTAAACTGACGAAGAGTAAGGGCAAACAGTCCTAAATAAGTTGTTCAAGATAGAACACCTGAAGCTTACAATAAATTGGTGAAGATAACTTTTTCCATTGAAAAGGTTCAAACAGCTAGGCATGGGCAAAAAAACTATATGTTTAAACACATCAAAGGCTACTTCTATATACCAAAACTTCCGAAAAGTTTTGTGGGAAAGCAAAAAGAACTATAATTGATTTCCATAATGAGAAACTGATCAACACTTATTTATAAGATCATGGCATATAGTTGAAAAAATTCAAAACCTATTTGAATAGTAAAAATTCATAAACATGTTGCTTGGATATTATGAACATACAGTTGCATTTTGCTGGGCAGGCAAGCGACCAACTAAAACAAGTTTTGGGACAGTAAAGGCCTACAAAAGTTCAAGCAAATATTAGTTAAGCAACAAAGATGCATCTTTAGCCAAGCAATAACATAAAAAGAAAACATGAAAACTACAACATAAAAGAATACACTTGAGAGATAAGGAGTACCTCAGTTAAGAGAGTAGATATGGTTGCCAAAGTAAATGCTCCACGGCCAACAGGAAGAGCAGTGGTCCTTTGTGCCAAATGCCATAGCTGAGCCTTCAGAGCCAAAAAGAACAGAAGAAATATATAGTCCCAACAATAAATAATTATATCTTCAAGGTGAAGATAAACAACTAGCACACACATGGAAGGTAGTCACATAGAATAATGTGAAAGCACTATTCAGATGTATGATATTCTCTTGGCTTCTTTTTTCTAAAGGATGTAAATATCTAGGTAGTTGAGGCCTGTTTGTTTCTACTTTGATTTTTAGTTTCCTACTTTTGTTTCCAAATATAGTATACAAAAACCTCGTTTGTTTGATTTTTTGATTTATTTCAATCTCATAACTTATGAAAACTATAAAAATTAAGTTTTATTTTCTATTTTCATATTTTTTTACAATCAAATTTACTATTAACTAAATATATATTATTCAATTATTTAACTTTAGTTACTAATATAAATTACGACTAATATTTTAATAATATAATTATTTCAAAATTTTAAATTTCAAATTTAATAAATATTTTTAAATTTAAAATATTTAAAATATTTTTATTATATTTAATAAAATATAATAAAAAATTTTACTAATATTTTACTTAATTAGTTCATAAAATTGATTTATTTCTAAATTTTATTTAATATTTAATTATTATCAGTAGTAAAAGTATAACTACATTGACATTAACAACCAAATAAGTTTTTGTCTTTGTTTGTCAAAAAAAGAAATAAAATGATTCTTTGAAAACCTTTCAAGCAAGGGGAAACAATTTGAAGCTCCAAAGTGAACTTGAATAAAGATCAATATTGCAAACAAGAATAATATTTGATTAGGAAGTATAAATTGGTAAATACTAAAAGCAAATCATTACGCCCATTTCCACATGAGGAGAAGAAGAACGCATTTTCCATGTTGTTTAACATGAGGTATATAACACAAAACCATGTCACACAGGGCCTACTAAAAGAAAATATTAAAAGACATTTGGACATATCATTTCTTCTAACGAGGAAAAAGCCAACACAATTTTACATCCAACCACATTCAAATGAGATTAGAAGCTCAAACTATACCTGTTGAATTTCCTGATCAGAGGCATTGGGATTACCAGATGTCTGAATAGCAACTGGTCTAGAAGAGCACAATAGGCGCCTGACCTAGCAACACGCCAAGCAATAGAATATCAATTAGTTGCACAAACGATGATAGACTAAATAATTATTTTTTGTGAACACAAAAAAAAGTATATAAACAAACCTCATTTAGTCTTAAATCACGACCATATCTCAACTGGGTACTAGAATTAAATATATGTTCCATGCCATCCATCATGGACCCATCAGCAGAATCAGTATCCTCAAATTTGGCACTTTCTAGTCCTAATGTATCAGAATCTGTGGACGGAATTGTCACCGGATGCAACTGTAGCATGTAAGGTGTAGACATGGATATAAAATTAGTTTTATGCTGAGCTTTGGGTTCACCAAAAACACAAGCATTTGTCAAACGTGACAAAGCCAAATCTTCTCGACCAAGAAGAAAATACGCAGTAGGAGGCCAATCATTTGGTGGAAATTCTCGACAAGTATCTAGTGCCTACATAGAGCAGAAGAATATTTATAGTACAGAGATTCAACGTAGAGAAAAAGCCATTTGAATCAAGATATTGGTAAAAGCTGACATTGATGATCCAAGTGGTTGAGACATTGCTCTACTTTAATAACACAATAAATTGGTTGTCATTTAAAACAAATCAATATAAGGACAGCTACATCATTTTAAAAAATATAGGAATAAAACATTATATGAAGTTTCAAATATACTTAATAGACAACATTCTAAAATAAATCCTTGCCTGGCAGAGAGCATAATACAATAAGCATTTTTCTATTTGTTCTTCTTGGAATCGAAGTTTTCAACATACTTGAACTTGATTTGATCAGGCATATCCAAACACATATCTGACTTACATGTCTTAAAGGGAGAGATACACCACAAGGCAATGAGTCAAGCTGTTGCAGTCCAAATTTCTCCCCAACCATTGCCAGGATGGTGAGTTCCTCACAAGTATTATGCGTTCCCGTCGCAATGGTACAGTATACACCAGATGTTAGCTTCTTTCCAATCTGCTTACCACCAGATAATAAAGTGTAAAAGGAGACTACCTTCCGTGCCCAGCTCACTGAATTTTCATTATCATATATTAATGGTGGAAGATCCTTTATATTATCAGAACTACAACCACGTTGCAAACAGTTTTCAAGCCATCTGAATAAACTAGGAGGAAATTTTAGGGACATGGATGTCACACAAACACCGAATTGCTTAAGGATAGGAAAATCACGAATATAATGATCCAAATAATTTCCTTCTCCAAGAGACATGGCAATATTGCATAAAAGAACTGCCAGAAGCTCCAAATCCCTACAAATAAAGTTACATTTTAATGAGTTGATAAAATAAGACAATATAAAGAAAATTTTATTTGAGCTCATAATAAAGGATAACATACAAGGGAGATGTAGTAAATTTATGAATGTATTTTCATTTTACAGTTGCTCATACTTCAGCCAATACCCTATTCATAATGAGCACATCCCTGACCCTAATTCATGAACATATTTATGAGTCTCCATCATCATTCTCATTGCATTTAATTAGAAGGAAAGTTGCCAACTTACAGATCAAGTACACAGGTCATACAATCTAAGCTCAAGTACTTAACGATTATCATAAAACAAAGTAAGGAAGAGGGTCAGAAAAAACTAGAGATGGAAGACTTACCGCTTTCTAAGGTTGTCCAATTTCAGACTTTCATACAATGCATGCAAAGAAACCAAAATCTTCTCCAACAAATGAAAGTAAAATGAATTTTTTGAACTTCTTTTACGCTCAAAATCTACCCTCATCTTCCCCTCATCAAATGATGCCTCAGAAGATGTGAAACCTATACAATTTAGCTTTCTGTAGGCATCATGATATTTGCTGTTGATCAGGAAATCCCAAGATGAAAACTCCTGTGAACTAGAGCACTTCCTAGACTTAGAACAGTGATTCTCACAAATTCTAAGTATAGCATTGGAAAACGAATCCCACTCAAAATCAACACCTGCATCAACTCCTGATAGATATTCATAATCACTATCTCCCCAGAGAAGAAGAAGGAAATGATTGTAGAGATTGGAACCAAGCCCATCAGACATAACTGCAATGCAATCATTCACCAGTAAAGATGAAGGGCTTCTTCGCAAAATGCATCGATACATCTAGAAATTTGTTAAAAGAATTAGCCACAGTTATGATAAACAAAGTAACGATCTTGCAACTAAATCGCATCATCTAACAAAATTATTAACAATATGAAATCATCTTCAACTTTAGACCAAATCACACAAAGTCAGCGGCCTTATTATTTTATCTCAGCTTTGTCCATTCTAGGACAACAGGAAACTACTAAGACCTATGATATAAAATAGGTAAAAAAAATAATTGTAAGGCAACTCAAAATCAAGTCAAATCAAGCAATGCCAAGGCTTAAACATAACATACTTTCCCGTTGTTCATGATCAAATTTATACGTCCCTCCGCAGCATCAGCCAGTCCTAAAATCTTTGATTCATAAGGAATAGACATGGTCTCTTGAACCTCCAAGTTATGTGACAAATGATCTCTTCCCAAACAAGAAGGCAGTAAATACTTGCATAGGCATTGTTTCCCTGACTGAAGTATGACACATGTTAATTACTATCTTTAGCCAAATCTATGTGGTTAGAAATAGAAAGAATTAGAACATAACCTTTTATCATTTTGAAAAGAGAAACAAAGATAGTCAAAAGATTGACAGGCAATAAATGTAAAGCATGGAATGTGAAAATTGCATCAAAAGGCCAATTATAGATTATGTTAGGGAGAAGTAAACCAAATGAAAATTGTAGCATATCTCTGTCATTAGTAAAGTAGTTTCCATTTTAGCAAAGGATACCTCTAGGAAGAATACATGTAGAAGTCAAGCGTAACAAAGCAGCTCAAGAAAACAAAAGATAAAACATAATGTAAGATCGAATTCATAGTAATTAACGAGCATTCAAAATTAGAATGCACTCTTTCCACTTTTATATACCTATAAATTTACAAGATCATTTAAAAAAGGAAAAAATAAGTTTGGAATACCCACAAACTAAATTAGATTCGGTCATTTCCTTGTCCCACTTTCCAAGTTTTTCAAACTCAAATAGAAGGGTAACTAGAATGCCTATATAAAGGTTATATGCACATGTATAAAAATGAATCAATACACTAAAGCATGCTCAATGGCTTAAAGAACAAGTTCGTGCAACATACATAAAGAAGAAGAATACTCTCTGAAGCCAAGACAATAATGTCCACGTAGGCCAGAGATCCAACTTTGACACTAGTAAGAGAAGAAGATAAATAAATGAAATATGTAAGATGATTGATGAAGAACAAGAGGGAAGTCTAACATAATAAAAACAAAATGAAATTGTAGATCTACCGAGGACGCGTTACAGTAACTGGTGCAGCTGCAATAGCAGGTATACTCCAACTCATCTCAGGTCTAACGTCAAAGATAATTTCATTATTTATTTCAAGCCTTTGAAGGCCTACAGATAACAACTTTTTCTGTTCTCGAAGAAGAAAGCAAATTACAGGAGATGCATCATCATCAGTTGCAATAAAAACCTGAATCAGCATGTGAAACAAGGAGGTTCAACGAATGTACAAATAAAATAATTACCATCATTAAAAAATCTAATTGATAAAAGGCACCTGAGAAGCTGCTCTCTCAGCAACCTTCCCCTGCCATATTCTATGAAAGGAGAATCGTTTGGCTAATAAACCAGCAGGAACCGCATGAGAAATATGAGAATTCACCCCTTCAGAGATGGAACTAATGATTTTAGCAACCCATACTGAATGTTGCATCTTCCCTGAAATATGAAGTGGCATGGTCATACCACCTAGGAGAGTAATAGCACAGGAGAGTGAAAAGGAAAGATCATGTAATCACCAAGTGGAAGAAAAATGAAAAACCTCTATTATACGTTGCCATTAGAGGAATCTGGTCACTAGTCCAGATAGTTCTTTCATCAAAATCCTTCATTGTGCTCAATTTCCCTCTTTCTTCAAAGTAAGTTGGCTAAAAGAAACCATCAATTAACAAAGAGCATTAGCATAAAACACATATGCAGCAGTTATACACATCACATGATTGCTACGCCCAACCCACAACAGTGGAATTTTAAAGAGAAAATTCGAAGAACAACTTATTCAATTGATGATAACCTACTTAAATCACAAAATTGTAACCACTTAAAGTTGATAGCAAAGAACCTGATTAATCATTAATCAAATTGATGCACATAGCTATGGAATTACCTCCGGATCTTCCAACAGATCCTTCAATATTAGGTGTGAGGATACTGTAATAGTATCTCCTTTTATAGTACGTTCACTGGAACCTAAAAACCTTATATTGTGATAATGTCTATTTTCATTCCTAGCACAGGATACATCAGATGCACTAGAAAAAGAGCTTGAGGACAAGAAGGGAGTTTGTGTGATTCTTTCAGCTGCAGGCAGGAGCAGTAAGCCAAATGGAAGGGGCCAAATTGAGTTGATGACGCAAGGTAGTAGCACTGATACCACTTCACCTGTTGAATAAGCAAATGGAAAAATATGTTAATAAGAAGAGTCGAAGAAGGAAAGGAGAAAGCAATTTTGAGTACAAAAAAGAAAATATTTGAGCTAAAAGCAATAGGGTTTAAAAGGACCAAACTCTTGTAAAATTAATAATCAAGTTGCATGATTAACCATATATTAAATTGCAAAATCAAGATCTCTATCCACTTACCAGATATGGTGTATATCGTTAAAGTGTCAGTTTGTAATATACAAAGTTGGGCTTCAGAAGCATCACCAAGACGACACCAACATACCTATCACGTGTATAAAAATGCCAGTCAAGGGAAATGAAATCTTCTAAGCATGGAGAAGATGTTGCAAGTGACGCAAATGAGAACTACATATATGTTTCTCCAAATGTTGCAAGTGACGCAAATGAGAACTACATATATGTTTCTCCAAAATGCTTCTATACATGAAAAATACCAAAAGAGAGGACAAGGAAGAAATACCTTGCAAGTTCTGTAAGGAAGAAATACCTTGATAACAGGAGAGGACAAGGAAAATCGCTTGAACACTTGTGAACCTGTAGACCATATGATCCTGTTCTCCATTAACAGAGAAGTGTGAGAACTTAGTACGAGTGACCACATTGACATAGGTAAAGAAAAACATATATAAAAACCACTAGCACAAGGAAATCGCTTGAACACTTGTGAACCTATAGACCATATGATCCTGTTCTCCATTGACAGAGAAGTGTGAGAACTTAGTTCAAGTAGCCACATTGACATAGGTAAAGAAAACATATATAAAACCCACTTTTAAAGTTCATGGACTAACTGCCTCACCTAGCAAGTTTAACGATTATATGATCATGTTCACCAACTGACAAACAATTGCAGAAAAGTGTAACATACTCAAAATGAATAAGAAACACTGCCAAAAAATAATAATAAGTCACCAGCAAGGCATATACAAGTTTCAACAAACCAAACAGCCTAAATCGGAATCGTTGCATATTTGCACCAATTTATAGCAGCAAATAGCCTGCACTACATGAATCAACTCTATTAGAGATTTAGCTGCAAAAGAAACTGACTTTGTCACTGCACTTATAATATTCACGTTTATAAGTAAAATGACAGGTACTAATGAAATGTACCTGTTTCCCCTAATAAAGAGCTCGTGATCAGTGTGATCGCTTAGTGCGGGAACAGAAGCACCACCTGCGTCGATTTCACTTCTGTCTCGGATAGTTACTGAGTCGAAGAGGAAGTAATCGTACTTATCGGGGGCATCATCGGGAGGCTTGCCGTCCAGGGATTCGGCTATCAAGCCAAATGGCTTAAACTCGCCAAGTACGGTGACTTCGCGGACGCCAACGGACATTTTCCCTTCTTTGGACCTTAGTAGAAAATTGGAAGAGAAATGAGGTAGTACTGGTGTACTCAATTGCTCCCGCTCTTTTTGCTGTTCTTTCTTCAAAAGGGTGGACTTATATTAGGGCTTCTCTGTTTGGCATTTTGGTTTTGGAGTAACGCGATCCTATTCGGAACAAGTAGTACTACGCCATTGGGAAAATTCACTTAATTTCTTAATATTAAGTTGAATTATTAAAAATATTTATTTTATTTCAAACATAACTCAAAATTTTTGAAAAATGATTAAAACTAATTCCATTCTATTTTCTAACAACTTCAGAACCTAAATTGATTATTTAATTAATTTTTAATATATGTAACTTAAAAAAAGATTGGAGGTTTTCTTTTATTCTACATTTTTTTAATTAACAAGGCTACGTTAATCTTCTCCATCTCCGTGCATGTATATATCATGTTCTCATTTTCTAATTCTTTTATCTTTTATCTCACAAATTCAACCTAAACTAGTAATAACCAAGCTTCTAACATTTAACTAATGGCTTTTCATGATAAGTGGTATTTTCACAGCACTTTACCCCATTTTTCATAACCCTTACTCAAATTTTAATAATCAAGCCCCAGCCCTGCAAGGCAATCTCTTTCTTAATGAACCTCCCTTTCTCCGGAATCGCTAATCGTTTCTTTTGCTCCATGATATGTATGAATTATGACTCTATTTTCTTAAACATTTTGCTGATATTTTATGTAATTATGCAAATGGAGTGCCAGATATAGTTGGCAGAGAAATAAGTTAACCAATTGAAGAGTAGATAATTGTAAGTCAAAAGAGTGTAATTTCATCATCTAAAAAATTCGATCAATCCAGGTAACATATCCATTCTAAATTAATCAAATAATAAAATCAAGTTTTGTACTAGGGGAAGTACTTATTTGAGCATTAACTTAATATTAATTTCTTTATCCTTCCTCTTTTGTTAATTATTTTTTGGCTAATTAGTAATTTTAGGGTTTTCTAGATTCATGCCACTTCCTCAAGGGATCAACCTCTAGTTACCATTGAATTACTTAGTAATGATAGATGCACCTACCGAAATTGTGGGTAATATATTAGTAATAGGAAAAGTAGGAAACACACATCAAGCTTTTGGCATGATTGTTAGACAAGAAATTGATTTTTAGGAGATTTAATAACTATTTTTTAATCATGTATATTTCGTTTCTTTCTGTCAATTTTCTTTATAAATATTTTGTTTTTATTTTTTTATACTTATTTCACTCAAATTTTAGGGGTATTCTTAGTGTATGACAAAAAGCCAACATTTTGTTTTTCTTAAAGAAGAGAAAGAACACTTCGTCGTAATAAAAAAGAACAAACTAAGTAAGAAACCCAAAATACACCGGATATACAATCTGAAACTATGGAGGGGAAGCACAAGATGACGATGGAGTACGCAAAACCATCTCTAATGAAACACAATCTAGAATTACGAGGCTAAAAATTAATGTGAATTATTTTGAGATCAAGCCTGATGAGAACCTAATGGGCGTTAAAAGTACAATACCAAATTCTAATCCATTAAGCATTAATGAAGCCAGTCACAAAGCTAAGAGTCAAGAAGATCAAAAAACTCGATTTGAAGGCATATGGGCTAAAAGTACAAGTTGCACTGCAGAATTATGTTAATCCTCAATTTCAAGACAAGTTAACTTAATTTAACAAATCGGAGGCAATAAACTATTTTGCTTAAAAAATATAAGAAGATGGTAGAATTTTAAGTTGGCCAAAACTACAAAGTTGTAGATGACACTTTTATCTTCCTAAAAAATTAGGAATAAGGTCTTCTGCATCTTTGTAGCCTAAGTTATGGTTCTAAAAATTTGACTATATGAAATAGATGTAAGAATGATGAGACAACTTTGACTACTTGACTTGTTTTTCCTATTTTGGAAGGATTTCTTATCAATCCTGAGTTTTATTTATTTTTTTCATTTTTGGCATTTCTTTTGGACTTATTTTCCTATTTCATAGCTACAAATTAATGAATTAAGTTTATTTTAGAATTTCTTTTATTTTAGGCAAGATGATATTTTTAAATCCATATTATAATTGGATTCAAATTTGGTTTTTAAGGTTTTCTGCTTTCTTCTATATAAAGGCACATTTTATAGTTGTATAGGACAAAATTATTATCAGTAATATTTTAGAGAGTATTCTCTTTTTTGGTTCTTTATTGGACTCTTTGAACTTATCAAGTTTTTAACTTTTTACATTCATAATTCAGAGTTATCACTTATCTTCTCTTTTTAATTCTTGAGTGTGACCTCTACAACCTTTCTTATCACTTTGGTTCTTATTTGGTCATATAAATAACGAGTCTAAGTTCCTTTCATAAATATGGTTTCTTAGATAATCCCAGGGCAAAGTTATTAATTTTAGTTGTTGGATCTTACTACTCTAAGTAAGGTTCACATCATTTGGTATCTGAGCTTCGGCTTTAAGATCAGATTTATGTATCTATTCTTTAATTATTCTTTTTATTTTTTGTTATATTTTTTTGTTCTATTCATCTTATAGAAAATATATTTGTTTTTATTATTTTAAAATTCAATTTTGTGCTTATTATGTTAATAGCATATGATCTTAATTAGTTTAAAAATAACAAAAAGAATAAAAAAGAATAATTGAGATTGATGCTTACTATTAAAAGCAAATACAAAAATTATTGCTTATATCTTATTTCCTTATCTATTTACACTATCATATAGTTCAAAATACATTTATTTACACCTTCTTGTTTCATTCTAAAGTTCTCTTTGTTTAAATATGAACTTCCTTATACTCTTCTCATCTAAATATTTATTTTAATTTTAAAAATTTTCTCTTTGTTCAATTGTTCCTTTCTTAAATTGTGTGGGTTGATTAATTTGTTATTGGGTGTTACAAATTAATTGTTCTTTGATCAGTTCCTTAAGAAACTAAAGAAACATAATTAAAAGTGGACAAGGCAAGAGTGGTGAGCTTAAAAGAGGGTAAAAGGCTTTTTTTTTTTAATGAAACATGAGTATGAGTGCTATTAATCTCGAGGGAAACATATAAGAGAGCGTTTATGAGGTAAACCAATATTATTTTTACAAATTTAAAACATGCCTCAAGAGAATAATAAAGATCATATTGAAGGCATTCAAGACACTTTTGACATCAAATTATACATCAAAGCCAAGCAACAATGGTTGGAGAAACTTGCCATGAGATTTGATGCGGTTGATGATTAAAGGGCAGTCTAAACCTCAACAATGAGCAAGGGAGTATTATGATGATTTTAGTGGACTTAGATGATGGAGAACATGCCCCAAATGCAAGTTTAGGTAGATTTGGGCATAATAGTAGAGTTAAGGTTGACAATAACTTAGGGAATATAAAATTGAAAATTCCGCCATTTTAAGGGATGAATGATCCTAAAGCTTATTTAGAATGAGAAAGAAGTTGGAGTTAATTTTTAATTGCCATAACTACTTTAAGGAGAAAAAGGTGAAGTTGGTCATTATAGAATTTACTGATTATGTAGTTACTTGGTGGGATTAGCTTGTCCTTAGTACGATGTGATATGGTAGAGAAATATAGTCACATGGGAAGAGATAAATGTATGATGAAATGGCAATTTGCTTCTGGTCACTATCATAAGCAATTGTTTAAGAAATTGCAAAGCCTTTCTCAAGGTAGTAGAGTGTGGAAGATTACTATAAAGAGATGGAGATCGCCTTAACTAGAGCTAATGTATAAGAGGATATCGAAGCCATAATGGCACATTTTCGTACTTGCTTAAATAGAGAAATTAGAGATGTGGTGGAGTTACACCACTATATGGAACTTGAAGACATGTTACACATGGCTATTAAAGTATAGTAACAACAAAAGAGGAAGAGCTCAAACAGGATAAGGCAGAAATCAAGTTCCACTTCTTGGAAGTCAAATTGGAGAAAAAAGAGGATAAGGCTATTTCTAAACCTAAAATTGATGCAAAAAAGAGCTTAAAAGAAGGGGGTAGCAATAAAATCAAGGTAAAATAAAAACTCAACCAACTAGAACTCGTGATATGAAATGTTTTAGATGTTTGGGTATAGGACATATTGCTTCTTAAATAAGTGGGTAATGACGATTAAAGAAGATGGGGGTATTATAAGTGAAAGTGAATCAAATTTGATTGATGAGTTTATGCCACTCTTAAAGGATGTAAATGATGTAGATTTTGCTGAAAATGGAGAAATGCTTATGATAAGGCACGTTTTAAGTGTCTAAGTAAAAGAGAAAGTGTCACAAAAAGACAATATTTTCATAATAGATGCTTAATCGATGATAAGATATGTAGTTTGGTAATTGATAAAGGAATCTAGTTGATAAATTGATTTTTACCTAATTTTAAACATCCTAGACCTTATAAATTGCAATGATTAAATGAATGTGGAGAAGTTAAAGTGCATAAGCAAGTTAGTTTTTTTTTTCTTTATTAGGCATTATAAGGATGAAGTATTGTGTGATGTAGTACCTTTGCATGCCATACATTTCTTTTTTTGGCGTCTATTGCAATATGATGAGCAAGTAGTTCATAATGGGTTTATAAATCAATATTCTTTTGTAATGAATGAAAGATTTATTACCCTTATACCCCTCTCTCCTAAACAAGTATATGAAGATCAAGTGAGATTATAAGTTAAAAAAAGAGTAAGGATGAAAATAAAAGTGAGGCAACAAATTCAAAAGAAAAAAGAAAGATTGAGGTAAAATGAGCAAATAAAAGAGAGAGAAATAAAGAAAGTGTGCAAAATGAAAAGATAGAAAAGTGATCCTCTATGCAAAAGAGAGTTATATCAAGAGAGCGTTTTTTTAGGCAATCTATGCTTGTAATTACATATAAGGAAACTTATTTTAATGTTAATGGTAACAATTTTTTTATCTAATGTTTTTCTTTCTTTATTGCAGGAGTTTAATGATTTATTCCTTAAAGCAGTGCCTAATGTTTACCACTAACTAGGGGTATAGACATTAAATTAACTTCATTCTCAATGTTATTATTCTAAACATATCAACCTATAAGAGCGATCCTAAGGAGAAAAAGGAACTACAAAGGCAAGTTAAGGAATTGATGGAAAAAGGATACATGCGAGAAAGCATGAGTCCATTTGTAGTTCTAGTCTTACTAGTGCCTAAACAGGATGGGGCATGATGTATGTGTGTTGATTGTTATGGCATAAACATAATTACTATAAAGTGTATACATCCCATACCTAGATTAGATGATATCTTGATGAATTGCATGATGCTTGTGTGTTTTATAAAATTGATTTAAAAAGTGGATGTCACCAAATTCACATGAAAGAGTGTGATGAGTGGAAAACAACCTTTAAAACAAAACATGATTTGTATGCATGGTTGGTTAAGCCTTTGATTTAACTAGTGCACTTAGTACATTTATGAGATTAATGAACTATGTTTAGCATGCTTTTATTATAAAATTTATAGTTGTTTATTTTGATGATATTTTGGTTTATAACAAAAACGTTGATGAGCATGTTTACCATATAAGGCCAATTTTTAAAGTTTTAAGGGAAGCTAAATTGTATGATGAACTTAAAAAGTGTACTTTTTGTACTAGCAGACTGATCTTTTTGGGTTATATTATTAGTGCTAGGTTGATGAGGTGAAGGTTAAAGTAAATAAGTAAGTGGTCGAAACCAAAAAGTGTAAGTGATGTTAGAAGTTTTTATGGCTTAGCTAGTTTTTATAGATGATTTGTAAAGATTTTATTAGCTAAGTCATACCTTTAACGGAAGTAATAAAAATAACGATGGGTTTAAGTCGGGTAGCTAATAACAAAACATATTTGCTTTAATTAAGGAGAAATTAACTAATTCACATTTACTTGCTTTACCTAACTTTGCTTAAACTTCTGAAATTGAGTATGGTGCTTTAGGATTAGGTATTAGGGTCGTCCTAATATAAGAAGGAAAAATTATAGTTTATTTCAATCAAAAGCTAAGGGGTGCATCATTGAATTATCCCACTTATGATAAGGAGATGTATGCGCTTGTTTGAGCATTGAAGACTTGTCGCATTACATTTGGCCTAAGGAGTTTATGATTTATATGGATCATATTGAAAGGGCAAAATAAGATTAAAAAACAACATGCAAGGTGGGTTTAGTTTATTAAGACGTTTCCTTATATAATCAAATACAAGAAAGGTAAGGAAAATGTGGTGGCTAATGCTTTGTCAAAAAGGCATGCTTTACTTTCTACTTTAAATACAAAAATCATAAGATTTGAATACATTAAGGAATTATATAGTAATGATTCTAATTTTGGTAATACGTTCAATGCATATGAGAAAGTGGCTTTTGGCAAGTTCTATATGCATAATGCTTTTTTTTAGAGAAAACAAATTTGTGTGTGCTTAAAAGTTCATTGTATGATTTGCTTATTTAAAAAGATCATTGGGAAGGTTTAATAACACATTTTGGTATTACCAAGACTTTAGATGTATTACATTAACATTTCTTTTGGCCTAACTAAAACATAACGTTGAGAGATTTTATGAAAAATGCATTACGTATAAGTGTCTTATTTTACGCTCAAAAACTGCAAGTGAACGGTTCGTGACTTGTAGTAAAAAGAGCGAATATCGATCCTATAGGGATTGATGCCTATACACCGTTTAATTTAAACACAACTTTGTTTAAGAAACTAAATTGTGAAATGCAAATAATCTGAAAATTAAATTAAAATTAAAAGAGACTAATATAAATAATGGACAATATCGTAATTGCAAAAAATCTGAATTCAAGAATCTAAATATTAGAGATTACTTTTTCCTTATTTTGTCTCCTTCTTATTTTATTGATTGAATTGTGTCTCATCCTAAATTTTCGAATGTTCTAATTACCCTCTCTCAAAGTGTAACTATTTTTCCCTAATCGAATTAATGGGAATCGATTGAATGATCTCTCAACCTACCCAATGACTCTACTGATTCAACTAGTAATTAAACTATCATATGGGTGATCAATTAACTAATCGAGATCTCTCTTCTAATTATTCAATTGACATAATGATTGCTAGTCTATAGGTTGCCAACTCTCGTTGTACAATCCTACGCGAATCTCATCTCACTCACTCTCTCAATTTGTTGCAAGACAACAATTTAAAACAACAATCATCAAAGACACTTCATTCAATTTAATGAAATAGGAGTTTTGACAAAATAATTCAAAAGCAATCCCTAACATGAAATTAGCCTAAAATGGTCTCCATAACATCATCAACAATCAAATAAACCATTTTTACAAAGAATAGAGAAGATTAGAATGAAAGAAAATTGAATAAAAAGACTCCTCTTCTTTTCCAAAATCTGGAATTTTGGTGTTGATGTGCTATTTTGTCCAATCTTGATGATGATCCTTGCCTTCAATCCCTCCTTAATGCTTATAACATGTGTTCTCCACTCAAAGATGGTGTTTCTACAGGTGGGAGTCATCTCTTTTGAATATGGAGGCTTAATTCTCTTTTTATAGTCCAAAAATCTTAAGTTTAATGAAGCCTCGCAGATTGTCTCATATTGTAATTTCCACGTTCGTGGGAATTTGCATTATTCCCATGAACATGGGAATTTGTCACAGATGCACTCCTCATTTCTTCTTCTCTTTGATCTTTAGTTCATCCTCTAAGTTGCTCCTTCCTTCTTCCTACCTAAAAAATAGCTAATTCTTGCCCTCAATTAACATCAAACACATAAGAACAACAATGAAAATCAAACTTAATAAAAACATACAAAATGAATCCTAAACTAGAACAATAATCAACAATTATGCTAGAAAATACATGCCAATTACTTATAAAAACATATCCTAATGCACACCTATCAACATCCCCACACTTGTATCTTTACTTGTCCTCAACCAAAATAAATACAACCAATCAATTCTATCACTTCATTTTCACAAAGATCAAAGCATACAATCCGTCAAATTCAAGCCAACTCAAATATCAAGTTAATGCATATATCATGACTATTTTTTCATTAGTGTACATAAGCAAACTCATAATTGACACAATCACCCAAAGATAAGTAAAGGTGCAGAATGAATTTTTCTCACGGTTTTCACTCACTTCTCTTAAGTGTTTATGGGTTAGTGTTTCGCTCAAACTTGCTATAGGAAACTACATTATCATAGACTTGCTAATACACCAATTCTCCTGTACAATGATTGCATGCATAAATAGATCAAAAGGGCTTGTTTAAGGTTGTAATGTGGTAAGGGTTAAGGTGGGTCAAAAGAAGGGAAAGAGGGTTAAACACGAGCATCAGTAAAGTAAAAAAGAACGAATAAAATGGGATAATAAAACATAACTCCGAAACATCCAAACATAACTAATGTAGTACTCTGCACTCATTTATGCTACTCGATTGTTCTTCCTGTTTCTTGTCCTTTCTTTTTCTTTTCTTTTCAACACTTTTTTTCATTTTTTTATACATGGAAGAACTATGAATACAAAAGCAGCTATATACATTGTAATCCACAGGTAGAAATATACTCAACTTAACTCGGAAAATTTTTTAACACAATCCCAACTAATGTATTACATATTACTTTATTAAGCTTATGAAAGTGTAGGATAATGGGGTTAAAGTTTTAAAATTTTGGGTGTTTTCAAGAAACAAAAGGTTAAGGCTCAATCGTTACTATTTAGTAAATTCCTACTCCTATCGAACTTCCTAACATCAAATCTTTAGGAATCTCCATATTAATTTATGACTTTTTATAAGATTCTCATAAATGGCACTATCAGGAAACTTAGGAGATTGATCTTTCAACTTCAGAGGATGGGTCTGATGATTAGAGTACATCATTTTACATGCTTACAAGTGATAAAATTAGGTGATAGTATCTACATGATTATCGAAAAATATAATCAATTTAAATGTGTATAAGTGATGCAATTAGGTAATAATATTTATATGATTATCAAATACATATAATTAATGTTAGTATTATA
This sequence comes from Erythroxylum longipes, assembly GCA_027563885.1. Classification (NCBI taxonomy): domain Eukaryota; kingdom Viridiplantae; phylum Streptophyta; class Magnoliopsida; order Malpighiales; family Erythroxylaceae; genus Erythroxylum; species Erythroxylum longipes. The sequence goes on from JAOQMS010000178.1 coordinate 20,190,139, forward strand.
CATTTTAGTAAAAATGTGTAAGGTGAATGTGAGATTCTATTTGCTCTTCTCACTTTATGTATTGGGAATTATCTTTCCATAATTTTGACAATCTTAATTCTATAATTGATATTAAAATTATATAAAAAGTATATGATAAAAGTTTTCTTTATGATCAACATTGATAAAATTTTATCATAAATCATATTTAATTTTATCAAATGCACAGTTTTGGTTTTTAAGCACTATTATGTGCTATTAACTTATACTATATACGATTTAGCGATTAATCTATTATCATGGTTTATTTTTTGGTATTCTCTTGTCAAAATATAATATGATAAGATAGAAAATTTTTAAAAATTTAGTTTCTTAAATTTTAGAACATGCTAATCTTCTAAACTTTAATTTTCATTAAATTATTCCTTAAACTTTAAAATTTCATTTCCGCACCACCTAAGTTTGATAGTGATAAATATACGTCATTTATAAATTAGGAAAATTATAAAAAAGCCCAAAATTTTATTAATTTTTTAATTATAGCTCGAATTTTAAAAAATGGCAATAAAATGCCCAAACTTTCAAAATTTTCAATTCTGGCTCGACGTTAGTCTCACCGTTATCTTTGTTGATGTGGCACTGCCATGTATCTAAGGACCCTTATTAATCAGATACATGAACAAGAGAAAAACTCCCTCCTCCCACACACATAAAATCCCTAAGTTTGTTCTCACTCACTTTCACTTTGTTTGCTCTAACTCTCACCCTATCATTCTCACCCATGCTAAAAATCAGTTAACCTAAATTTGTTTGTTTTGGTCAATGCTCTCACCCACATTCTCACCCCCTTCACTTTCAGATTGTAGCATCGTCATCCTCAGCACTTCTCCCATCGCCGAAAGCTCATTTTCCTCTTTTAGCTGCCCTCATCCATTCACAGTCAGCCACGTGAAGGTTTTTTTTTACGCTTTATTTATTTTTGTAGATGTTGACGATCATACATAAAGAAGAAGATAACATATTTATTAATGTTGCTAGCAGCAAGCATTCGTCCGTTTTAGTTACACTTTACACCACATTGGATTATACCCATCGAATCTATTTTATAGGTGTAATAATGACGTGGACTCTCTTTACCATTTTTGACATTTCATTCTTGGTTGGGTTTATTTATGAAAAGAAATCACAGTAGTGCTACATTTAATGTAGTAATTAAATATTTGTATGATGATATTGTAATAGGATAAAGACATATGGGTAGAAATAAAGTATATGATTGAGACGACGATGAAGCGCAAGCAAGAATGTTAAATGTATCATCAACTTGTTAATCACTCTCTCCTATTTATGTCAGGTGTTTACCCAATTCACACTGCTAGCTGTTACATTTTATACTTTGCTTTTAGTTTGATTGAATTTATTCGGGATTCTAATCATTAGTTGCTTGCATGCTTAAAAGTTTATTTACGTAACATAGGTACTACTTAGTTTAAGGCACATAAAACACCAAAGGATCTCTCTACCAGGCTTAGGATGCTTTTTTAATTAAGATTGTTCTATAGTTTAGTGTGTGGAAGCAGGTGCTTGAGCAGGCATGTGAATTGGTGTAAATATTTGATAGTATTTATGACTTAATTGAACTGCTTGTCTACATCAACAATATTCCATCTTCCAATTTTTGACAACTTTGCTTTCAATAACAAAATATTGCTGTTAAGCCTTGACTTTTTAAGATTACTCCTAGCATATTTTTGTTTTCAATTGGGAGGCATGGCTATTATATCTATAGTGCCATAGAAAAGATGCTAAATCTATTGATTTTCTTTTCATTTCATTATTATTATTATGAATCCTTGTAATTTTTAGAATCATTTTCATTATGTGAGTTTGTCCCAAAGGAATAGTTGGGCTCATTATCTGAGCTTGGTACAGTTGTTTGTCCCTTTTAGTGATAAATTTGGTAAAATATCTTAGTTTAGAGTATGGAGTATTTTTTTTATAATCAAAGGGGTACGATCACTCTGGTTGTGATTCTCAGAGGCGAAAGAGAGATCCACTTCATGTCTACATGGATCTTGAGGCTAATAGGAAAAGATCTAGTTTTGAGGATATATTCCTTAGCTATCATATTGAAGATGATGTACAATCGACTTATGCTTGTGCACTTTTTCATAATGGTCGAAAGTATCGTGTGTCTCCTTGGAAGAACAATGTAAGTGTTAACATACATCACTATTAGTTCCTTTTATTTTCTAATTAATAATTTCATGTTCAGATAGTTGAAATTACGACGAATTTTGTTTTCTTATCCTAAGGACACTCTTGTTTATTAGTCCTCTTCACGATGCCTTACTTAAAGAAACCAGCTTGCCAAGAATCTTCTGAGCTTACTGCCTCACCATTCATTTGGCAATTGCTTAAATAATGTTGGTGGACTAGACAAGGCCCTTTATCTCTATAAAGCATGTGTAAATGATACCAGTGTAAAGCCAAAGTGGTTCATCTACATTGTTCCATGTCTCACTACAAGTTTGTTCTTGCTATTGAAAACACCATGACAGAGAGCTATGTGACTGAAAAGTTATTTTATGCTTTAGACTCTAGTGAAGTTCCAATTTATTTTGGTGCACCATATGTGAGGGATTTTATCCCTCCACATTCTAAACAATCTTAAGCGAAGGGTTGCCTCCCACTGATTATTAGCATTGTTGACCAAGAATAAAACAACTAACTTAACTTTTTAATCCTCTAGGCAATTAATAAACTAATATAATGTCTCTATATCTTGAATCAAACTCTATGCTATAATTAGATAGAAGGATCCATCAAAGGTTAGGGATCGGAAATGCTTAAACCAATCAACCAATTCTATCGAATTCTTCCTCACTTGGTTATGATTATATCATTACTAATTTTCAAATAGCTTAGTCATACACTTCAACAACTCATTATCCCTATCCAACCTTCCTTCATAAATGTTTATGCATATAACATTTCCTTCATAACTTTTCCTTAACAACATGAAAAGCTTACAACTGAATATTAAATTAAAAGAGTCCCAATAAACATAATAGTTGCATTTGCTCTTCTAGCTATTACAATATCTCAATTTTTTTGTACTTACATCTGACACCCAAATCATATAGGACCTACAAAATAAAGATATAAACACAATTGTTAGGACTTACGACAAATTTGCATTATGTAAATATATTTTTATACATACATTCTTGTTGTGAACAACAATACATCTTTTGAACTAAACTCTTACCTCAACACACAGAACTTGTTTGATATATTTTCTAACAAAAACAAACTTTCATGTCTTTCACAAATACCAAGTACCTACAAGGGACCTTCAATTTGAATATTGATCAACATGAATTTATACCATTGGCATTTCTAAAAACAATAATTGAAATACTTACTTTTTTATTAAAACATTCATAAAAATGTTGAACAATGTTAGGCTTAGTATTTGAAATCCATAACTTCATCTTCCCGTTACAATTAGGGCAATCAATATTCAAAATATGACGTGTAACAAATAATATATATTGCAATTATTTAACCGTTGATCTTAATACTTTCTCTTCACAAAATTGAGAATATATCCTTCCAACTTCTACTATACTATCAAAAGAACAATAAATAGCACCATTGAATCCATTAACAACACCTTGACACTCTTCGCATGTCAAATATATACCAGGTGCATACCTAATGAAAGCTACATATATTTTATTTCAGCCCATATTTCTTTATCCTGCTACAATATCTTCATATAAATATTTAATTACTACCTTAAATGCAGCACTACTTTGATTTCTTTTCATAAATTCACCCAACAAAAAATAAAATGTCAAAAATGGTGAAGAGAGGCCACATCATTACTACACCTGTAAGCTATATTCGATGGGTATAATCCAATGTAGTGTAAATTGTAACTAAAACGGACGAATGTTTGCTACTAGCAGCATTAATAAATTTGTTATCTTCTTCTTTATGTATGATCATCAACATCTGCAAAAATAAACAAAGCGTAAAACAAAACCTAACCTTCACATGGCTAACTGTGAAGGGCTGAGGGCGTTGAGAAGGGGAAGATAAGCCTTCGACGATGGGAGAATTGTTGAGGAAGATGATGCTAAGATTTGAAAGCGAAGAGGGTGAGAGCGTAGGTGAGAGTGTCGGCCAAAACAAACAGATTTAGGTTAACTGATTTTTAGTGTGGGTGAGAACGACGGGGTGAGAGTGAGAGTAAACAGAGTGAAAGTGAGTGAGAACAAAAGGATCTTGTGTGTCTAGGAGGAGGGAGTTTTTCTCGTGTTGAAACGACGTCATCTCAGTTTTATCATGAAGCGATGTCGTTTCAATAATCTAACTCACTTCTGCTAATTACGCTGATGCGTTTGATTAATGAAGATCACTTGACACATGGTAGTACCATATTAGTAAAAATAGCGGTGAGACTAATGCCAAGCTAGAATTGAAAATTAAAAGTTTGGGCATTTTATTAGCACTTTTTAAAGTTCAAGCTATAATTAAAAAATTAACAAAAGTAAGGTTTTTTTTATAATTAACCCTTTATAAAATTTAAATTTTCAAGAAATTTATGAAGCGGCGAGAAAGAAACATCCTGCCCATCCCACCCATATTTTAATCCCCAATACCTAAATTGAAACCCAAATCCCTAATTCCCAAAATATAAACCCAGACTATCTACATATGATCTGATATCATCTACTTTCTGTTTGCAATGTCCGTGAATGAGTGATGGTGATGGTGAAATTCATAATTATCCTAAATGAAAAAAATTCTAAGAAGAATTCACATTTGCAAAACTAAGATAATTTCTTCTCTTATCTTAAAGTTGTAATTTCAAAGTTGTGAAAACCATTTTAGTTATTGAATATTTTGGACTCAGTAGCAGTATTTCAATATAAGAGGAACTAATTCAATGTTTTAAAGACGTTCTGTATCTCTTACTAGCATTCAAAACTAAAAAGTTGCAATATTTTTCATCTTTACAACATCTTAGTATCAGCTAATCTGAGTGATTGATGGTAATGACCATAATCGAAAGAACAAGAGTAGAAAGTGGTTTTATTTCAGAAGGTTCGGAGAAGATAGCAAGCTAATTGTCATTGGAGCACCGCACCTACATGATAAGGGACATAATTAAAAAAAGAAGATGAAGAGCATAGCAACAGTCCTTAATACACGTAAAATCAAGTTTCAAATGGGGAAAATGTTCACATCCTTTTAACAAAATGATGGACAGTGTGTAGGTGCGCAAAATTATTACATTTATGCCGTAATCCTTTTAATAATATTTTTACAAATTGGTTGAAATTAAAATCGAGGGAGTTAATTGTTACAATACTAAAATTCAAGATATTAAAAGAGTTTTCTTTTTCCAAAACTTAAATTAGACGATATGCATTTTGTTAAAAATATTTCTGCACAAAAGTTTTAAATCTTATTATTAGCTCTGAATTCTAACTTTCTATTTATTATTTAACGGTCTATGACTCTATGCTATTTAAATAAGATTACTTGTTTATATCTTTTTAACATGACAACTCATGTTACAGATGTGGTAATATTTACATGACCATCAAATTCATATAGCTGTCACGCTTGTTACAGCATTGCAAAGGGCGACTGCTAGATATCGTTGGCTCCTCTCGCCAAGCAGATATGACATACCAGTCCACTTCCGGTGAAAGATACAGATTTTGTATAAAACAAGGTTATGAGGTGGAAAGAGCAGCGGAACTGTTTTTGTGTTTGAGTGAATATTGTAATACGATTAAACATTTTAGCCGGTAGTAGACCAGTTCATATCCGGCCGTTGCATTTTACGTCCTCTAGTTTGTATTCTAAACATGTGGAAAAGTTCAATTCAGGGAAAGATCAAATGAATTAGATATGGATTTGGCAACAGTTTCAACAATTCGAGATGCTTGAAAATTAGGAACAAGTATGCTGTAGCATGAATATTTTCAGTGTCAAAGCAGGAGAGAATTCTACGTTGAAACCTACAGGAAGATTGTGTTGTTCAATCACATGTTGTAATTACATCAAAAGGAACCAAACTCCGTTCTACCAATGGGTGCAGAATCCAGAATGATAGAATTTTATTTTATCATTAATTTTGTGACATAACATAATAAACAATAAACATAATTTTGTATAAACTCCGACTAATTAGATATCAAGATTTTATACGTGTCATTGGACCTGTATTCATGGACTTGCTATAATGGGTAGGCTTAGCTCATGTTTATAGTGCACAGAAGGCCCTACTGTTAGCCAACCTTAAATAAAGTCGCCTCATTGAGAACTGTATGTGTGTTTTTCAGGGTTTGGAATAACAGTAGTTAATCCTCTGCATCTTTGTCACTCCGCTTTACAGAAAACAACAATAGAATCAATTGCTCCTCAGTTTCTAGGTATTTGTCCATCCAATTCTTGAATCTAGCATGTTGCAATCATAGGGTTAGTCTAATTGTATTGATTAATCATGACATTAATCAATAATTTCGATTTATTATTCTTTCAATTGGTATTAGAAACAGATTTAACCCTAATTGTGACTGCTAATTTTGGGTAATTTACAAGATTAGATGTTGAATTATTTGTTGGGGTTTTTGTTTTTTTGTTAATTTATTTTCTGTGAAATCTTTTGTTATTGTTGGTTTGTTTCGGTTTGGTGTCAACGTGTGGTAACTTTGTTGAATTTTCTATTGTTTGTGTTAAAACCCAAAACTCGAAAATGCAACCCATAAAAAAGTTCCTCTTCGATTTTTTTAATTTTGCAGTAGCTTTTCGTGAAATTGATTGAAGGCTTTGATAGATCGTTAAATTCTGAATTTAATGACACCAATTTCGTTGAAAACCGATCAAAGTTGAGCAAGTTATGGGCATTTTTCTGAACCGGGTTAGACACCGAGTCAGGCGACCTGAATACCAAGTTTCCGAGTGAGGAAGACGCAGCCCGACCTGACTGGTCCTTTCCCACTCGCGGCGGTGGCGCATGGAGGCGTGTGCGGCCTACTCCCTTGGCTGTTTTGTCCCAAATTTTGCCAGTTTGTTCCATTTGTCTAGTTCTAATTTATTGTATTTTTTTGGAATTTTTTGAATAATAGAAATATTTATTTTATTTTTCCCGAATTTTAAAATTAATAAATCTATAACGTACTCTCCAAATTTTATTTTGAAAATTTTTGTACTTGTTTTTGGTATGTTTTGGGCTTGTGGGGTCTTGTGTACTCTCAGTGGCAATATAGTTGTGCACCAAAATTAATTCTAGGTATAGTTTATGCATATAATGTTAGATTATATGACTAATATGGTTAATTTTGTAATTGTTGTGCTAACTAAAACCTATGGAGCAATCTTGGGATGTGTTATTGGACTCTTGTCATTCATTTTATGTAATTGTGTGCTTGCCTATCATGAGACCAATTATTACAAAATGCTATTGTAATGTTGTTATTGAGCATATATTAAATACTATGTTAATGATGCACTTACCCTATCAGTTTTTTTTTTATCAATGTGGTTTCTAATGCTTTGTTTAATTCATTAAATTATGTCTTTGAGTTTTCAGTATCCTATCGATATTAGCTTTAGGGCATAATTTAATGTTCTGGGTGATCTGTGTTGTAATTCGGGACCCTTAGGCAGGATTGCAAATGCATGAGAACCCAGCTATGTTGTTTACCCAATTTTACTATATGTAGATACATTTGCTAAATCTCCTTGCAATGTATCAATTTCCAGCTTTGAATTCTTTGGTTAAGCTAAATAGGACCAATTATGAGGACTAACTTAAATCCTTGAATCTGTTTTTGGCTATTTCTAATGCTGATGTTACTCTCCTCAACCCACTACTGAGACTTCCGCTGCAGATAAAGCTAAATATGATAAGTGGGCTCGTTCTAATAAGGTTTGTCTGATGACCATCAAGTACACAATGGAGAAGACTATTAAAGAGAGCATCACTGAAACTGATAATGCCAAAAATTATCTCAAGGCTGTTGGTGAAAAATTACAGAAGTTTGATAAGATTGAAAAGTCTAATCTCTTGTCTTTTCTGTCTAAGACCAAGTATGATGGTGTGGGTGGTGTTCTTGAGCATGTAATGAAGCTTGTGAATTGGTATAACAAGTTGAAGTCCATGAAAGTTCTACTGGGAGAGGATTATCTGATCTGGCAAGTGCTTGAATCTCTTCCGTCTGAGTTTGATGTTCTCAGGACTACTTTATCATACTCAGAAAGATGAATGGAGCATTGATGAATTGATTTCCATTCTTATTCAAGAGGAGCATACTTGTTAATGGACACTTTGTATTAATTTTTGATACATAATTTGCTAAACTCTTATCTATTTAATATTTAAATTGCACTAATTGAGAGTTATTTGTTGTAATTTCAAGCACACATTTTAAAACAAAAAAAGTTAACGTTTTTGAGTTGCCAAAAAATGTTAACGTTTTGGCCAAGAGAAGAATGAGAAATGTGCAATAAAACATAGCATCAGCTGGAATAAAAACAAAAGAAGATAGGTGCGCCAGAAAAGAAGAGAGGAGGCTGGCTGCGAAGGATTGAAAAATAATGCAAGAGTTAGGTGTGAATGTGCGTGAAAGGTGGACCAAAAATTCTCAATAAATCATTCAATACATAAGAGACAAAAAGGGAGGCGGCAATCAAGGAATGAAAGTTGGCGTAGAGACACAACAACGTAGCAGGAGGCAGCTAGGAAAGAACAAAAAATTAGCTGGTAGCAACTTCAAGTTGAGGTAGGTGGCAAACTCACGTAAAAAAAAACAAAACAGTTAGTGACCAAGGAGAGACACGTTGAAGATAGCTGGTGGCCTTGGAGAAGAAGCGCAAGCAGCTGGTGGAGACATAAAGCAAAGGAAGCAGCTGGTGGTTTTAAAAACAACAACGAAAAATAACGTGAGCAGTTGGGGGCAGAGATCAAAACAAGACAGCTGGTGGTTGAGAAAAAGAAAACGTAACAGCATAGTGGACATGAAATGAAGCAGCTACGTGGAGATGGCAAAAGAAGAGGAAGAAAAACATGAACATTGGCTAAGACGTGAAAAGCAGTAGAACAAAGGAGAGGGCTGCGTGAAGGAGACCAGCGTGGAAGAAAAATAATAGAGAAGAGGAGAGCTGGCGTGCTGGAAAGAACATGAAGGCTACATTAAAAATCATAGAAGAATAGAGATGTGGTGGCTGCGTTAAAGATAGGGGGTGAAGGAGTAGACAACGTGAACAGTGGGGGTGGACTAAAAACCTCCCACTTAATTTGTCACAACAGTAAAATAGGAAAGAGGGAGATAACGGCAGTAGCAAAGAGAGCTTCAGTGGGTGGAACCAACGGCAGTGGTAGAAGAGGTCGACATCCGAGAATTTTTTGGACAGCAACAATCATCTCTATCGAAAATTATATATCGGGTGTTTTATTTTTATTTTTATTATTTTATTTCGTATTTATTTTAATTGTGTGATTTAATCAATGCAAACATATTTTATGACCATGATTTATGTTACATTGATGAATATG
>JAOQMS010000178.1:20199800-20211711 GCA_027563885.1 Erythroxylum longipes
TTATAATTTGTATTTTCCTTAATTGGCTTACATATGAGAAGCGTAATGAAGTTTCTCAAGAGGTTTTAAGTAAATATAGAGGAAACTCTATCAAAAGTTTTATAAAGTAAATAGTAATTGCTAGAATAATGAGGTTTTAAGTAATAAATGTTATAGTTCGAAGTATTAGGTATTTAAGAATTTGGTAACACTTGGTATGCTAATTTCATTATCTAGTATGGGGTGTTACCCTTTACTTTAGAATTTAATAGAGAGAAATCTAGTTTTGAAGTTCTAGCTACTAGATATAATGGCAAAGTAGGGTAAACATCCTATTATAGGGATTATGCTAGGCTTCTACTTATAGGCAAATTGTCTAACATTACTAGGATAAGAGTTTAGGCTGATAATTTAAAGATCAAACCTAATATAATTCAATGGTTTAACAACTTATGCATTTTGATGGCTTACTTGATGAGGATCTAAATGCACATATCACCAAATTTTAAGAGATCTATGATACATTCAAGAATGATGGAGCTTTGGAGGATGTGATATATTTGAGATTGTTCCCTTTTACATTGAGGGATAATATAGGTTAAAGTATTTATATTCTAGATCCATTACCACTTGGAATGGACTTGTCTATGTTGGTGGTGGTTTGTTTCGTTAAATTTTCCTTGCCTGTATTAGTGGTGATTTATTACATAAAATTTAGCTTAAATAACACAAGAGCCCAACAAAATCCCATATCAAGGCTATATTGGATAAAAAATTAGAGTTTTGCATTTTTAAAGGAGTGGTGGCTGAAAAACAAAGAGAGGAGTTTTTGGAGTTGAGAAAGGAATTAAGAGCTAACTTAAGTGGCTAGATTTAAGAGAAGAGAAACTTTAGGATGAGAAACAAGAAATACATTAAGATTCATCAAGAACTTCAAAGATTCAAGAACAATAAGGATATTTTCTTTAGTCTTTTATTCTTTATCAATTACTGAGGTTTTCTTTATTTTATCATAAACCAAATGAGATATAGATCTAGGTGGGATGAACCTTAAACTTTATATGTTAAATTGATTTCTTGATTTAATGAAAGATTATAGCTTTTTAAAGAACTTTTTCATCGTATTTAATATTAACATCTATAAGGGGGATAAATGTACATAAGAAGCCGTATATTTAGTACCAATATAATATTCAATAATAACATGTTATTTTGTGTGCATCATGTTACCCTCATATTTACAATATTTCTTCATTATTGCCCTTATGATCTTATTTCAACAAGACTTACACTGTTCAACTATATAATGTCAAGGAAGTATCGATTCCTTTATTTTATTTATATCCCCTTATTTGTTTATTTTCATTGGTTTAATATGATAGGTATATTGAGGACAACGTACAACTTAAGTATGTAAGGACTTGTTAAGACTTAGGCACCTATGCTTATTGATTTTGTAATGTTAGGGAAGTACCAATTCCTTTATTTCATTTCCCTCCCTTTGTTTTTTTTTATTTTCATTGCTTTAATATGATAGGTCTATTGAAAACAATATACAACTTAAGTATGGGAGAGGATTTTATTATGATATAGGTACCCATGCTTATCAAATTTGTTATAAATATCTTAATAAGGAGTAATTTTTATTTTTTTTACTTTAACAACATATCGATTAAGATAATCCACTATGAGCGCAATTGTCTTTACAATTTGAAGTGGTTAGGCAAACAACCGTTAGTTTTGATGAATAATTTAAGTTTAATTTGCTTCATTAATTTGGAGGTGGATATTTAATTTTCACTATGATATTTTTCTATATTGTGTACATACATTGAGTTAAATGTGAATTCTTTGAGCATTTAATTAAAAATTATATAAATAATTGAGCATTAAATAAGTTCACTCCACTAGCTTTATACTAATAAAAAGGTTAAGTTAGAGAGTGATGTTAGTAGCCATCTGAAATAGTAACCTTTTAGTTGAGTAACCAAGTGTTTTCATAAAAAGGTGTTTATTCATGCATCAAAAGGTTGTATAACTTTTCAAACAAGCTTTTAAATGCTTTTATGTTATTTAAATTTTGATGTTTTTTATTTCAATAAAGGGTATGACCATGTTTGAGAGTTCAATTGTTTGTCTCGTATACATTTATTTTATACACTAAGTTGAATTATATAAATTGAGTTAAAGTTTGAATAATTATAAAGTAAATTAAGTTGATTTACAAATTGATGCAAATAGTTAATTACCTAACTCTTCAATGACCTTTACAATTAAATAAGTAGTGAAGAATCTTAACTAATATGTTTGATTTGGTTAATTCTTTCTAGGAATTTCCTCACATTTAATTTATGAATGATAAAATTGATTTTCTTGAGGACAAGAAAATGCTTAAATGTGAGAGGAATTGATATGTTCTAAATAAACTATATTTTAGCATAATTTTTAAGAGCATTATGCTTGTATTTTGATGTTTTATAGGATTTTGTATTTTAAATGACTTATATTTTGTTTTAGGTCTTATTTCATCCCCTTTAAAGAAACTAAATGAATTTGGAGAAGATTTGACTCAATTTTAAGAAATTTTGGCAGACTTTGAGAGAAGTGCTTAGAACATGATACTTTATGTGTTCCAAATTTTGTTTCTAAGAAGATTTTTACCTAACTAACACAACAACAATAAAGACAGTTTTAAAGGAGAGACAACTAAAAATCAAAGATATAGGATTTTTAGAGATAAAAATAGAATTAAAAGCCAATTTAAGCAACAAGGATTAAGAAAAGAGCAACCTTGGTAGAAGATACAAGGAATCTATCAAGATTCATCAAGAACTTCAAAGATTTAAGAACTATAAGGATGTTTTCTTTAGTCTTTTATTATTTATCATTTATTAAAGGTTTTCTTTATTTTATTATGAACTAATTGGGATATACATCTAGGTAGGATGAACCCCATACTTTAAGTGTTGAATTGATTTCTTAATTTAGTGAAAGATTCTAGCTTTCTTGAAAATTATTCATGTTTTTATATTATATTAAATTCAATGTATATTTCTTTCTAGCATACTATCGAATCTTATAGAACAAATGAGAGTTGAAGATTCAATATTTAGATTCATATGTTGAGAGTGAGGGATGATATGTATGAATAAATCACAATATGAACGGTGAAGGTTTAATGGGTTACTAAAGATAAAACTACATAACATTTATGGGTTAGTGTGAAACCTTCAATTGGAATTCACAAAGCAAGTTAATGCATTCTTAGGTCATTTTAATTATAAAGATATTTTGATCAAATCAATTTGAAGATAGGGATTGTATTTCTTGAAAGAGAATGTAGTTGTAACTTAGAAATTTCAACTATTTAAAAGAGCGAGGATTAATCATTAAGTGAATACAGATCCAAAAATAAAGAAAATATTTTAGGGAAATTCTTACCAGGATCTATTTTATTCATTGGTTGTTTAATATTGTACATTGTTTTAAATTGGTGATTTAGATTCTTTGTATTTATTGTATTTAGATAATTCATTCATTTCATTAGATTAGATGATAAAAAGTTAGTTAATAATAATATTCCAGTATCTATAGGATTGGCACTCGATCCATCTTGATTATATTATAGGAAATGATAGGTTATACTTGTGATTTCTTTAGTATTGTTCTTTTTATTTTGTTTTATTCATATCTCATCAACCATATTGAATCCATTTCTACTAAGACCAGAAAACACCATTTTATTATTTAATCAAATAAGTCTATTATGATTATCACACCACTCACTTCTATCTCTTGGTACTTTAGTCTTTACATTATCTACAATTATTTTTTTCATTGGGACATAAAGACCATTCTCTAAATTTCCCAAAGATTAACCCTTTGGATATAAGAAAGTGTTCCTATTCTTTCAATATATGCAATTTTACACCTTAATAAATGTAGTCTACCTATAAACTGGTTATCTTAGCTAAAAAAAGTGAATCAAATTGTATTATAGTTAAATTTACTCAAGTTTCACTAAAAAGATCCACATTTATACTAATTATTGGTTCCCCAATGATATATGAGGGGAAATGAAATTATGTATAATCACTTTTTGCCCTATTTGTGAACTAATGAATGAATTACCTATTATAATGAATGGTTATAGAAAATTTAAATAAAAAAATTTATAACAAGCATAATAATAGTAAATAAGAGTAGGAAAAGAGAAATAAAACTAATTAATTACAGTTCAATTAAACAACCCTTAGCCTACATCAACTTTCTAAGCTACACTTGAGAATTCATTATCTTATTCCTACAATGGGTAAAGAGAAACTCTTTATATAAGATCTTCTTTACTACAATTGAAGAGGAACGTTTAACATTATTTTGCTTTGTTACAAATGAAGAGTACCTCTTTATAAATTGATCGAGTGTTTGATGTGTGTAAGTTTTAATAAATACCCTCTATAATTCGTAAACGTACGGTTCGTTCGTGTAGTACCTAAGGATTGGAGGGATAATCTAATCCTAAAATCTAAGGCCATAACAAATTGCAAAAATTCGAAATGTAACGAAACTAAAACAAGAATTCAATTCAACTCAATCAAATCAAACCAAAAATCAATCACAAAAATATTAATAGTTCAACAATTACAACACACACCCAAGAATCAACCTAAGGGAATTACCAATTGAGAGAAGGGGAATTTTACTTGTCCTTAATGCTAACCTAATCGATTATGAATTACTGGATTATTGGTTCTAGACGGTCCTAGGGTTGATTACTCTCTCTCGAGTTATAACCATTTACTCTAAATCATAAACCCTAATTAGATTACGGAAATTGTAATCTCTCGATTAACAACCTATCAAAAACCCTAATTAGGTTTGAAGTTATCTAACAAACTATCAGAAACCTATGCGACATCTCTCATCGTACAATTTACCGTTTTAATTTAATTCTTATTTTATTAAATCATCTAACTCTCGTTAACCCAATTTAATTATTTTTCATTTGATTCACCCTCTCAGTTTATTATCAAATTATGCACGTCCACAATTAAACCATAACAATTCCAATAACACATAAACCATCAAATTTCATTAATTCAAAGACAAAACTCCAAAGGTGAGTTTAGAACACCTCAACATTCAAAATCCTATCGTCAAACCGTTATTCCCAATTCTATACAATAATAAAATGGAAAATAGGAAATATGATCTAAACAGATGATAAAGGCAACGATGTCGGGAAACTCCTTATCCAAAAATTATGTCAAGTCAGCTTCTTCTCCACTTCTCTCTTCCTTCTTCTCTTTCTCAATCTCTCGATGAATTCTCTCTAGGATTTCTTCAATGTGGCTGATGTCAAAAGCCCTCACTACCTCTGTATCTCGTTCTTTAAATATCCTTTATGTTTTAAGCAGCCCTAGTTTTTTTGGGGGTTCGTAAGGTCTGAAAAATCTATCAAAACTTGACATTTTTTTGTGTCTGAGCATTTACCCATTGCAGGCCACAATCATGGGTCACATATGAGCCTTCTATCACGATTTTGGCATGCAAGCCACGATCATGGGCCATTTACTGGGCTTCTGTCATGATTGTGGGCCAACTCTGATGCTTCTGTCACAATCGTGGCACAATCGTTGTTTCAGCCCAAATTTCTCCGAAACTTCTCCGTTCTTCAATATTGACCCTAAAACACTAACAAACACATCAAGATACCTCAAAAACACAATATTTAAGGTCAAAGACTTATACTAACCCATAAAACACTTAAAACATAAATAATTAACAAACTAACACAATTCTAACCTAAACACATACTAAATGATTGAATTAATAGCTAAACACATATCAAACTAAGTCCTAAAATATGATGCAATTTACACTTACCAACATCCCTATACCAAAATGTTACAAAACAACGAACGCACAAAAATCACAAAGCACATAATGCAGTAATGAGACAATGACTTCAACTTTGTGAAATAAATTTAACTTTAAACACAATCATTCAAGTTGTTTCGAATCATTAACGTGCAAAATCCACATCTAGGAGCTCTGAACTAAACATATATATTAATAAAAAAACTCAAATGTCAAGTTATTTACCTTTTTCAATTGTACACACACATATTAATAATTCTTTGGTCATTCAAACTCTGTAACTACTCCTATGTACATTTTCATGAAAAGTGAAGCTATTTGCAAGTTCGGGAGGTTTTATTAGAAAATATTTATTTATTTACTTTTATAGACATGAATCTGGTCTTTTATACAGAGGCAAACATTGGTAATGAATGTCAATCTGGTTACTCGACTAAGTCTTGTTTTTATTAAGCTGCTTAGTTAGAAAGTCATTATGGCCTTTTGATGTGGAGGCACACATTTGTGATGCGTGTTGATCTGGTTACTCGGCTACATCACATTCTCAACTAGCTACTAGTGCTATTCATAACCTGAAGGCCAACAAAATAGTTATTTATTTAAAAGTCACAACACATTTTTTTATTGCCTATCTTGTTGATTTAACTACTCGTTCTCATGAAAAAATACTAGCAAAGCTATTTTAGTCAAAATACCTGAATTATGAATGAATGTGACAATTTAAAGGGTGACAAACTCACACTAAATCCTAATTAACTTGCATTTTTGCTTGAAGAACCCACTTTACTAATTTTGCGAGCTAATGACTCTTCACAACTTAATAAACTATGTTCAAAATTAAATCACTTTCAATCCATCTAAGCCGTTGACACATTGACACAATTCACAAAATGCAACCTAACAAACTGTCATACAATATGAAAAGTTCACACTCAAAGCGAAACATATAACCCTCTCCACACTTAAACAACACATTGTCCTTAATATGAGAAGGAGGAAAACAATCAAGTATGGAAAGAAAAAACATAAAATAAAATAAAATAAAGACTAAATTTAAAAAAAAAGGGTTAGGAACAAAGCCTCATGGTGATGGAGGCGGGGATGGTGTTGGAGGTGGTAGTTGGACATCTTGAGCTTTGAAGTAATAATGGATACGATGTATATCCTGACTCTGATGTCGTTATGTTCGATCCATCTCCTTCATTCTTCTAGAGTTCTTCGCAAGTGTATCTATAATTACCTTGGTGTTTGTGGAGATTGTATCGAGCACTTTCTTCCAGCCCGGTTCATCTGTGTCTTCTTCCTCTTTGGACTTTTCACTGGTCGAATCCTCTTCTTGTTGTTGTGGAGCACTTAAACTCGCTTGACTAGTCCTAATCTTGACGTGTGTCTTAGCACAAATATCCCAAAATTCCATATTATAAGAGTTCAGGATTTTAGCTCGCCACAGATGATGATGGTTCATGAATTTAGGACAGTAGATCATGAATCTGTTGCATTCAACTACATAGTAATCAGCAATGGACAAAACCAAGTAACCCATTCTTAAGTTATTGCTCCTCTTACGTCGAGTAGCAATAATTGCGTTAAAGATGTGGGTGGTTATGCAAACTAGGATGTTATGGTCCATGCACCACAAAAGGAAAAGTTCCTTCGTCGAACACTTATTAGCTTTTGTTTTGTCAAAAAATAGCTTGACATATGAATTTGTGTGCATTCTTAGCATCGAACACTTTAACCCAGTTAGTTCAGTCCAGTAGGGGTGACACGGAAATCATCGTGCTGATCCACTATGGATGATTTAAGGAAACCACAAATTTCATACAAAGTCTCATAATTAAGCTCATAAGGTTGTCCCAGCAACCTAAACCACAATTCCTTGGGTTTATTAGATTCAAACTAAAAGGATGTAAAGAATTCTAAGGTAAGTTCTCCGTAAACTAGGTATTAAAATTGAATAAACTGTCCCCATTGAATTCTCTCTGCTAAATTTTTAAACTGGTCTCTCAATTCTAGTCTATCTGAAGTTTCAAAATGAAAATACTTAGGAACCATAATTTGTTTATTGCGAAGAGAGTGAAAGCAGTTACCTTCCTCATCTGAGAAGATCGGGAAAGGTGCTCCGTAATCAGCTTCCTTGTCTCTTTTTCCATAGCCTAGCTCTTGATTTCTTCCTGATGATTGGTTACGCTTTGCTGACTGCTTAACGAGTGACAAAATGGATTTCAAGTAGGTAAAAGTCGAAAGAGACTAGAAGTTTGGAATTTGGTTAAAGAGAAGTAAGCGCGTTTGAAGATTCTAACTTAGAGAGATAAAGTTAAAATGAAAGTGAATGAAAAAATGAAGTTTGACATGAATATATAGGTGAAGGAAGGGTAAAATGTTAAAAATTAGTTAAAATTTGCATGGACTGTTTTACCCTGCCGCAAGCCACGATCATGGGCTAAGCTTGCAATATTTCCACCAATTTCTATTTTTTTCTTGTTTTGTCCTTCTACACTTTCTTGAAATCACTTATTAACTCTTTATAGCTTTTTCACCTCTCCTTTGCTTACTTCCATAATCATCTAATTCATGTTGAAATTCGATGCCTTCCCGATTTTATTTAAAAGCAAAACAACCTAATTATGAAATTCAAACTATCTAAAAAAATCAAAGGAAATAATTATGGAATTAACAATCCATTGGTTGCCTCCCATACAGCGCTTCTTTTAACGTAGGTAGCTCGATGCTCTTCTTTCATTGGAAACTCAATCGGGGTCAATTATGAGCGGCTTACTTCCAATCTTTTTATTCCACATCAGTTTTGTAGATCAAAAGGTCAATGTTGATCACATTATGAAAACCAATTAAGCTCAACAATGTCCTTTTTCCAGTGAATTGTCAACAAAATAGGGAATAACAAAACTCCCTGAATCTTCCATTGAATCTAACAGTTTGTCCTGTAAAGAGGTTAGTTGCTCTGTTTCTTCCTTAATCACCTTTGTCTCCTCTGCTTCTTCCACTTCACAAACAGAGACTTTCATAGCTTCTTCAAACTCGATGTCTATTGTCATATGTTCTTTGTCCTTTTGTTTTTTAAAAGATTCGAACACATCAATTATCCTGAATGAGCTACTATCCTTCGGATTCTTAAATACATCATTCATGTTGAATGTCACTTGGTCATCATTAATCTAAAGGATAAGGTTCCTTTCATGGACATCTACCTAAGATTTTTCGATGTTTAAGCATGGTATACCAAGATCTGGCGGATAATATAAGGCGTTTTCATCCTTTTCTTCATCCTCTTTCTTCATCTCTTGGTCTTTAATAAGGTAGGGTTCAATTTGGTTTTCCACTAATCCTTCTGGCTCTCCCCCATTCTTAGGTACGATAACCTCATATTGCTCTCTTTGATGTATTTACATATTACTTAGAGAGTCTTCCACACTTCTCTTACAAAATTCACGAGAAAGCTGTCTCACTCAAATATCTAGGTTGTGAATAAACGAGGCATGATTTTCTATTACTTGGTCAATTTTCTCTTCTAGTTTCTTCTGGCCCTCTTCCATATCCATGAGCTTATCTAGGATTTTGTCCAATTTAGAATCCCATAAGCTAGACTCATCTTGCTAAAATTCTTATAGGTCTTGATGTCCTAAGTGAGTCCTTACATTGTTGGACCAATAGAAATTTCGGTGGTTCTACCATCCCTGAGTGTACATGTTCCAATAAGGAACATTACTTCCCCAACTATATTGTCTCATTGTGGTTCACAAAAGTTCTTTGCTCCTTATAATATCTAGCCTCCATCATTGTTCTTTCCATTTTTTCTTGGCATCTAACTTTATAGATGTTTCATTCTCACTTTAAGATATCTTGATGTGTCTCTACTTTACGCCCCAAATTTCTTCTTCTTCTTTTCTATTTTTTATTTTTATTATTATTTAAAAAAAATAGTGAAAAAGCTTAGACTAAAGAACTAAACTAATTGCTTCCCCGGCAACGGTGCCAAAAACTTGATCGGTGCCAAAAACTTGATCGGGTGTTTGATGTGTGTAAGTTTTAATAAATATCCTTAATAATCCGCAAGGGCACGGTTTGTTTGTGTAGTACCTAAGGTGTCAATCCCATGAGGAGGGATAATCTAATCATAAAATCTAAAGCCAGAGCAAATTGCATAAATTCAAAATGTAATGAAACTAAAACAAGAATTCAATTTAATTAATCAAATCAAATCAAAAATCAATCACGAAAATATTAATAATTCAACAATTGCAACACGTACCCAAGAATCAACCAAAGGGAATTACTAATTGAAAGAAAGGAAATTTTACTTATCCTTAATGCTAACCTAATCGATTATGAATTACTGGACTAGTAGTTCTAGATGGTCTTAGGGTTGATTACTCTCTCTCGAGTTATAACCATTAATCCTAAATCATAAATCCTAATCAGATAGTGGAAATTGCAATCTCTCGATTAACAACATATCCAAAACCCTAATTAGCTCTGAAGTTGTCTAATAAACTATTGGAAACCTATGTAAGATCTCTCTTTGCACAATTTACCGATTTGATTTAATTCTTATTCTATTAAATCACCTAACTCTCATTAGCCAATAATTATTTTTTATTCGATTCACCCTCTCAGTTTATTATCGAATTATGCACATCCAGAATTAAGCCACAACAAATCCAATAACACATAAACAATCAAATTTTATTAATTTAAAGACAAAACTCTGAAGGTGAGTTTAGAACATCTTAACATTCAAAATCCTATCGTCAAATTGTTATTCTCAATTCTATGCAATAATAAAAATGGAAAAATAAATAGGAAATATGATCTGAACGAATGATGGAGGCAACAACGTCGGGAAATTCCTTATTCAGGAAGTATGTCGAGCAGCTTCTTCTCCACTTCTCTCTTCCTTCTTCTCTTTCTCAATCTCTCGATGAATTCTCTCTAGGGTTTTTTCAAGGTGGCTAACGTCAAAAGCCCTCACTACCTCTTTGTCTTGTTCTTTAAATATTCTGTGTTCTGAGCAGCCCTAAGGTTTATTGGGGTCCAAACGGTCCAAAAAATCC
The DNA here is from genome assembly GCA_027563885.1 of Erythroxylum longipes. Classification (NCBI taxonomy): domain Eukaryota; kingdom Viridiplantae; phylum Streptophyta; class Magnoliopsida; order Malpighiales; family Erythroxylaceae; genus Erythroxylum; species Erythroxylum longipes. The sequence goes on from JAOQMS010000178.1 coordinate 20,210,732, forward strand.
CTTAAAACTTGACATTTTGGTGTGTTTTGCGTCTGCCCAATGCAGTCATGGGCCACATCTGAGTCTTATGTCACTATCATGTTTTTAAGTGTCTGGCATTTGCCGGACGTAGGCTATGATCGTGGGTCACATCCGAGCCGTCTGTCACAATTGTGGCATGCAGGCCATGATCGTGGGCCATATCCTGGGTTTTTGTCACAATCGTGGGCCAACTCTAGTACTTCTGTCATGATCGTGGCCTATCACGATCGTGGGCTATTGTTTCAGCCCAAATGTCTTTGAAACTTTTCCATTCTTCGATGTTGACCCTGAAATACTAACAAACACATCAAGGTACCTCAAAAATATAATACTTAAGCTCAAAGACTTGTACTAACCCATAAAACTCTTAAAACATAAATAATTAACAAACACTACAAGGAAAATGCCTTTTTGAGATGGAAATTACCGACGGAAAATACACATTTCGTCGGTAATAAATATTACTGACGGAATTTTTCGACAGAGAAAAGCGTCGTAGAATCGGCCGTAGCTAATACTTACCGATGGTTAAAGCATATATCATCTGTAAATTTACCGACGGTAAAGTTGTCACCAACAGTAAATTTACCGTTGAAATGTTGTCTTACCGTCGGCAAATATACCTATGGTTTACTCTATGCCTGACCATCGGTACCATTTAGCGGCTGCTGTTTCATTCCGTCGGAATATTTACCGATAGTTAAAAACTTACTATTGGTATATTTGCTAAAAGCTTTACCGATGGATATGGGTTTCTGTCGATAATTGCTTTTATTGTTACCGACAAAGAACTCGTGGACCATCAGTAACTGGTCATGTATTTACCGACGAACATTTCTTTCCATCGGTAAATGCATTACTTAATTTTTTCAAATATAATATATATATATTGTCATTATATTTAAATTATGGTTAATGCATAATTTTAATAATTATAAATTTATAGTATACATTTAATT
>JAOQMS010000178.1:20211811-20233762 GCA_027563885.1 Erythroxylum longipes
AGTCTCTTTATTTGTGCATTGAATTGTATTTTCCGCAAAATGTGTATTATTTGTAATCAAATATTACAGTTTGTAATAATTTTGGGAAATTGGAAATGTTTGTATCTTGTAATTTTAAATGGGCCCAAGTGGCTAATAAAGTTTCTGTTGATTTCATTGTGTTGTTTCAAATAGTTATAAAACAAAGTGGAACGTTTTGGTTATCATTGGTTAACGATTTTCTATACTTTATGTTTATGGTTTTTAAAAAAAATTATACCGACTTTTGATTGTTTAGTGATGTGGCACACCACCCTCGCGGGGCACGGTCTCGGATATCACTATCGATATCGGGTTCTGGTCCAGCGGGAGTGGGGTGTTAAAAAAAATCTAGAAAATTCATAGTTTTTGATTCAGTTGTTTCTAATAAGCAACTGTCAGATTCAATCTGAAGCAACTTTGGTAGAACATATATATTGCGGAACTACATTGTTTGGGTTTTTAGATAACATCAACTGCTTCAGACAAAACTTCCTATAAAGCTTCACGAATGTTAAAATTCTATAGGATATAAAAATCGATATTGTAATTAGTTAAAGTGATCCAAAGTAAGAGAGTAATAGGAAAGAATACGAAGACCAGCGAGACAATTTCATCAAATCCATAATGCTTAAAGGAATTGTCAACAAGAGGATAGAGGAAAATCACTCATATAGTTGGTTTCCTGCATTCATAACTTACTCGAGTTTTTATTACCAAGAGAGCCAGAAATCATAAATTATTTAAGGCAAAGTATCCTAGGAAATCTTTTCTCTTTTTCTATCCTAAATAATTATTTAAGCTCTTATTCTACTAACATGATCCTTATAAAAAAATGTTGGAGTTATGCTTGAAACTGATAACAGTTTTGTTGGAAATTAGGACGGGATTCGATCCTAACCCTAGCAAAATAATTATGAAACTTTTATGTATTTTGATTTCTCAAAAACCAAGATCACTTTCATTTTATAAAATGATTAACACATGAATCATAATAAAGTAGAATCTTAATTCGTACCTTAATTCAAAGCTTGGTCATATTCTTGTCATACCCCTTAAACTATTTCTGAAATCAATCTATCTCAACCACTGTAGTCGCACAAGTGCCTGGCCTCCAACTATATCCATATAATAGGATGAGAGAACTTTGTAAAACTTATAGAGAGAGTTAAGTAAGAAGTGCTAGCTCCATTAGAGCTTAAGCCTATTTATAATAGGTTTTGGACGTTTTAATAATTTAATTGAGATTAAATTCTAATTTCAATTAAACTTTAATTAAAATTACAAATATTTCTAATTAAATACTAATTATACTCAAATAAGATCCAATATCTTATATTAATCTTTATTTATTAAATATCTTATATTTCATCATAAAGTTTTTCAAACTTTACAATCAAGTCCAACTTGATTAAAATAACTTTGTTGTCTACAATCTATTCTTTATTGTGAGACCTATTAAGTTCCCAAATATGTTGGCAATGATTATAAATTAGAATTAGAATTAGAATTAGAATTAGAATTAGATAAATTGAAACTCCTTTTAATTTGTCTTTAATTTTCCAATTAAACAATTTATAATAATAGATCAAGATTGGCGTCTAACAACGCATCACAACCACGCAAATATTCAAGAATGTTAAAGTAGATTTAACTAATCTTTATTTGCATAATTTTTTGTATAATTTAATCCTTTCATTATGCAGTGTTCCAATTAGGGATAAAGCATTAAACTAATGTCTACTTTATTTTGATTCCAATCATATCAGTTATCTACCATTAGCTATTAGTTCAATTAATAACATTTGTAAACTATTTAAAAAGTGTCATTTCATTTTGGCTAAGGATTTTCTTAATCAATCCTAATAGAGAAAAACAAAACTTTCTCCCTATTAATTTAGAGTGATGAATCCTATCTTAATCACACAACTACCTCCACATAGTTCATACTACATCTAATGACTTTCGACTGAATGACATTTGATTAAATAGGTCATAAGTAGTTTCAAAATATAGCAATCCTTATACAAGATAACTTTGGAGACATTAAGTCAAAGGATCACCTATACAATCACCATAATAAGAATTCCATAGACATACAAGTAATGTTCCAAATGGATTTCTCATATTGGGTCAGTTTAGTTAACTTGTAATTTAACAAGCACCCATACATTAGTTTAAGTATCTCCATATTTTATGAGACCGTCTACTTCCTTTATAAGGAAAAACATAACGTGTGCTAGTCTTTACATTTTATTAATGTCCATTATTAATAAAAAATTACTAGAAACAATTTAACGATAGTAAATAAATACAATATGAATCTCATAACTATGATTTCATTATAATTTCATTTACAATGTATAATTATCCTATAGACTTTATCATATATATCGAAATATGCACAAGATAAAGAATTCCTTCAAATTAGTTTTTCATTAAATTACAACCAATTGATTGGATGCGGGGCATAAACTAACAATCTCCCATTTGTCCTAAAACAATCGTTTATCACATACAATATCACTATATGACAATCATACTACTACTAGAACAATGGCTTGATGAGAGAATTCTAAAAGATTCTCTATATTAAGGGCTTGCTTAAATCTTACAACTTTCATCTTAAATATCAACTCATACGTTGAATAATAGATATCTTTAATACTTCAAAACTATCTAATTTCTTAAAAGCTAAACATCTTTAGCAAAATTATCTATGTACTTGGACTTAGAATAGGTGAACAACTTCCAATCTATCTCTATATGAAAGAACCCAACTCAGAGTTCCCCTTTGGAACCCGAGTGGAGCCCTCCTTTGACCCATGATAGCCCTCTAATTGATATCTAACTTGACCAAAGGGGTCCTACAAATCCAAGTCATTCAACTACTAAAAATCTTTTATACTTTAATATTTAAAAACGCAGAAAACAGTGGCTTTTCTATCATTTTACTGAAAGTTTTGGTAGCATAACGACTATATTTTGACCTTCCCAAAATTTTCAAAAACTTGCATAACCCATTTTAAAACACTTCTAATATTTCATATACCATCTCAAATTCTGAAATGGGACCTTAAGTCCACATCAGAAGCAATCACAAACATACAATTCTTAACATTTTAAAAACATCATTGAGTATCAAAGCCCTTGTAGGTCATTAAGAAAAGGAGATTTACATTCCCAAAGATGTTTACAAGATCACACTTTTAAACCCTTTCCAAAAATACTTTACAACATTTATACAAGCAACTAAGACAATTTTAAGCAAACAAATACATAAGAAAGATATGACAAATATAGCAACACCCGATAATACAACTAATCTTGTAGCGGAGTCCCAATTACTGCAGCACTTGTACGTATATCTGAGGTGGTTTGTTTAAAAATATAAAAATAAAGGTAAGCTAAATAAGCTCAGTGAGTATAATTAGTTTACTAAAAGTTAACTTTTTATAATATTATAACTGAAATATTCTTATATAATCATAAAGCTCAAGGTAAAATAATTGTCATAACAATTCAGTCATGCATCATAAAATCTAGTAATCCAATAACATGTTGTAAAACACAACTTCATTTTTTCTAAAATTACTATTTCAAAATGCCTTTTTGAAATTAACATATAATATAAGATTTTCTTTTCCCCTTTTCCTTAATCAATAAACAATAGTGATAATAAGTTTTCTGAAAACTTTTATAATGCAAATGAGTCAACCACTAGAATTGATACCATACGATGCCTCCCAAATTACTTCTAAAAATAAACAGTGACAATATTATTATTTATTATCATGAACTTCTTATACGATATGGCCCACTACAATCTTCTTTACACTATGGTACCCTTAGGTAAAAGGTCATGAAGATGGTTCTGTATCGCTTACTATGACTAATTAACTACTAGTTACGAAGCTATTTCTGCATCACCTATATAACATCTCATTTTCTCATGTTAAGTGATAGAAACCTAGAATATTGAAAAGTAGAGAGACATTAATAAGAAATTAGGGAATTGCATTTCATGCTCATACGTAAAATAGCACACATACATATAAATTTGATTTTTTGCCACATTACAAAAATTGTTCATGCACTCATTTGACATTTTTTAGGTATAATTGATTTTTCATGTGATTATGAAATAAATTTTCTTGAAAATGGATTTGGGGAGTGTAATTATTGATTTAGAATTTTGGTGAAAATTGAGATTTTTCTGATAATTATGAGTAATTTGTGGACTAGGAAAAATGATAAGTGGCAGGACAGTTAATAAATGGTAATAGAAACAAATATCAAATAGTAGTAGAATTATTGAAAAGTGGCATTGGGATTTAATGATAAGTGTCATTGAAAATTTGGAGACAATTGGAGTATAAATTGGAGACAAATGGACTAGTTAATAAAGAGGACCCATCAGAAACCTTAAAGTGGTGACATGTGGCAAGTGACATGTATAACTTGCCTTACCACACCATTACCCATGATATTTTCAATTTTGAATGGTCATTCTATTGTCTTTCATCTCTCTCTCATGAAATGCTCTCACCTTCTTCGTCTTTTCTTTCTTCTCCATATGACACGCTCTTCTCTTCAACCATCAATGTTAAGCTTTGTTATTTTCCTTCACCTTGTCACTCCATATATTTGTGCCTTCACTTTGTTGATGAAAGCCCAACCTTTCCTCCCCAAAATGGTGATGAACGAATGGTGCTTGGAAAGCTAGGGTTAGGTGATTTTTGAAGATCTTGAAGTAAACAAGTAAGTTAAAAGCTTTACTCTTCTTAATTTATTGAATGAAGCATGTATAATGATGGTTAGAGAGCATATGATCATAAGGTGATGTTATGTATGTTGGGCGTGAATGAGAAAACCTGGTTATGTTCATGTCTTACTTTCATGTGTATGATGATTTATGATTCATAAATTGATGTAGAGATGATTTAGAGTTGGAATGAGTTAGAAAATGGAGTTGAAAGAAGTGCAGAAAATTGATTTATCAATGAATGTTATATGTTTTAGTTTTGGGTTAATGATCAAACATAGATCATGAATTGTTGTGTATGATTTTGAGTTGAAGTGGGAGTAGTAATGAAGAGGAAATAATGAGGACATGAGTTAGAAATGATAGACTAAGTAAAAGAGATGAACTAAAATGAAAATGAAGTTAAATGTGTGCTGAAATATGTTAGATGGAGTGTTTTATTAAACATGTATCTATATTTTGGCCATATATTGAGCTGTATATATCCAAATGAGATGATTTTTAATGTAAATTAAATTAAATAAATAGGGCTACAATTTTCATTAAGTACGTAAATTTTAATTCTATCCTTAAAAGTGTTGAAATTTGTCTTGAACTTGACAATTATGTTTTGTTGAGGTATGAGAATAGTCTGTAGTATTTTAATTATGACGTGCATAATACTGAACCAAAATATATGAATTTTATGTCATCAGAAACTTACAACATAGAGGAACATTTTATTAGAAGAAAGTTTTGCCTAAAAACCTCATTTTTCTAAGTCATAATGGTCATACAAAATTGACCTAAAAATCAGCCCTGAGAAAAACTGGAAAACTGCAGGATAGTGGGAGATTTATTTCTATCACGATCGTTGCAAGGGATGTCACGATTGTAGGCAGTGAGTTTTCATGGAAATGTTTTGATTATGAAATGGTTGAACCAATGAACTATGAAGTATATAATTATGACGTTTTTGGACTTAAATGGGACTTAAAAGGAACATAAGTGATGTTGGAAAAAAATTGGTTAAATATGTGATAAGTTTTGATTGATCTTGATGTTATACCTTTAAGGAAAAAGGATGTTTGAAGGTAATGCACCTAAATATGAAATGTTTAGAGTGTTAAATGAGGACATAACATAATGAATGAATTGTATGATGCATTATGAATAAGACATAGTATGGAAGGAGATTGGATTTCATGAATGAGAATGTGTAATTGAAGATTCCTAATCAATTGAATAGAGTTTGATAGGGAATGCAATCAATTTGGTATTTGAATTAGTGTGTAATGATTAGAGGTAGTGAAATATGGAAAATTGGTATGGAATTGGTGTTATGATATGTATTGAATTCGGATAAATGGAGGAGGAAATTTTTCGGGCACGATTGTGGCCCTCACTTCACGATTATGACCTGACAAAAATAGTTTCAGTCACGATCGTGGCCCTTACAGCACGATTGTAGCTAGCCCCAAAATGTTTTTGTCATGATCATGGAAGGGACACCACGATCGTGGCCTAACGTATGAAAAAAAAAGAGTTGTCTTTTGATTAAAGTTGAACCAATCAATGCCAAGGTGCTACCATATGAGGTAATTAGACTTGAATTGGATCTTAAGGGAACCTAGCGAATGATGAATGAGATGAGTAAAGCAAGTAAAGTGCTTTAATAATTAAAGAATGATTAAAAGATGTTATTAAAAGATTATGAGAAGTGAATAAAGGAAATATACCTATGATTGTCAATATGATCATGCATTATACCTTACACATACTCATATATGTATAATGAAATGTTTATGTGGTTATGCAATTAATAATGTGTGTGCACTATATATGTTGCATGAAATTGACATATAGGATTCAACATTTGCAACCAGAAGTTTCCGAATCATGGAAGCAAATGCTAATCTAGTGCGTACTGTGAGTCGACCTAGGTGGTCTTACTTTAAAATGATTGTTCTGTTTAAATTTTTGTATTGATTTATTTTGATGTGAATGCGATTGTGATAATTTCGGACTTTAATAGTCTGAGGAGTTTAATAAATGTGAATATATTAGAAATGCTTCCTTGAACGTGAATGAGAAAGAAATAAGTGTTCTCAACTCAATTGTTGAATGTTGGACATCGATCCGATGAATATATATGAATGTGAATGTGGAAAATTGAGCACTAGTGATTGTTTGATAATATGCTTATGTAGTGCATTTCATTACATGAATGTATGAAAGACAAAGGTTGTTGTGACCAAAGTGGCCACTGAAAAATAGCTTAAAGCTTAGAATGTGGTAAGAGCCTCTGACTCACTATATATAATGAGCCCTATATCCTCAATAGATAAGGGACAGTTATTAATGAGCCTGGTATCTACAATAGATACGGAACAGTTAAAGGCACTCGGTCATGACAATAACAATTGAAAGTGAGTCTCATAATCATTGCATCTATAATTCAATACGTATGTTTTAAATGACCAAAATGGACTATTGACTGCTCTGAATGTGAAATGTGCAATAAATGAATAAAGTGTTAATTGATGAAATGATGTGAATTTTGTGATTACATTAATTGATGTGTTGTGTGTGATATGTCTAAGCCATCGAGGATGGTTCACTCACCAAGTTCACAAAACTCACCACAAAATTTGCAACATTTCAGGCTTAGAGGGGACACCTAGTTAAACCAACTGGAGTTTAACCACTGATTTTGAGTAAAAAATAGAGGTCGAGATCAGTTTTACCTGCATATGTCTACAGTCTTTCTTTTGTAATTTAAAAATTGTATTCCGTAAATATTGTTTAGCATTTATGCAAATTGAAAATTGTAATGACTGTATGACTAGAAATGTTTTCTATTAGGCCCAGTTTATTACCGAAATATATGATGAGATGTATATTGTTTATAACATTGAAAAATGAAATTGTTTATAAATAAAATGGGCTTTTCGATTATTAGTTTTCTGAAAAATGCGTGTGAAGTTTGAAAAAAAAATTGCAATGAGTTCTATTTGACTACTCTAGTGCACTGCTTTCACAAGGTGTGTGTCCGAATATCCTCAGGATGTACGAATATGTGCTAGGTGGAAGTAGGGTGCTACAACTTATCTATAATAGGTTAACCACTATAGACTGGTAGTTACGGAGCTAGTTCTGCATCATAATCAAGTGTTTGTTGTTTGTAAATTTTAATTAATAATTGACAAGTGCATGGTTCGGTAATGTAGTACCTAAGGTGCCAATCCCACTAGAAGGGATAATCTAATCCTAAAATCTAAGGCCAGAAACAAATACAAAAATTAAAATTGAACGAAACTAAAAATGAGAAATTAAGAATCAATTAGGGAAATAATAATTACTAAGCAATTGCAACACACCTAAGAACCAACCTAAGGAAATTTCCAATTAAAAGAAAGGGAATTTTACCTATCCTTAATGCTAACCTATTTGATTATGCATTACTGGATTATTGGTTCTAGACGATCCTACGGTTGATTACTCTCTCTTGAACTATAACCATTAACTCTAAATAATAAACGCTAATTAGATTATGGAGGTTGCAATCTCTCAATTTACAACCTATCCAAAACCTTAATTAGTTCTGAAGTTCTCTAATAAACTATTGAAAACCTATGCAAGATCTCTCTTCGTACAATTTACCGATTTGATTTAATTCTAATTCTATTAAATCACCTAACTCTTGTTAGCCCAATTTAATCGTTTTTCATTTAATTCAGCCTCTCAATTTATTATCGAATTATGCAATCATAGAATTAAATCATAACAAATCCAATAAACACATAAACAATCAGATTTCATTAATTTAAGAATAAAACTCTGAAGGTGAGTTTAGAACATCCTCGACGTTTAAGATTCTCTCATCAACTATTCAATACAATTCTATACAATGATAAAAATGAAATAAATAGGAAATACAATTGAAATGGAGGACAGAAGGTAGCGATGTCTGGAAACTTCCTGGTCCGAGAAGTATGTCGAGTCAACTTCTTCTCCTCTTCTTTCTTCCTTCATCTCTTCCTCAATCTCTTGATGAATTCTCTCTAGGGTTTCTCAAGGTGGATAATACAAAATCTCTTCCTTCTGCCACTTGTTCTTGTTCTCTAAATATCCTTTATGTTCTGAGCAGCGCTAGGGGTTTTTGGGGTCCGAAAGGCCCAAAAAATCTCCCAAAACTTGATGCTTTGATTATCTGCACATCTACCCGACGCATGCCATGACCGCGGCCTTGCAAGTGACGATCATGGACCACATCCGAGCCTTTTGTCATGATCGTAGCATGTAGTTCATGATCATAGGTTGTTCCTTGCACTTTTGTCACGATCATGGTCTGTTTTGCCACAATCGTGGTCCATTGTTTTGACCCGAATGTCTCTGAAACTTCTTTGTTCTTTGATGTTGACCCTGAAATACTAGCAAACACATTAAGGTACCTCAAAAACATAATATTTAAGCTCAACGACTTGTACTAACCCATGAAACACTTAAAACACAAATAATTAACAAACTAACACAATTCTAAGCTAAGCACATACTAAATGATTAAATTAATAGCTAAACATATATCAAACTAAGCCTTAAAATATGATGCAATTCACACTTATTAACATCCCCACACTTAAATGTTTGTTTGTCCTTAAGCAAACAAAACAAAAAACACACAAAATCATATACCACACAATGCAATAATGAGACAATGAATTCAACTTTATGAAATAAATTTAACTTTAAACACAATCATTCAAGTTGTTCCAAATCATTAACATGCAAAATCCGCATCTAGGAGCTTTGGATTGAACATACATATTAATCAAAACCCAAATGTCAAGTTATTTACCCTTTTCAATTATACAAACATATTAATAACTCTTTGGTCATTCAAACTCTGTAACCAATCCTAAGTAAGTTTCCTTGAAAAGTTAAGCTATTTGCAAGTTTGGTAGGTTTTATTAGAGAACACACATACATTTTTTATTTAGTTTTTATGGACATAGACCTAGTCTTTTACATGGAGGCAAACATTGGTGATCAATGTAGATCTGGTTACTCGACCAAGTCATGTTTTTATTAAGCTGCTTGGTTAGAACATCATTATAGCCTTTTGACTCGAAGGCATACATTTGTGATGCGTGTTGATTTGATTACTTGGCTACATCACGTTCTCAAATGGCTATTAGCTCTATTCATAACTCGAAGGCCAGTGAAATAGTTATTTATTTAAAATTAACAAACAAACTTTTTTTATTACCTACTTTATTGCTTTAGCTACTCGTTTTCATATAAAAATACTAGCAAAGCTACTTTATTCGAAAGACCTAAAATTATGAATGAATGTAACAATTTAGAGGAAGATAAACTAACACTAAATCCTAATTAAGTTACATATTTAGCCAAAGAACCCAATCCATTAATTTCGCGAGCTAATGACTCTTTACAACTTAATATATTATGTTCAAAATTAAATCAAATTCAATCCATCTAAGCTATCGACACATTCACATAATTCATAATATGCAACCTATCAAACTATCACACGATGTGCAACATTCACACTTAAAGCAAAAGCATAACCCTCCCCACACTTAAACAACACATTGTCCTCAATGTGAGAAGGAGGCAAACAAACATGCATGGAAAGAAGAAACATAAATAAAAATAAAAATAAAATAAAATAAAGACTAAATTTAAAAGAAAAGGGTTAAAAACAGAGCCTCATAGTGATGGAGGCGGGGAGGGTGTCGGAGCTGGTAGTTGGATGCCTTGAGCATCAAAGTATTGATGAATACGACATATATCCTGGTACTAACGTCGTTGTGTTCAGTCCATCTCCTTCATCCTTTTAGAGTTCCCCGCAAGTGTATATATAATTACCTTGGTGTTCGTGGAGATTGTATTGAGAACTTTGTTCCAACCCGGTTCATCTGTGTCGTCTTCCTCTTCGGATTCTTGACTAGTTGAGTCCTCTTCTGCCTATTGAGGTAGCACTGTGCTAGAACTCGCCTGACTAACCTAGGTCTTCACATGAGTCTTTTGGCTAATGTCCTAGAGTTCCATGTTATGGGAATTAAGGATTTCAGCGTGCCACAAATGATGGTGATTTAGAAAATCTGGGAGGTTGACAGTTAAACCACTATAGTCTATGCCATAATACTTAACAATGGCCGAAACCAAGTACCCCATACCCAAATTATCACTCCTCTTACATAGAGTTGCAAAAAAAGTGTTCAACTCATGTGTGGAGGTGCATACTGGAATGTTTTAATCGATAATGGAAGATTCGAGGAGTGATCATGTGTAATATTCGTGCTGATTGATAATGGAAGATTTAGGGAAACTGCAAATATGACACATGATTTCAATGTTCAACTTATAATTTCGTCCCCACAACCTAAACCACATTTCCTTATGGTTACTAAGTTCGTAATAAAGGGAAGTGAAGAATTCAAGTGTGAGTTCCTGGTAGACAAGATATTAGAAGTGTATAAACTTCGCTCACTGAATTCTTTTTGCTAGATTTTCTACCCTATCCTGCAATTTTAACCTATCAAATGTATCAAAATCAAAATAGTTTGGGACTATTATTTGTTTAACATTGAAGGATTGGAAACGAATACCTTCCTCCTCTATGTAAATTGGGAAGGGTGCTCCAAAGTCCGCCGCCCTATTCCTTCGCCCTCGTCCTGAGACTTGGTTTCATGAGGATGATTGATTGTGTTTTGTTGACTGCTTAATGCACAGCATGCTAGGCTTACAAGTAGGTGAAGTTGGAATAAAGTAGAAGTTTGGAATTTGGTTATAAAGAAGGGAGAGTGTTTGGAAGTTCTAACTTAGAGAGATAAAGTAAAAATGAAAGTGAGTTAAAAAATGTAAGGCATGAATATATAGGTGAGAAAAAGGTAAAATGGTAAAAAATTAGCTGAAAATTGTGTGTACAGTTTTACCCTACCGCAAGCCACGATCGTGGCCTACAATTTTTTCACCAATTTTTTATTTTTTTCTTCATTTGTCCTTCTACAAATTCCTGAGATAACTTCTTAACTCTTTATAGTTCTTTCACTTCTCTTTTGCATACTTCCTCTTATCATCTAACTCATGTCGAAGTCCTATGCCTTCCCGACCTTATTTGAAAATGAAATAACCTAACTACGGTATTCAAACTATCTAAAAGTCAAAGGAAATAACTGGTAATTTAACAATCCATAGGTTGCCTCCTATGTAGCGCTTCTTTTAACGTCATTAGCTTAATGCTCTTTTATTATTAGAAACTCAGTCGGGATCAATTATGAGCAGCTTGTTTATGCCCTTTTCGTTTAACATCAATTTTGTAGCCTATAAGTAAGCTACAAATTGCAAAATGATTATAAGGACAATATTGATAAAATTATGAAAGCCAATTAGGCTCAATAATCTTCTTTTTTGAGCAAACTATTAACAAAATAGGGAATAACAACCTAAATCTTCCATCGAATCCAACTGTTTGTCCCGTAAAAAGGTAAGTTGCTCTCTTTCTTCCTTAATCACCTTTGTCTCTTCTGTTTCTTCCGCTTCACGAACAGAGACTTTCATGGCTTCTTCAAACTCGATGTCTATTGTCATCTATTCTTCTTCCTTTTATTCTTTAGAAGATTTAAACACATCAATTATCCTGAATGAGCTGTTCTCCTTCGCCTTTAATACATCATTCATGTTGAATGTCACTTAGCCATCATTAATCTAAAGGATAAGGTTCTTTTCATGAACATCAACTAAAGATTTTTTGATGTTCACATATGGTATATCAAGAACTGGTGAATAATAGGGAGGGTTGGCATTCTTTTCATCCTCTTTGTTCGTCTCTTGGTCTTCAATAAGGTGGGGTTCAGTTTGATTTTGTACTGATCCTTCTGACACTTCTCTTATTACTTAGAGAAGTTTTCGACACTTCTCTTACAAAATTCACGAAAAAGTTGTCTCACTCGAATCTCTAGGTTGTGAATAGACGAGGCATAAATTTCCGTTACTTGCTCAATTTGCTCTTCTAGTATCTTTTGGCCCTCTTCCATATTCATGAGCTTATCTAGGATCTTGTCCAATTTAGAATCCCATGAACTGGACTCATCTTGATGAAAGCCTGATAGGTCTTGATGTCATAAGTGAGTTCTAATAAAAATTTAGATGGTTCTGCCATCCTGGGGTGTACATGTACTAATAAGGATCTTTACTTCCCCAACCATACTGTGCTTCATTGTAGTTCACAAAAGTTCGTTGCTCCCTATAATATCTACCTTCCATCATTATTCTTTCCATTTCTTCTGGCATCTAGCTGTTCAAATGTCTCATTCTTACTCTAAGATATCTTAATGTGTCTCTACTTTATTCCCCAAACTTCTTTCTCTATTTTTTTATTAATTAAAACAAAAGATAGTGAAAAAGCCTTAGACTAAAGAACTAAACTAATCGCCTCCCTGACAATGGTGCCAAAAACTTGATCGAGTGTTTATTATGTGTAACTTTTAATTAACAACCGTCGATAATCGACAAGCGCACGATTCGTTAACATAATATCTAAGGTGTCGATCCCACGAAGAGGAATAATCTAATCCTAAAATCTAAGGCCAGAAACAAATACAAAAATTCAAATTGCACGAAACTAAAAATGATAATTTAATTCAATCAATCATGGAAATACTAATTACTAAGCAATTGCAACAACCTAAGAATCAACCTAAGGAAATTACCAATTGAGAGAAAGAGAATTTTACCTATCTTTAATGCTAACCTAACTAATTATGAATTACTGGATTATTGGGTCTAAACGATCCTAGGGTTGACTACTCTCTCTCGAGTTATAACTATTAACTCTAAATTATAAACCCTAATCAGATTATAGAGGTCGTAATCTCTCAATTTACAGCCTATACAAAACCTTAGTTAGTTCTGAAGTTCTCTAATAAACTATCAAAAACCTATTCAAGATCTCCCTTCACACAATTTACCGATTTGATTTAATTCTAATTATATTAAATCACCTAACTCTCGTTAGCCCAATTTAATCATTTTCATTTGATTCATCCCCTCATTTTATTATTAAATTATGCAATTGTAGAATTAAATCACAAAAAATCTAATAAACACATACACAATCAGATTTTATTAATTTAAGAATAAAAATTCGAAGATGAGTTTAGAACATCCTCGACATTTAAGAATCCATTATCAACTGTTCAATCTAATTCTATACAATGATAAAACTGAAAATAAATAGGAAATACAATTAAAATGGAGGACAGGATGTAACGACGTCGGGAAACCTCCTCATTTGGGAAGTATGTCAGGTCAGATTCTTCTCCTCTTCTCTCTTCCTTCTTCTCTTCCTCAATCTCTCGATGAATTCTCTCTAGGGTTTCTCAAGGTGGCTGATACAAAAGCTCCTCCTTCTTCCTCTTTCTCTTGTTCTTTAAATATCCTTTATGTTCTGAGCAGCCCTAGGATTTTTTGGGGTCCGAAAGGTCCAAAAAATCCCTCAAAAGTTGACATACAGGCCACGATCGTGAGTTGTTTCTTATGCTTCTGTCACAATTGTGGCATGCAGGCCATGATCGTGGGCTAACTCTGATGCTTCTATCACGACCATGGATAATTGTGCCACGATCATGGGCCGTTGTTTCAGCTAGAATGTCTCCAAAACTTCGACGTTCTTTAATGTTGACCCTGAAACACTAGCAAACACATCAAGGTACCTCAAAACATAATATTTAAGCTCAAAAATTGGTATTAACCCATAAAACATTTGAAACACAAATAATTAACAAACTAACACAATTCTAACCTAAACACATACTAAATGATTGAATTAATAGCTAAGCTCATATCAAACTAAGCCCTAAAACATGATGCAATTCATACTATCACATCGCTTACCCATAACAAGTTAACAGCTATATATCGGTGATTACGGAGCTGGTTCTACATTGCTTACCTATAATAAGTCACGAAGTTGGTTCTACATCGCTTACCTGTGACTACTTAATCATTATTTAGGGAGCTAGTTCTACATCGCTTACCCGTAATAGGTTAGCCGCCATAAATATACTGGTATAATAACATACATAAAGCCTAAAGGTGTACCATAGGCAAAAGCAACTCTTACATTTATGACTAATCTTATTTTCTAAATCAAGTATGGGATGATTCATAATTGAATTATTTCAATGTAACTCCCAATCATATAAAATTCAACTTTCAAATTAAAACTCATATATTCCCAAATGATACACTTATGCTAGCAATATTCACTTATAAAATATCATTTGCATAGAACTCAACATAAATGTTCATTTCATTATCAAATGAAAACCATTTGCATAAACTCAATTTAAAGTACACTCACCACTTGCTAATCTCCATAAATAGATACCATTTACATAAAACCAATTTAAAGAATAGTCATATGTTATCAATTTTTTTACAAAGAATATATTCACATAAAATAATTAAAATACACTCACCCCTTTGCGAACTTATCTCCAAGCACACTTATGCATTCTGTGCCTCTCCTTTGCCTACATTTCGCTTAGACATTTATTTCCAAGTTAGGAAATAAGACATTAAAACTATATATTTGGTTTAACCGAATTTGATATTTCTATCTAATCGTGTAACATGCATGCTAATCATATTTCTGCTTACTTCCATAAGCTAACCTATTGGTCCCTGTTTCCAAATATAACTATAAAAGTCACTTAAATATCATATTTTACCCATTTGAACTTACTAATTTCTTCAAAACACAATCTCACTTAATTTACCACTTTCTTTCAATCTTTTGGACAATTAAAAAACACTTAGTCTTGATCAAACTTGCTTCAATTAATGCTCCAAAACCCATCAAAAATTAGCTGCACCCTTCTTCTTCTCTCCTTATCTGAACGTCACTCTTTCTTCTCTTCTTTTTCTTCTTTTGTTTCACTCTCATGTATATGTTGCATAAAGGACACAATTGGTCTTACTTTACTCCTTTAATATCCTGTAGTGCATTACACATGACATCTGCTAATTGGTCCTTTTTTTAATGACTCATCACCATTCAATTAATCATGCTTAATCCTTAAGAAAGCTTCTAATTGGTCATTAGGTGTGACTCACTAATCCACTTACACCATTTTATACACAAAGGTTGAATTGCCCTTAAGGAGTTTAATTCACCAACTAATCGAATTGAATCCCGAAAACATTCCACAACTATCTTATTTTCAAATTGACCATGAAATACTCTAATTAGAGTCAATACTTATTAACTTAATGCTTTTAAAAATTTTGAATGGGTTTAAAATCATTAATACCTATTATTTTCCGAAAAGGGCATTTAGTCCAATAATTTCGGATTATTTGAATTTTATTCAAACAACCTCTGTTTTAACCCGTTTCAGTTCCTATGGACTCTAATCATAATTTTGGAGCTTTTCATCGTATTTTGAAATTATTCAGTAACTTTTTAATTACTGTCATGAGATTTGAATTTTTCAAATGTCATCTTACTCCCACCACTTATCTTAAAAACTATTCTCCTATAAGTATAAATTGAATCAAACAATTTGTTCAATGAGCCTGTAAAATTATATCCAACCTTTTGGATATCTCATAAACTTTTATTACCTATTATGGTTCTAAACTTAATGGATAATGCATGCTTCAGCTAAGCATTACATCCTTAAATCATTAACTTTGACTCATTTAAAGACTTAGCATTTCATATCTAATATGAAATCTTCCTAATTAATTCAATTGGAACTGTTAAAGGTAAGTCATTGTACTAGGCATAGCTATAAAAGAAACAATATTGCATCATGCAATATCTCATATTGTATTTTCCTCCTTATGTAAATTCATACTCTTATGGATCTTTGTTCTAAAGAAATTTACTAGAGAATCCCATTCCTTATAGATAATTAAAATTTTAAAACTTATCATAATGATCTCGTCGAAGTGTTTCAACATTCTCAATGCTTAATTTATACTTAAATTTAAAAATTTTAAACTTTTCAAAATTTTAAATCAACATTTCATTTAATACATATGACTATATCACATGAAGTCATTAGTAATATAATGAAATATAAGTAGTATCTTTTTACGAATTGTTATTTCATACAATACATCACATGTTCCACAATTCAATACCGTCATCATTCTTTCATCAAAGGTTAATTTGGTTATTCAACTTAACAAGTTCCACAAGTTTCATAAGATTCATAATCAAAAGGATACATATATCCTTAAATGTAACTTTAAGATTCTTGTTTAGTTGATTTAACAACCATGGCAAAAAAGGAAAGTCTCGATTATCCAACTTTATATTCTGTCCATTTATTTTAAGCATAAGTCTCTTTTGATCCAACATATATGAACTATTTGTATAAAATTGGATCAACTACTTTTACTTAACAATCTATTTCTTATCATGCTTTGAGCATTATAATAATGTTGAATCTAAATTCAGTATCAAATATTCATAAACATGAACTAGAGATACATATGATCTCTATCATATCTCATATAGGAAAGAAAATTCATGCAATCATATTTCTTCTTATGACAACTATTATCATAATATAGCAAATGCCTTTAATTGATGTCCATGTTTATGTTTTTAGTAGGCTGAATTAAATGAAACAATTTCATTAAGGTACTATACATTTCATTTCTACTCTATGCAACCTCTTGCATTTTGCTATCATTGTGATGATATATATATGATATGTTTTCATCAAAGTTTATGAGACATCAGTGAACTAAAAATGTAAATACATTTTGTCATCTATATGATTTTGACATTTCTAAAACTTTGTCACCAAATCCTCAATGGGGATTATAGCAAAATAACATAATGAGTATACAATTTTCTATCTAACTTTGAGAACTATTTTTCAACATATCATATGTCTAAGAAATTTGATTCACTAAAATAGTATCAACTATACTAAATAAGGTTAATTCCAATAAGAAAAAAATATAAAAGTGAGAAAAGCAAGTAATTAATTATATGCCATAACTACTAAACAAGATTAAGACCTTAATCAGGTATTTGGTTCCCCCTACTATTATATTCAAAATAATAGCCCTCACTACTATCCAAAAAGATTACGCTAATCTTTTTAGTAGGCTATGATCCCATTAAAATATAATTGATCTTGAGTTTTCTCAACAAACTAACTAAACTTAAATTAGGGAGATAACAAATTTATCAATCACATCTCATTTGACTCTTAGATCTATTAAGTGACAACTCTTTTTATTTTTAAGTGTTAGGTGACAACTCATGCCAAAACATATCTTTTATGATATTCCTAACCCTACCTCTAAATTCATTTGATCATAGATTTGTTCATCCAAATCACACAAATTTAGTTAACGTGACCTTAAGTTTGCTCAACAAGCTTAGCAATAAACAAAACCCTACTTTATTCTTATAATAATGGAAGGCACAATCAAATCTCAACATGTACTTGATATTTTAATAAGGGATTTAATTTCATTTGTCTCATCAAATACAAAATTTTATGCAAAGTATCACACATATAAAACATATAATTTAATATGAATATAATATATATAACAACTATATAAATAACGTATGTAACTTATGTACTCATAATTAAATTGCATGCATAAAAAATCAAGTTTCGTTTGATTCTAGTTATTGATCTTCATAATTTAAAATAATATTTCCAACTCTTTGAAAAAATTAAATTAGATTAAACTTGTTGATTCCTAAATATACTAAATTCCTATTCCAAATATGTATTTATTTTGATTAGAAATTTTTTTAAAATTCAATTGAAAACTATTTCTAATTATCTTAATTCCTTTAAACAAAATTTAATTGGAAACAATTTTCAATAAATTATTCTTCTTACTTATTATAATTTAGAAAAAAAATCAAAATTATACAAGTAACACATTCTAATTCAATTAAAAAACTACTTCAAATCTAATTAGAAATTACTTTTCCTTAATTAAAAAACTAATTTTCAATTTTAAAATAAAACTACTTTCAAAATTAAAAAAATACTTTTAAATTTAATTATGAAAGTTTATATTATTTACGTAGAGATTGATTTCTTAATTAGTTAGAAGATCTTTCTTTAATAAATTAGAAAACTATTTTCAAAAATATTAAGAAAGCTTATTTTTCTTAATTAATTAATGAAAATATTGTTCAAATTTTAATCAAGAAAAAAAATCTTTCTAAAAATCAAGAAACTTATTATTTATAAATAGAGAAAAATTTTCTAAATAAATTGAATAATGATTCTCTAAACAAATAAAGTTATAAATCTAATTTATCTCAATCAAGTTGAAATAAATAAATTTAATTAAGAAACACTTTTTTTAATTACTTTCTTATTTACCTAAGAAAACAATTTTATTAATTTTAAAGGGTCTAATTTATTAATTTCTATCTAATTGAAATTAATTAGAATTTTTAATTAAATTAGAAATCAATCTAATTATTAATCGTAATCATATTAAGAAAAATAATTATTTTATTTTGAAATTAATTTATAATTAATTTAATTTAACAATTTATCTCCTGAAAAATTAAACTAAAATTTAAAATAGTCCTAATTAAAAAAATTCTTTGGAAACAATTTTCAAATAATTAGAAATACTTTTTTAAACCTATAATATCAATTGAACCAATTTAATTAGAAAGGGTTGGAAACAAAAAGAAAAATTCTGGCACGCACCATTGCATGTAGACAACGTCTACCTCAGTAGTTAGACAGACATTGTTTGTGTGTGGGGCGCGTGTCGTCATTTTTCTTTAGGTTTTACTGGTTTCTCCGCTGCCGCCAGCGTCTCCTTTGTTTCGCTCATCAGTGCTTCCTATAACCAGAGACGAGTATTGCCAAGCCAGGGGCAACTACCACCCTAACAAGAGCGACTCTTGCCCATTGTCCCTAGCCACCAGCTTTTAGCAGCCTCTAATGGCTACCATGTCTGATGTCTCAACCCCACGACTGTTGCCAGCAACTACCTCTCCAGGAGCCACCATGTCTAATAACTTTCAGTTTCGTCAAAACCCTCAAGCAGCTTATTCTTATTCCAAAACCAAACAACAATAAGTACAAAATAGAAAACACAACCAGAACTAAAATCGGCACAAAGTAGTACACAAAATGCAACCTAGAGAAACCCTAACAGGTAGAAACAATCCAGTTACAAACATGACCAATCACATCATTCCTATATGCTACCTTTTATGTTTTCTCCAATCATCTAACAACCAAAACATAGGACCAACACCTGTTTTATTTCTAGATTTTTGGTTTAGGTTGTTTAAATCTGAACTTTTAGATTTTATTAACTGAGTTTCATAAACAAGTTCTACAGGTTCAAAGCTTATGTAGAATCAATTTTTCATAACAAAAGTAAACAGCAAATGCGAAAACTAATTTTCAGAACTAAGAAAATACAACACAAAACTACAGCTATCACATAATTGTAGAAATTTCAAAATCCTCAACTCCAAATAATTGCAAGAGAAATCAATATAAACTTTTCATAGTGTTAATATTTATATTTCATCTCAACCTGATTTTAGGATTGCAACTATTGCAATTTCAATTTCAAATTTTGATTAATAACAATAAAATAATTAAATTAAATTATAAAATTAAAGATAATTTTGATAACACTGTTGAAAAATCAGGACATGATCCAAACTCAACCGTAGTAGAATAATTAGAAGACTTTTTCATATTTTACTCAAAAAATCAAGATTACTTTAATTCTATAAAATAATTAACACATAAATTATAATAAAGCAAAATCTTAATTCATAAAAGCTTGATTATATTCTTGTTGTATCCATCAAACTATTTCTGAAACTGATTCATCTCAACCACTATTCTATAAAATAACTACACAAGTGTCCAGCTTATAATGGTATTAACAAAACAGATTAAAAGAACTCTGTAACACTTACAAAAAAAGTTAAGCAAGAAGTATTAGTTTCATTAAAGCTTAAGTCTATTTATAATAGGTTTTTGATGTTTTAGTAATTTAACTAAAATTAAATTCTAATTTCGGTTAAACTTTAATTAGAATTAAAAATAATTCTAATTAAATACCAATTATACTCAAATAAAGATCAATTCCAATATCTCATATTGATCTTTATTTATTAAATATCTCATATTTGATCATTAAGTTTCTCAAACTTTACAATCAAGCCAAACTTGATTAAAATAATTTTGCCCTCTACAACCTGTTCTTTATGTGATAACCATTAGATTCCTAAATATGTTGGTAATAATTATAAATTATAATTATAATTAAATAAATTAAAACTTTTTTATTTATTTTTAATTCTCTAATCAAATAATTATAAGCATAGATTAAGATTGACGTCTAGCAACGAATCATGACCACCCAAATATTTAAGAATATCAAAGTAGTTTTGACTAACATTTCCATGCATGATTTGTCCATATAATTCAATCATTTTATCATACAATATTCTGATTAAATATGAAATATAAAATTAATGTCCACTCTATTTTGAGTTTAATCATATAAGTGATCCCCCATCAGTTATTAATTTAATTAATGACATTTGTAAACTATTTACAAACCATTATTTCACCTTGGTCAAGAATTTTTCGAATCAATCCTAATCAAAAACGGAATATTCTCCCTAATCATTATGGAAATAAATCATATCTTAATCACTTAACTATCGTTATATAGTTTATTGTTGGACCCCGTTTCTGGAGCCCAACATCGGACATGGAGTCATATAGCTTGAGCGTGAGGGGAGGTTTAGAAATTGAAAAAGTAGAAGAAAAAGAATCCTTTGGAAGCAAAGAAGGACCGTCGCGGTGAACATATATTTCGTCGCGGTGAACATATGGGGAAAAATACTCTGGACCCTTCTGGAATTTTACGCCGCGGTGAGCGATTTGACTTTCGCCGCGGCAAGCCCAAAATTTTATTTTCGCCGCGGCAACAATTTGGTCACGTCGTGGCAAACATATGAGAGCAAACCTTCCTGACCTTTCGAATGAATTACGCCGCGGCGAACTCTTGGCTTCGCCGTGGCAAAAACCCTATGACAGAACCCTCAACCCAAAATGTCCTATCTTACTACATGTCAACTTAAAATCCTTCAACCACAACAAGTT
>JAOQMS010000178.1:20233862-20257567 GCA_027563885.1 Erythroxylum longipes
GATAAAGATCAAATAAGTGCAGCTCATAATCAGGGGGTAAAAATCTAAGGAAAAGGGCTTGTTTCAATTTCCTCCAAAATCTGATTGGTGGTTTTTCATTCCTCTCCCGATTCTTTCGAAGATTACTCCACCAAACTTTAGCACCACTTTTTAATTTATAGCCCACAATTCTTACTAGTTTATCATCTGTGTCTTCCATCATCTCTTGAAAACTTTCCACCTCATCAATCCAATAGAGAAAACCTTCAATGCTTAGATTTCCACTAAAGTAAGGGACTTCAACTTTAATCTTGTAATCATCTTTATCCCTTTGGCCTCTTACTGGTTAGTATTGGTATAGAATTTCTTCATCCGAACTATCTTCCATAAGAGGCATCTAATTTTGACCTTGAGCTCTCCTAGTTTCTACATTCCTTGGAAGATCAGATCTGCCAATAGGTTGGGATTGAGGTAAACCTCTACCTTGAGCTCCATCAATTGGTATTGCTCCATTATTAGCTTGATTAAGGCTCATAATGGTTAGAAGTTGATCAATACGAGTCACTAATCCATTAACAGCCTCCAAAACTTCGTCAAATCTCTGGTTATCTCCTTGATCAGCCATTTATACTGGTTAGTCAAAACTGAAAATGTTTGGTTTGACTTTTATAGGTTTTGGGTGAATTTTCTGTGGTTGAAAGATGCGCTGGAGGGTGTGGGACAAAAACAAAACTAAGGAAAGGCACAAAGAAAGAAATCCAAGAAAAAACTAGATTTAAAGCTCTGATACCAACTGATACAGCGGAAGTAGTTAAGTAGAGATTTTAGGTTAATCTTTGAACTAAATCCAAGCATAAAACCTAGGATTTAATCAACAACAGAAAGACAATTTCTATAAGGAAAATTTCCTGCAGAGCTTTTATTAAAGGCAATGTTTTTGGTCTCCCAAAACATCTGTTAACCCTCCCTTTTATACCCCTAATGTGGCACATGAGAGTCCTAATTCTAGTGTGAAAAGGATTGATTGAAATCTTTTTCTAAAGCTAACTTATTTCTTTTTCTTGCTGGACAAGAAAACCTGCCTAACTAGGAAAATGAAAAATAAAATAAAACAGAAACAAATCCTAAAGGGTATATAACAACATAAACAAATCCTAATAGGTTGAGGACAACATAAACAAATCCTTATGGGTTCAATCCTTTATTACCAAAAATGGATGACTAAGCTGATGGGATATAATTTTAAGATTCAATAACGACCAGGTCAAGATAAAAAGGCTGTTGATGCCCACTTAAGGGTGCAAGTTGGGGCAACATTACATGCTATCTCAGGCCCTTTCATTATTGATTGGGAACAAAGTAAAGACAAGGTGAATCAAGACTCCCAGTTGAAACAAATCCTTCAATCATTGAAAGGAGCTCCCGCCAAGCCTAGATGGTCCCTAGACCATAGGCAACTCTATTTTAAAAGGAAGATTGTACTTTCGAAGACCTACTCCTTAGTTCCAAAGTGGATGGAAGAATTTCATTGCAGTCCAATAGGGGGTCGTGGTGGATTTCATAAGACCTATAAGAGGATTTCCAACGAATTATTTTGAGAAGGGATGAAGAATGATACTAAGCTGTTTATTGGGGAGTGCCATGTGTGCCAATTGCACAAGTATGATACATTGACTCTGGCGGGGTTATTATAGCCCATTCCAACACCGAAAGTAGTTTGGGAATATCTCATTATCGATTTTGCAGAAGGGATGCCCAAATCTCACGGATACGACTCCATCCTCATGGTGGTGAATAGGCTAAGCAAATACTACCACTTTATCTCCCTCAAACACCCTTATACTGCAAAGAAAGTTGTAGAGGAATTTCTGTTTAGGTAGTGAAGCTCTATGGGTTCCCTCGCTCCATAATCATGAATCATGATAAGGTGTTTATGAGTAATATTTCGCTAGAACTCTTCAGATTACAACAAACAATACTAAAGAGGAGTACTACTTATCATCCTCAAACCAATGGATAAAGTGAAGTTGTGAATCGATACCTAGAAACCTACCTTCGGTGCTTCTTAAGAATAAGCCAAAAGAGTGGTATGTCTAGTTAACTTGGGTAGACTATTGGGAACCAATTCAATTAATTAAAGAGCGGTTTCCCGAATTCCAACTTGGGGACAAGGTGAAAGTTCAAAGGGGTTGGGTGGTAATGAAAGGCCTCGTGTTAAAAATGTTTATAAAAGGAGGGAGAAGAGCATCTCTAGGATGCAATTTGGGTTATATTTTTAGTGTGTGTTGGTCTATTAGCAAAAATATTTTGTCTGATCACTATGTAGGGTATATTAAGAATGTAGGGAGGTATGGCAATAGGAGACAAAAAAGAGATTTGTGTAAAAACTCCCAACTGGGTAGGATTTCGAGGTGGCCACCTAAAGTGCTACCACGATCACTATGAACCCCTTACTCTAATATCAATAATATTCTACTGCTTCTATTTTCCTCATATTCATCTAAGGTCATAACAAAATCAAGCCTGTAAAAATAGGGAAGGTGACTCATATGCGATGCAAGACACACGTAAGGATAATGATCTTGATGAAAACATTCAATGTTAATGAAGTTTAGAATAAAGAATAAAAGACAATTTTTGGAATCACTAGTATGGTTTTAGCACGAACTAGGAATCATTTTTAGGGTTTAAAAGATTCAAAAGCATATGCATCACTACAAAGTTATTAACAATCACTTCTAGATTTAGAAATCACATATGAATCACTCTTTATAAGAGAAATTAAATATTCTATTTTATAACAAGTACAAATAAGTAATGACAAACTATTACAATTAGTAACTCTACTTTATCTAGTCCCAATGTCTAACTCTATATTTAAACATAGTGATTAACTTGAATTACTATAGTAGTGCTACATGATAAAAATAAGAGAAGAAACCTATATAAAATAAATATTGAATGATTGTAGACATTTTGGTTGTAACCTACACTAGTAAGTCTATAAGAATACCAATGCCACCAACTCCCATGGACTGCTAGTCTAAAATGTATGCATTAAGGTAATTTCCTTCCCCCAAGTCCTTTTAGAAATAATCTTCCCATTGGAGAGATTAGACATAAAATTAATGTTTTCTTTCAAGTCCTTTTATAAATAATCTTCCCCATTGGAGAGACTAGACATAAAATTAATGTTTTCTTTCAACTCCCCAGCACACACCAGCTTATCAATTTTTCAATAAACACAGTAGAATAGAGAGAAGCAAACTAACTACGTATTCTCATATAACCTCAAAACATAATATATCGTCTTATTCCCTTAATGTTGTGCTTATCCTCATCAAAATAACATTATTTGATGGTACAATCCTAAAGAAAAACTAATGTTGCATCTAGCTTATTTGGTAACAATATCATTTTTAGCACATATCAGGAAACTTGTGATCCTATTAGAAGTCTTCCATACAAGGATGACATTTAACAAACTTAGAATATTCTATAACTAAACTTAATAGAGTCTCCACAAAAAAGAAAAAGAAAGAGAGATAATCAAGTAAAGAAATGCTTCCTTGAAGACCTTGATTGATTCAGTTACTTCAGCAATGTTATGATGCAACAACCCTATTAATGGGGAGACATATTTGATTCTTTCTCTCAATTTTGACTAAGAACCACAATGATAAGACTACATGCTGCCTAATGAATTAGATTATAGGATCTATACTAGAACTTAGTAAGCTGGAATCCTTTTAAGATACATGGAAGCAATGTGCTTAGTGTGGGAAGATCTATTAAAGCAAAAGATAGTCTTTTTCTTATACCAACTATAGATTAATAAAAAGAAATGGAAGACAAAGCATTCTCACAGTAAGAGAAAATGGAAAAGAAAGAACAAGTAGAGTCTGATAATAGCTTTTCTTATTACTATCTTCAAAAATATTATTGATCATCTCAATTTCCACTAAATATTGCATTTAAGAATATAAAACTAGTTACCATTCATATCCCGAAAAATTGTAAGAGACCAATATATGTTAGATCAAAGAGCAATCAAATACAACTTCAATCAATTGATTATCATGTTTGACTGCTTCCAAACAAAAAAATCACAACAAATCTATGGCAGCCCTAACAAAAGCAAATTATGAGATCAAAGAGTTTGACTGCTGATGCTTCTTTAAAACTAACTTGTACAATCTTTGAAGAAATTAACCTATACAATTATTTAGGGATGTGAAACAATTAAAAGTTGCCAAGAAGGTTAAGATTCATGGACTAAATGGATGATAAAAGATTAATGAGTATGAATCTCATTCAATAAATGGAATTAAAAGCGTTGCTGACGCTTGCGAACTCTAGCAACTATAATGATAAAGACTTGATTTTTCTAAATCCAAAGGAAATACTTCAAAGGAATACAAGCAAGTAATTGGCTAATCAATCACATATGTAATAGCACTTATTTACTTTTCATCTAAACAATTGTCCATATAACAATTTATGTACATGGATAAAACATACACAAATACACATAATTGTCAGTCTTCCATCTTTCAGCATTACTTAGTTTTATTCCCAAGTAACAATTTTATCTTCTCTTTCAGTTTCCATTGAGGGATCAGGAACCAAACAATATGTTATAGAAGCAAACAAAAGAAACATCCTATAAAACATTTTTAATCGAGCTAGGATTCAAAAATTGACAGGAACTTGATACAATCGCTAAATTTGGTAATGAAAGCTAAGAGGAACAAGAAATTCATTTTTAACAACAACTTACAAAGGTGACTTAAGACTTTTAGATTCCAAGCGTTGGAAAATGTCAGATACAATATCCAAGGTGTTAGGAGGATTGCCATTGACGAAGGTTAGGAGAAGTAAGCCACTCCTTATAAGCTTAACCAATGAAAGAACAAAGCTCCCCTCTACAGTTGTACTTTTCTTTTCGTGTGATGAATCCTCATCTTTGGAGAGATTATCTAACATAAGTATCCAAAACCATTACTACAAAAACTAGAACTTACTAGTCAATTTCCATCATTGGAGAGTGTACCTGCATTCTCAACAATGTTGTTGATTTCAACATCAATACCAGGTGTAATGGATGTCTGACCTATTTCATCTATGATCAATTTCCTTCTCTTAGTGCTTGCTCTTGCGTCGAAGCTTTGAACAATTTTGTTGCTATCACTATCATAGGACCTCAGATACTACAAAAGATTTCAAATTGATAGTTAGTATGACAAAGACAACATAATTGTCATATCTACATCTCTTTTAAGATGAACAACAAAAAGTTTCAATTTGAACCTCTATGTAAACAACCTAAGCACAACATTTGCACAACTTAAAACGTATTTATACTAAAAATGAAAAGGATATCTCCTTTAGAGTGATAAACACATAATTAGGAGAAAAAAATTACTTATCACTACAAAGTGACATTTAGCAATGCTAAACACCTTATAAGAAATTGGGCAATGTTAGATATTAAACATGAGAGTGCATACTTCTATAATGCCAATAACTCAATAAACATTTATTATAAAAAGGAAAAATGAAAGAGTAAAAATATTAACAAGGTTCACACATATGGCAATTGGAAATAAGTAGAGAACAATCCTAAAGTTTCATACAAATGCTAAAACTGAGGGAATTCATCTATCCTTGGATAAAGCATAGCTTTGGAAATGGTGAAAAATCCTGGTTTTTTCAATAACTGGAATGATTATTGCCCCTTAATCAAGAGAAATGAGATGACACAATTAATCCCCAGAATTCCAGTAAATGCCCCAGTGTGCTCAATTATACAGAATGGGGATTGGTGTTGCAACTTTAAAGGTTCCTCTTACCTAATAAAATAAGTACCTCAACACAATCGACTGCACAAGGAGGACAAGATCACTTGGCTAGCTAATAACAATGGATTGTTCAACAATGCATCATGCTACAAAATATTTAGACCTTGCTTGAAGCATGCACCCCTGTATGAACTAATATGGAGCGCAGGGACTAAAGTCAAGCCTTAGTGATCCGACAGTGCTAAGTAGAAGGGCTAGGATCAAAA
Source organism: Erythroxylum longipes (assembly GCA_027563885.1). Lineage (NCBI taxonomy): Eukaryota > Viridiplantae > Streptophyta > Magnoliopsida > Malpighiales > Erythroxylaceae > Erythroxylum > Erythroxylum longipes. Next base: position 20,239,909 of record JAOQMS010000178.1, read on the forward strand.
CAAAGGGTAGATGGTTTGGGAATTATGATCCTATATGCCTCCTGTGCAAGGAAGAGAGGGAGGATAGAAACCACCTTTTTTTACCCAATGCAGGTACTTGAAAGCCATTTGGAGTCGGGTGCTTCACCTACTGATCGAGCATTGTCACTCATATGAATGGAATATGGTCCTTTTATGGGCAATTAAAAAAACCAAGGAACTCAAACAAGATGGAATGGTCTTCAAAACTACATTCATATCCACAATGTACTCAATTTGGAGAGAAAGAAACAATTGAATAAATAAAGGGGTAGCTATTGAAAAACATCTCCTAGCAAAGAACACATTAAAATGGATCAGAGAACTCTTGCTAGGTTGAGGTATACAAAACAGTCTAAATAGTCTCACTGTAGGCATAAAAATCAAATGGAACCTTTAAATTTCAGCTACCAAGCTTATTGCAACAAACATTAGTGTCTTTTTGGATTTTGTAATCCCTTTATCATTGTAACGGTGTAATAGCTTAGCTAGTGTTAATAAAATTTCTTTATTCATCTTTCAAAAAAAAAAAATATTAACAAGGTCATTGAGAAGAACCTTTTCAAGGATCAGCATCGCTTCCTTGGTTGCACTTTTTTCCCTCTCTGACATGAAAATAAAACTTTTTAAATAATGTCAACTTCAACTTAAATAACATGGGCATAAACTTCTTTACAGGAATAAATATTCCTTCTAGGCTGGAAATTTATTAGGAAACTCTTGAACACATAGTTACTAATGGACATTTAACTTTCTAAGTCAAACATGAAGCATAGGTTGTCATCCAATTTAGACTTGTGAAGGTGAAGGAGCCTATCAAGCATAGGATGCTCACTAAAGCCTGAAGTTAACAACATTTTTGAGAAACGGTTCTAATGGTATTAAGTATCTTATCAAACATATGTAAGGAACTAGAAAACAATAATATTAAGTATACTTTGATTGAAACTTGGTTAGTAGCTTGAAAGTTGGCAGCAACTTATTAACCCTTGCAAACTATTTTCATGTCTACACTAAAGTCCACATGTGAATATAAATAGCTAACGAGTAACTAGCATACCACATTGAAATAGGAGTTCTGGTTATCATTGAATTACAATAGGTCACACAGGATATAATGGAATAAGAGCCAAAAACTGTCGCTGATCTCTTTGCATATACTATTTACGACTCTCTACAGCTTCTAGGACTAATTCAGGTTTATATTACATTCATCGCAAAACAAACTATTAGCCCATCCACATCTATACTCATACGTACACTCCATTTTCCTTTTTCTGTTCAATGTAATCTAAAAGAAATCATATAATAATGATATAAAAATGATTAAAGAGGAAAAGAAGACCGACTGATAGAGCAGGTAATGAGGAAGCCAGAGTGAGAACGGTGAAGAAGAGCAGAAGGAGCGTTGTAGTCGAAGCGAGGAATGCTTATGACACTGGCGTGTTGTTCCCATGGCTTCATGGTTTTTGCTTCATTTTCAGTTACTGGCTGAATCTGTGCTTCTTTTCTTTCTTCCTCTTCGCCCATTAGAACCTGTACAGATGAAAAAGAATCAAACACAAAGAAGCCCTCCTAAAACCCTCTCCTCCTCCTTCCCCGATGTTGAATTTAAGGCTTAGGCTTTGGACAAAGCCCAGTCTTCCTTTTTCTCCCCCCTCCCCCCATGTTGAATTTAAGGCTTAGGCTTTGGGCAAAGCCCGGTCTTCATTTTTTTCATTTTTGTTTTTCCCTCGCATCCTAACCAGAAATAGGGAAGTTAATAAACTCGGCTGGTTTGGGCTGCCTTTGGCCTAACTTATGGCCTAACGGCTTGTTGTTTATTTTTTAAATAAAAATTTTTTAAAATAACATTGTTTTAGAAATAATAATTTAACTTAGCTAAATTATGATTGGCCTGTGACCTATCTATAATTTATCCAAATTAAAAATGAACCGGGTCAGACAGACCGAATCAATTTTGACATTCATAACCAGAAACTCTCTTTTTTTTATAAAGAAACATGAACAGATTATACCACTCAATAGAATAATGTGTCATAAATTGTGCCTATCCATTTATGGGTATGACTTAAAGAGGCCTTGAAATAACTGTTGCCACTTTGTGATTTAACTTTTTTTTTAATTTGTCTCATAAAACTTTAAAATTATCAAATGCCTCTTTATATTTAGTTTCTCATAAAACTTTAAAATTATCAAATTCCTCTTTATATTTAGTTTGTTAACTTCGGAGAGTCCTTAACATTATTTACCATTAACTAATTTTTTTTTAAAACTTAAAGAATAATTATGTTAAACTTTTCAAAAACATTACAAGAAAGGTAATAAGCTTGCAAGAATAGGAGTTGTCTTGAGTTCTATAACTAATAAAGCACTTTTTGCCTGTTTGGTTCACTTACCAGAATAGATAGAGAATATAGTTATTATTACGAGGAATTGAATGTAATAAGTATTAATTTTTTGTTTATTATTAATTTTTTGTTTATTCTTAAAGAATTTTATGTCAATGTTTATTTTGAAAACATAAATTGACAATGAAATAATTAACAAAATATCAAAATGTCCGTTATAGTCCTCATTATCATCATCTTCATCACCATGCTTCTTCTTCTTCTTCTTCTTCTTCTTCTTATTATTATTATTATTTCTTATTCTTCTTCTTATTATTATTTTCCTTATTATTATTATTAATTTTCTTCTTCTTCTTCTTCTTCTTCTTCTTCTTCTTCTTGTTATTATTATTATTATTATTATTATTATTATTATTATTATTATTATTATTTCTTATTCTTCTTCTTATTATTATTTTCCTTATTATTATTATTCATTTTCTTCTTCTTCTTCTTCTTCTTCTTCTTCTTCTTCTTATTATTATTATTATTATTATTTCTTATTCTTCTTATTATTATTATTTTCCTTATTATTATTATTAATGTTCTTCTTCTTCTTCTTCTTCTTCTTCTTCTTCTTATTCTTATTATTATTATTATTATTAATGCTCCTGTTATTATTATCATGATGTAAATCTCCACTATTACCCATCATGATGCAAATTATACAGTGTTTAATTTTTTCTTCATATACTTCGTGAATTTGGTCCGCCTCATGTCAACATTCATTATATAGTCTCAATTACATTATTAAATAACATTAGAATGATATTAAAAATAAACTTAAACTAGGGCTTTAAATGACTAAATACTGGAGATGATGGAAATGGATATCATCCCATTAGAGCAAATGAGCCATTATAAAAAAGAAAAAAAGAAACAAGTCAAACTCACGTGCAATAAGACTTTTTAAAGTCCTGGGAAGAAAAAGCAATTGAACATTTGTATGCTTTCCATTTATCAAATTCAGTGGTGAAAGCTACAATTCCTGATATGAAATATAGGCATCAGATATTATAAAATAGCGATAGTGCAGAACTTGAATTGATATACGCTTATATTTGCAAGCTTCTCTCCCCTCTAGACCATGGTTATAATCTACAATTCAATAACGAAATGAGTAAGCAGTATAGTGGTGTCCAGCTTTGTGGCCATAAATCTAAGTGGGAACAACCATGTGATATTACTAAAGAAATTTACACCATCAATTGATCATTGTCTGGATACTAGAGTCCAATTAAATTAATATCCCCATGAACCCACATATCCATTATTAGAGTTGCATAAATATTTACCTCCATGTATGACTTTGGGTGTGGTGCAATAGAAGGTTCTGCAACTGCATGTGAGGAGGAAGATCTAACTATCAATTGAAACTTAAAGAACTTTAACACCAACTACGAAAGGAAGTGAACAAGAACCAAAATCACACTTGATAGAAGAAAACTTGAGTGCAAGTCAAAAAAATTTCTTTCCATTCCCATAAATTTACTGGAAGGTAAAAGAACATTTGTTGCATATTTGAGAACTTCCCAAATATTTATTGCTTGCATTTAAAAAAAATCATATGTCAGCAATTCATGTTTAAATTACCTTAGTATTTACGATTGAGGTTCTATTGTCATCTTCATTAACATGAAAGCCTCCTCGATGGTTTTCACCTAGTCTTGAGACAAAATAAGAACATATTGATATATGTAGTTGCAGCTATACATAAAATTTAAAAAGCTTGATAAGATCTATTATCCAAAACAATTTCAGTGACAAAAAACATGAGATTTTGCAAGTGAAGCTAAAGGACCTTCTTGAGTACTTCCAATTCATGTAAGAGGTCCATAGAATAATTAAGTTTGCAAATAACCGATCCATGAATAATATATAATGGACAAACAAATTACAAAATTCATGCATGAACACTAAAAAATCAAGCAAAATTAATTAGACATTACAATTGTAGAGAGAAAACAGTTTTTTTCCTATAACTCTTGCACATAAAAAAATCTTTATTTGATTCCTACTAAATATTATACTTAACTTGCAGAAAAATAATATATTAGGTAGTTCCTACAGACCTACGTATTAATCAATAGATGACATGCTTAAGAAGTCTAAACATAAGGATATCTCCAGCCTGTTAAAGCTATGGTACCCAAGCCTAAACTGCTCTAAGAAAAAGCTAAAAGCATAAAAAAAGTTAAGACACTTTCTAGCACTCAATGAAGTCATTAGAGTGTATAAAGCTTGCTGTCAAATGAGCATAGCACAGTATTAGAAAGTATTGACATTATAGTGAAGGCATACTGAAAATATCTCAGCATGATAAAGAAAAGACAATTATCCAATAATTCTAGTCCATTAAAGACAATGTATTCTTGAAACTTTTGACCTATGAGATTCAATGATTAATAAAAGGCATCACAATTGTCAAAGCATGTAAATATGCTCATTTAAGAATGAAACAATGAACAAAACTTTGTAGTCCATATTGTATTTCTCTAAGAGCAAAACCTCACGAACAATCTCATCTTATAGGTATAGGATGGACAAAATGAACCTTAACTATACATATCATACATCTACTTGCTTGATAAAAAATAAAAAATTCATTACCTTCCAATTTGCATATTGTAGTAGTCATTGATTTCATATCCCGCACTTACACGTCCAAGAGATTCACAAATTCCTGAAAGTATCTCTTTGATTGGGTGTTTGTAGTGTGTAAGTTTTAATAGGGTGTTTATAGTGTGTAAGTTTTAATAAATAACCCTCGATAATCTGTAAATGCACAGTTTGTTAACGTAGTACCTAAGCTGTCGATCCCACGAGGAGGGATAATCTAATCCTAAAATATAAGGCCAGAAACAAATACAAAAATTCAAATTGCACGAAACTAGAAACGAGAAATTAATTTAATCAATCAAACTAAATTAAGAATCAATCACAGAAATACTAATTACTAAGCAATTGCAACACACCCACGAATCAACATAAGGAAATTACCAATTGAGAGAAAGGGCATTTTACCTATCATTAATTTTAACTTAACTGGTTATGAATTAATGGATTATTAGTTCTAGATAATTCTAAGGCTACTCTGTCTTAAGTTATAACCATTAACCCTAAATTACAAGCCCTAATCAGATTATCGAGGTCGTAATCTCTCAATTTACAACCTATCCAAAACCCTAATTAGTTTTGAAGTTCTCTAATAAACAACAAGAAAACTGTGCAAGATATCTCTTCGCACAATTTACCAATTTTATTTAATTCTAATTTTTATTAAATCACCTAACTCTTGTTAGCCCAGTTTAATCGTTTTTCATCCGATTCACCCTCTTAGTTTATTATCGAATTATGCAATCGTAGAATTAAATCACAATAAATCCAATAAATACACAAATAATCATATTTCATTAATTCAAGAATAAAACTTTGAATGTGAGTTTAGAGCATCCTCGACATTTAAGATTCTCACTATTCAATCCAATTCTATAAAGTGATAAAACTTAAAATAAATAGGAAATAAAATCGAAATGGAGGAAGAGAGGCAGCGACATCAGAAAACCTCCCGATCTGGGAAGTACATCGATTAAGCTTTTTCTCCTCTTCTCTCCTCCTTCTTCTCTTCCTCAATCTCTTAATGATTCTCTCTAAGGCTTCTCAAGGTGGCTAATGTAAAAGCTCCCTTTGCCTCTTTGTCTTGTTCTTTAAATATTCTTTTATGTTTCGAGTAGCCCTAAGATTTTTTGGGGGTTCGAAAGGTCCTAAAAATCCCTCGAAACTTGACGTTTTTGGTCTGTCTGCACGTCTGCCCGACACAAGCTGCAACCATGGCCCTGCAGGAACATCCAACCATTTTGTCATGATCGCGGCATGCAGGCCACGATCGTGGGCTAACTCTGGTGCTTCTGTCGCAATTGTGGCCTGTTGTGCCACGATTGTGGGTTGTTGTTTCGGCCTGAATGTCTCTGAAACTTCTCTGTTCTTCGATGTTGACCCTGAAACATTAACAAACACATCAAGGTACCTCAAAAACATAATAATTAGGCTCAAAGACTTTTATTGACCCATAAAACACTTAAAACACAAATAATTAATAAACTAACACAATTCTAACCTAAACACATACTAGATGTTTGAATTAATAGCTAAACACATATCAAACTAAGCCATAAAACATGACAATTCACACTTATCAACATCCCCACACTTAAACGTTTACTTATCCTCAAGCAAACAAAACAACAAACACACAAAATCACAAAGCACACAGTGTAGTAATGAGACAATAGCGTCAACTTCATTAAATAAATTTAACTTTAAACATAACCATTCAAGTTATCCCAAATCATTAATATGCAAAATCTACATCTAGGATCTCTAGACTAAACATACATATTAATCAAGACCCAAATGTCAAGTTATTCACCCTTTTTAATTGTACACACACATTAATAATTATTCAATCATTCAAACTCTGTAACTATTCCTAAGTATGTTTTTATGAAAAGTCAAGCTATTTACAAGTTCGGTAGGTTTTTATTAGAAAACACACATTTTTTTATTTTTCAATTACTTTTTGTGGACATGGACCTAGTCTTTTATTCGGAGACAAACATTGGTGATGAATGTCGATCCGGTTACTCGGCTAAGTCATGTTGTTATTTAGATGCTTGATTAGAACGTCATTATAGCCTTTTGACGTAGAGGCACACATTTGTGATGCTTGTCAATCCGGTTGCTCAACCACATCACATTCTCAACAGGCTACTAGCTCTATTTATAACCCAAAGGCCATTGGAATAGTTATTTATTTAAAATTAACAAACAATCTTTTTTTATTGCCTACCTTATTGCTTTGGCTACTCGTTTTCATGAAAAAAATACTTGCAAAGCTACTTTAGTCGAAAGACCTAAAATTATGAATGAATGTGACAACTTAGAGGGTGACAAACTAACACTAAATCCTAATTAACTTGCATATTTAGCTAAAGAACCCAATTCACTAATTTTTGAGCTAATGACTCTTTACAACCTAATAGATTATGTTCAAAATTAAATCAATTTCAATCCATATAAGCCAATGATGCATTTATACAATTCATAATATGTAACCTAACAACCTATAACAACCTATCATACAATATGCAACATTCACACTCAAAGCAAAACATATAACCCTCCCATATTTGAACAACACATCGTCCTCAATGTGAGAAGCAGGCAAAAAAAATGCATGAAAAAAAGAAAAATAAATATAACAAAAACAAAAATAAAGAATAACTTTAAAAGGAAAGAGTTAGAAACAAAGCCTCATGGTGATGGAGGTGGGAATGGTGTCAGAGGTAGCAAAGATGGACACCTTGAACCTCGAAGCAAAGATGGATACGACGTATATCTCAGCTCTGATGTCGTTATGTTCGGGCCATCTCCTTCATTCATCTAGAGTTCTCCGCAAGTGTATCTGTAATTACCTTAGTGTTCATGGAAATTTTATCAAACACTTTCATCCAACTCGGTTCATCTGTGTCTTCTTCCTCTTTGGACTCCTCACTAATCGAGTCCTCTTCTTCCTACTGAGGTGGTACTGTATTAGAACTTGCCTGACTAGGCTTGATCATCATATGAGTCTTTTGGCTGATGGCCCGAAGTTCCATTTTAAGGGACTTAAGGATTTCAGCACGCTACAAATGATGGTAATTTAGAAAATCCAAGAGGTGGGCAATTAAACCACTATAGTCTACGCCATAATACTCAGTAATGGCGAAAACCAAGTACCCCACCCCCAAATTGTTGCTCCTCTTATGTAGAGTTGCTATAATAGTGTTTAACACATGTGTAGAGGTGCACACTGGGATGCTGTGATACAAGCACCACAACAAAAAAGTTCCTTTGTTGAACACTTATTAGTTTCTGATTTGTCAAAAACTATTTGACACATGAATTTATGCAATAATAAGTGCTCATGGGTTCTTATGATTTTGTTATGGACATTTTTAGCGTCTAATCGCCCTAACCTAATGAGCCCATTCCAACAGTGAGAAGCACAAAAATCATCGTACTGATCAAAAATAGAAGACTCGAGAAAACTACAAAAATCACACATGATTTCAATGTTCAGCTCATAATTTCGTCCCCACAACCTAAACCACATTTCTTTAGGGTTACTAGGTTAATAGCAAAGGGAAGTGAAGAATTCAAGTGTGAGCTCCTAGTAGACAGGATATTGGAAGTATATGAACTTTGCCCACTGAATTCTTTCTGCTAGATTCTTTACCATATCCCGCAATTCTAACCTATCAAGCGTATCAAAATCAAAATATTTCAAGATTATTATTTGTTTAACATTAAGGGATTGAAAATGAATACCTTCCTCCTCTATGTAAATTGGGAAGGGTGCTCCAAAATCTATCGCTCTATTCCTTTGCCCTTATCTCGAGACTTGATTTCGTCCCGATGATTGATCGTACTTTGCTCACTACTTAATACGCAGCATACTGGCTTACAAGTAGGTGAAAGTTGGAAATTTGGTTAGAGAGAAGTGAGAACATTTGGAGGTTCTAAACTTAGAGAGATAAAGTTAAAATAAAAGTGAGTGAAAAAGTGAAGTAAGAAATAAATATATAGGAGAATGAAGGGTAAAATGGTAAATATTTAAACTGAAAATCACTTGGGACAAGTTTACCCTACCGCAAGCCACGAATATTTCCACCAATTCTGATTTTTCTCTTCTTTTTCCTTCTTCACATTCCCGATATCACTTCCTAACTCTTTTATAGCTCTTTCTCCTCTCTTTTTGCTTGCTTCCTTGATCATCATGTTGAAGTCCTATGCCTTTTTGACCTTAGTTGGAAGCGAAATAATCTAACTACATAATTCAAACTACCTAAAAGTCAGAGGAAATAACATGGAATTAACAATCCATAGGTTGCCTCCCATACATTGCTTCTTCTAACGTTGGTAGCTGGACCCTTTATCCTTTGGAAACTCACCCGAGATCAATTATGAGCAGCTTGCTTCCACCTTTTTCATTTACCATCAATTTTGTAGCCTGTAAGTAAGCTATAAATTGTAAAATAATTAGAAGGACAATATTGATAACATTATGAAAACCAATTAAGTTTAATAATGTCCTTTTTCGAGTGAACTGTTAACAAAACAGGGAATAACAAAACTCCCTGAATCTTTCATAGAATCTAGCAGTTTGCCCAGTAAGAGGGTGAGTTGCTCTCTTGCTTCCTTAATCAGCTCCGTCTCCTCTGCTTCTTCAGCTTCATGAACAGAGACTTTCATAGCTTCTTCAAACTCGATGTCTGTTGTCATTTATTCTTCGTCCTTTTGTTCTTTAGAAGATTTGAACACACCAATTATCCTGAATGGGCTACTATCCTTCGAATTCTTTAATACATCATTCATATTGAATGTCACTTAGTCATCATTAATCCGAAGGATAAGGTTCTTTTAATGGACATCTATCCAAGATTTTTTAATGTTCACACATGGTATATCAAGAACTGGTGAATAATAGGGAGGGTTGGCATTCTTTTCTTCATCCTCTTTCTTTGACTCTTGATCTTTAATAAGGTGGGGTTCAGTTTGGTTTTCCATCGATCCTTCTGGTTCTCCCCCATTCTTAGGTGCGATAGCCTCATATTGCTCTCTTTGATGTATTTCCATATTACTTCGAGCGTCTTCCACACTTCTTTTACAAAATTCATGGGAAAGCTGTCTCACTCGAATCTATAGGTTGTGAATAGACGAGGCATGATTTTTTGTTACTTGATCAATTTACTCTTCTAGTCTCTTCTAGCCATCTTTCATGTCTGTGAGCTTATTTAGGATCTTGTCCAATTTAGAATCTCATGAACTGGACTTATCATGCTGAAATCCTAATAGGTCTTGATGTCCTAAGTGAGTCCTTATATTGTTGGACCAATAGAAATTTGGTTAGTTCTGCCACCCCGGAGTGTACATGTTCTAATAAGGATTGTTACTTCCCCAACCATACTATGCTTCATTGTAGTTCGAAAAAGTTTCTTGCTCCCCATAATATCTATCCTTTATCATTGATCTTTCCATTTCTTCTTGGCATCTAACTCTTCAGATGTCTCATTCTCACTCTAAAATGTCTTGATGTGTCTTTACTTGATGCCCTAAACTTCTTTCTCTATTTTTTAAAACACAAAAAATGGTGAAAAAGCCTTAGACTAAAAGAATTAAACTAATCGCCTCCTCATCAACGATGCCAAAAACTTGATTAGGTGTTTGTTATGTGTAAGTTTTAATCAATAACCCTCGATAATCTACAAGTGCACAGTTCGTTAGTGTAGTACCTAAGGTGTCAATCCTACGAGGAGGGATAATCTAATCCTAAAATCTAAGGCCAAAAACAAATATAAAAATTCAAATTGCACGAAATTAAAAACAAGAAATTAATTCAATCAATCAAATTAAATCAAGAATCAATCACAGAAATACTAATTACTAACCAATTGGAACATACCCAAGAATCAACCTAAGAAAATTATCAATTGAGAGAAAGGGAATTTTACCTATCCTTAATGCTAACCTAACTGTTTATAAATTACTTGATTATTAGTACTAGACGATCCTAGGGTTGTTTACTCTCTCTCGAGTTGTAACAATTACCCCTAAATCATAAACCCTAATCAGATTATAAAGGTCGCAATCTCTCAATTTACAACTTATCCAAAACCCTAATTAGTTCTAAAGTTCTCTAATAAACTATCGGAAACCTATGTAAGATCTCTTTTACACATAGTTTATCAATTTGATTTAATTGTAATTTCTATTAAATCACCTACTTTCGTTAGCCCAATTTAATCGTTTTTTAAATCAAATTCACCATCTCAGTTTATTATCAAATTATGCAATTGCAAAATTAAATCACAATAAATCTAATAAATACATAAGCAACTAGATTTCATTAATTCAAGAATAAAACTCCGAAGGTGAATTTAGAACATCCTCAACATTTAAGATTCTATCATCAACTATTCAATCCAATTCTATATAATGATAAAACTGAAAATAAATAGGAAATGCATTCGAAATGGAGGACAAGAGGTAGCAATGTCAGAAAACCTCCTAATCTGGAAAGTACGTCGAGTCAACTTCTTCTCTTTTTCTCTCTTCCTTCTTCTCTTTCTCAATCTCTCGATGAATTCTCTCTCGAGTTTCTCAAGGTGGCTGATGCAAAAGCTCCCTCTGCTCTTTGTCTTGTTCTTTAAATATCCTTTTGCATTTTGAGCAACCCTAAGGTTTTTCCGGGGTCCAAAAGGTCTAAAAAATCTCTTGAAACTTGATTTTTTGAGTGTCTGCACATTTGCCTGACACAGGCCATGATCATTGCCCTATAGGCCAAGATTGTGGACCAAATCCGAGCCTTCTGTCGGGATTGTGGCCTGTTGTGCCACGATTGTGGGTCATTGTTTCGGTCTGAATGTCTCCAAAACGTCTTCGTTCTTTGATGTTGACCCTGAAACATTAACAAACACATCAAGGGACCTCAAAAACATAATAATTAAGATCAAAGACTTGTACTAACCTATAAAACACTTAAAATACAAATAATTAACAAACTAACACAATTCTAACCTAAAGAAATACTAGATGACTGAATTAATAGCTAAACACATATTAAACTAAGCCCCAGAACATGATGCAATTCACACTTATCACTCTTCTGTAAAATTAGAAGATATAAAACATTAGTAGTTCTAAATCCAATTACCAATAACAAATTATATCGCAGTCAAATAAGAGAACAACAATTTATGATCATGGAAGAATTAAAAAATATATGTTTATTCACCTTGATTTTTTGAATCCAACAATTCCTAACTAGTTTTTGCAAATCAACAGCTGCAACTGCAGTTGTCCTTATATTAGCAGTTACTTCTTTTGCTAAATTGTGCCTTGCAATAGATTTCTTGACAACATCATCCTCTTATTCCAACATAATGTTACATATCTAAGACTTCAACCTCAGTATAATAATATTCTAAAAAAAGAGATGTATGATCTTTTCTATCCTATGCTTAGGACGTCAAGTCATAATATTAGAAAGAACCCCAAAGAGTAAAACCTATGGCTATCATACTACCTAAGTCAATCCATCAGTTCATAGACATTTCAAGATCTTATTTGGTTTAAACATAAATTTTTTCATGTCCTCGTTAAGATATCACAGCAAATTTTTATCCAACTTGAATCAAAAAATTTCTCTGAAAAAGTTTTTAGCTTGCTCATTCCAAGAAATAAAGAACGGTTAAGTATTGCTTATTTGAAAATTTATAAAGAAATGGAAACAAATAAGACTATAACAAGATAAAGTTCTACTAAACAAAGAATAACACCACACAATCAAAGAAAACAATAAGAGCAGTAAAGCTAAACCTGGTTTTGGGGTTTATCATCGTCGGAACTGGGAGTAGGCGAAGTTAGAGTTGCCATACCAAACCTCCATTGAGTGAATTCCGAAACCAAAAAGTACTGACTAACAATTACAAAGAAAATAAGAAAACCAAACTAAAATAGAAAGACAAAGACGATGGAATAAAGCAAAGAAAATACTAAAATGGGAAATAAAGCTAGTGGTGAACAAATACAAAACGATGACTCAATGAAGAAAATGTGAGAAGGAACAGTCATTAGAGCTACTTTTGCATTTCAAAGTGGGTAGTATTTTTTTCTTTGATTAGAGGCCTAAGAAATAAGGATAACAATGAGTTAAATAGAAAGACTCGCACAAATACAAGGAAGAAACGTGAAGCAGATGAATTCCAAAACAAAAACTAGGTCAAGTTGATCGGAAGAGATGGGAAGGTGTTGATGGTAAAACTTATCTACTTGTTTTACACTAAAAAACCACAAGTGAACGGGTCGTGACTTGTAGTTAAAAAGAGCGAATATTGATCCCACAGGGATTGATGCCCAGACATCACTTAATTTAGACAAAACTTTATTTAAGAAATGAAATTTTTTAATGAAAATAATCTGAAAAATTAAATTAAAATTAAAATACTAACACAAAGCAATAGACAATACCAACATACAGAACAATTGAAATTCAAGAATCGAAAGACTAGAGATTACTTTTTCCCTATTTTGTCTCCCTCCTATTTTATTGATTGAATTGTGTCTCACCCTAGATTTTTGAATGTATTAACTACCCTCTCTTAAGGTGTAATTAATTATCCCTAATTAAATTAAAGGGAATCAATTGGACGATCTCTCAACCTACCCAATAACCCTATCGATTCAATTATTTATTAAACTATCTTATGGGTGATCAATTAACTAGCTGATATCTCTCTTCTAACTATTCAATTAACATGATGATTGCTAGTCTATAGGTCGCCAACTCTCATTGTACAATCCTACATAAATTTATCTTACTCACTCTCTCGATTTGTTGCAAGATAACCAATAAAATCAACAATCATCACAGACAACTTTGTTCAATTCAATAAAATAAGAGTTTTAATAAATTGTTTAAAAGCAATCTATAAAACTAGATCATCCTAACATAGTCTCCATAACATCATCAACATTCAAATAACCCATTTTATAAAGAATGGAAGAAGTGGAATTAACATAAATTTGAAAAAACAACTCCTTCTCTTCTTTGCCAAAATTTGGAAATTTTGGTGTTAATGTGCTATTTTCCCTAATCTTGATGATGATCCTTGACTTCAATCCTTTCTCAAGGCTCCAAACATGTGCTCTTCACTCAAGGATGAAATTTTTTCGTCTCTTTTTAGATGGAGGCTTAATGATGCTTAGATAGTCCAAAAACCTAAATTTATTGAAGGCCCTCATATTGTCTAGGATTATGATTCCCACGATCGTAGGAATTGGCCACAGAACACTTCCTCTGTTCTTTTCCTCTTGATTTTAGCTCAATCTCCAAGTTGCTCCACCTTCCTTCCGACATAAAAATAGTCAATTCTTATCCTAAATTAACATCAAACATAAAAGAACAATAATGGAAATCAAACTAAACAAAAATATACAAAATGAATCCTAAACTACAACAATAATCAACAAGTATATAAAAAACACATGCCAATTACATAGAAAAACATAAACTAATGCACACCTATCAATATCCCCATACTTGAATCTTTGCTTGTCTTCAAGCAAAATAAATATAACCACTCAATTCTATCATTTCATCTTCACAAAGATCAAAGCATACAATCCCTCAAAATTAGACTAACTCAAATATTAAGTTAATTCACATATCATGAATACTTTTTGATTGGTGTACATAAGCAAACTCAAAAATTGACACCATTACTCTAAGATAAGTAAAGACGCAAAATAATTTTTCCTCACGGTTTTCACTTATTTCTCTCAAGTGTTTACTGGTTAGTGTTTCGTTCAAACCTCTTATGGGAAACTACACTACCATAAGCTTGCTAATACACCAATTCTCCTCTACAATGATTGCATGCAGAAATAGAACAAAAGAACTTGTTTAGGGTTGTAATGTGGTAAAGGTTATGGTAGGTAAAGAGGGAAACAAAAAATTATCACAAGCATTAGTAAAATAAAAAACAGATAAAAACGGGATAACAAAACATAACTTCGAGATATACAATAATATTCTACACTTATCGATGCTACTCACTTGTTCTTCCTTTTTCTTTTCTTTTCTTTTTCTTTTTAACATTTTTTTCTTTTTTTCTTTCTTTTTCATCATACATGGAAGAACTATGAAGATAATATCACTATATACAATGTAACTCATAAGCAGAAGTATACTCAACTTATCTCGGTAATAAAAATTTCACAACGATCCCAACTAATGTATTGCTTAATACTCTACTAAGCTTGTGAATGGGTAGGTTAGAAAGGTTTAAAGTTTTAAAATTTTAGGTGTTTTTAAGAAACAAAAGGTTAAGGCTCAATAGGGGTATCAAAGGATAATACAAAGGGTAAATCATTTAAGCCAAGGGTTAAAATATAAAAGAAAAAGGACCTAAATCATCTCTATTAAGCATGCATCCAGTAGACTCAAACCGATTCAAAACAAGTTCTGAAGGTAGTAACCTAAGGAATTAACACTCAACAAAGAAACAGAATGACTATAGATGGAGTCATATGGCTCAATCCTCACATTGGCTCAAATGAAAACTTATTATGCATCTTTACATTACCTCATTGTTTAAATGTCAATTTGTGACTAAGCTTATGTAACCAACTATTTTTCATCACTCTATATGGTTCACTTTCTACTCAAGTAGCCTAATTCGAGTTCAAGCATGCATTCAATCTAATTCCATCTATCATGATAGAATCTCATGGCAATATTTATCTAGGTGATTCAAATATAGTTCCATAGTTGACACAAAGCACATATAATATGCCTAAATATACATCCTATCTAACAATATGCAAACAATGCAATTACTCGAAATCACCTCCCCACACTTAAAGTTCACATTGTCCTCAATGTGACAAGTCAACCACCAAATATGGGAAAATAACCTCAAACCAAACAAAAGAAATTGAACATAAATGACATGAAACCAAACAAAGATAAACTTAAACCAAACAAAAGAAATAACATGAAGCCAAAAAAATGAAAAGAATGAAAAAAAAGAGAAATAACAAAATTAAAAAGAAAAGGGTAAGAAAATCTTATTTAGATGATGGTGGCGACGGTGTTAATGAAGGAGCTTCAAAATTGTTCCTCCGACAGAGTTTGAGGAGCCTCTTCTTCAAGCTGCACTGCTCCTTATGGACTTTTCGCATTTCGGTTTCGAGCTCGTTGATTTGGGATGTCATTTGTTGAGAATTGGCAGTCATCTAGTTGAGGATTTGTTGAAGTTGGTCAACCTTCACTGGTGCACGCGGTTCCTCATCCACTACTTCTGCCTCTGGCTCCAGTATAGCTCGGGATGTGGAGGGTCGGGAAGTGGCTGTACTCGTGCCCCTCCTGCTCCTCACTGTAGTGCGCGTCTGAGGATCTCAGAGTTTTGTGAAATAGAACTCCAAAATCTCAGAACGTCTTAAATATGATATGTCAAACATATCGTGTGGAGTTGTACGCAAATTCTCTATATTAACATTATAAAACACACCCAACGTAGAAGCAAAATGAGACATTCCAAAAAATGAACTCTTTTTATTAACCACACTCACTATTGATCGAAAACTCCTATAAGGTGTTTTGATTTTAATTTTTTGCTCTATACACCATAAAAAGAGAAGTTCTTTTGCTGAGCATTTGTTGCTTTTCGTTTTATTAAATACAGTCAGACACATAATGCTCAGAACTCCGGATTAAGGAACTTGGTGCATTATATGAGTCAATATGTTCTTCACCCGTGAGAGTGTTCCAATAAGAATCGAAATCAAAGTCAGCATAACCATCTATAATTTTTGCATTCAACAAGTTGAAAATTTCGCACATGACAGAATAATCAAGTTTAAAAACATTTCCAACTAACCTAAACCAAAACACATCCATTTTTAGTTTATACCAGACTGTTGTGAAAAACTCTAAAGTTATAGTAGTATAAATAGGTATATCGCACCAAACAAACCTATTTCACCCTATGTTTGTAGCTAATTGCTCAAGTTGTTGTCTCACCCATATGTTCCCTAACAATTCAAAATCAAAATACTTAGGAGTGACTATTTCTCTATTTATAAGGTCACGAAAACACGTACCTTCTTCTTCAAAATAAATTGGGAAGGAAGAGTGGTAGGTCGTTGCTAAATCATGCTTGCCTTCAACTTTTAGAGAAATTCAACTTTTAGAGAGAGAGAGCAAAATCTTATCCAAATCCCTGTGTTTTTGAATGATTAATACATGAAAAGTTGAAAGGATTATACGAATAATGAAAGAGTTGAAGAAAATATCAAGAATCTAGAGGAAAATTGAAGAGTTTTAGAGAGTGGAAGGAGAAAAATTCGCGGGTTAAAGAGAGAGGAAGGGAAAGTTTGAGAGTGGGTGGAAAAAGAAAAGGGGAGGGAAACTTTAAGTTTCCCTCTAGATGGATTGTGGGAATTCCCACAATTTCCACGAGCGTGGGTTTTCTCTCCAAAAACTTTCTAGAGAGCTTTCCCACGATCATGTGAATTCGTTTTGAAGGGGTTTTGGTTCAAAGAGCTTGGGAAATGTATGAGTTTAAGTAGTCTAGGGTCAATTTCATGCTTTTGGTTCTATGGGTCCTCAAATTTGAATTCCTATTGAATGAGAACTTGTTTTGTTA
>JAOQMS010000178.1:20262349-20295953 GCA_027563885.1 Erythroxylum longipes
CACGCTACCACCTGCCAAGGAGACATGTCCACCATGCCTTTCCCAAAAGTCCTCTTTACCCTTGGTACTTAAGCTATATACCAAAAACACCCTTAATTTCTTCTCATGCATTCACTCCCTAAGCTATTATGGTTAAATTAATGGGAAAAATTTTCAGGGGGCCGACAATCGTGGTTTAACTCTCCAGAAACTTTCTAAAGAGTCTTCCCATAGGTGTGGGAATCACACCAATTCCCATTATCGTGGGTTGGTGTAATTCTTCCACTTCTAAACCTTCTTCTAGGCCTAGCATGCATTCTCAATGATCCCACAACCTACAAACACAACAAAATAATATGACCAACAAAAAATTCGTAGAGAAAACAAGTTGAAATTCAAATAAACTCCAAATAAACATCAATCAAACTCAAATCAAAACTAATTATAACTGAATAAATCAAATAAACAAATAGACAAAGACAATAAAAAGAAAATAGAATTCCATTAGTTACCTCCCATGAAGCGCTTCTTTTAATGTCAGTAACTCAACATTCTCTTTGTGTTTAAAGAGGTTCAAATGAATGGTACAGTAGTAGTGGAGAAGCTGATCTCAAACTCTGCACATGAGCTATCCTGGTATGGATTCCACCTTCCTTGTGACTTTCCTTCCTTTGCCTTCTCCTACACGATCGTTTCTTTCTGAACGTGTTCCCAGGATCCTCAATATCTTCTTATTCTCTTTGGGATTCAAGTTTTTTGATATCCGTTAGGGGTAAAGGAGAACGATAGTCTTTTTTTGACATCTTGAAGGTTAATTGCTCCTTTCCTACTCTTAGAGTTAGTTTACCACCTTCAACATCAATGATTGAGCGAGAAGTAGCCAGGAACGGTGGTCTAAGAACCATAGGGGTTTTCGCATCTTCTCCAATATCTAGTATGTAGAAATCTGTGGGGAAGATGAATCTATCAATCTGTACTTGCACGTTTTTAATAATCCCCTTCAGTTGGTGCACTGTTCTGTCGGCTGTTTTCACTAATATCTTCTTGGGCTCTAACTCTCCTAACCCCAACTTCTGACTAAAAGTGTAGGGAATTATGTTGATACTAGCTCCCAAATCTACAAATGCCCTAGCTATGTCGACATCACTGATACTGCAAGGAACGAAAAAGTCCCTTGGGTCTTCTTTCTTTTGTGCTATGTTAGGAATTCCTTATGTTATATGCTCCTTCGTCTCTTTCATGATCAATTCCTTTAACGTGAGCTATGTTTGGAGTTGATTCGTTATATCCTTAATCTTGTTTATCTCAATCTCCTTAAAATTTCTCATTGCTCTACTTAAACTTGACTTTCGCTGAGAAAAAATAGGATATGGAATTCTAGGTTGAGGCTCCTTGATTGACTCCCTTACTAGCTCACTTGGAAGGACTCCCAAAACTATTTGTCTTTCTCTCTTATCCCCGTCATCCGTCTCATGTTCAATGTCCTTTTCTTGTGTCTGAGTGATGGACATGATCCGTTCCTTCAGGTTGACCTTGGTATTACTCGGTAAACTACCTGCATTTCTAGAAGAAAAATCGTTAGCGAGTTGACCTACTTGAACCTCCAAATTATGGATGGATGAGGCATGATTCTTCATAGGGGTTTTCGGCCTCGCTTGGCCTGTGGCCCGCCCATTTTTTCGAAACGACATCATTTTTAATTTTTTTCTTTTAAAAATAAATAGGTAGGTTAGGCTAGCCCAGCCCGCCTGTGGCCCGGCGGGTCATAGCCCTGGCCACGGGCCGGTCAGCTCACCGGTGAGCCAAGCCATTGGTTGGCTCATCCCGTCCCGCGGGCTATTATAGGAGAGCTCAACCCATTGACATGTCTAATTCTTCACAATCTAGTCAAACTTTGTTTCCATCCTCTTCTGACTTTCCTCCTGACTGGTGAACAGTCTCTTCTGATTCTCTTTTTGAGTTGCCAGTTTAGACCCCAAAACTTCCATCATCTTGTCCATTATGCTCTCTATCGATCCAATTCGATCTTGCTAATATATCAGAGGTCATTGTGGTCTCACTTGACCACTTGCATTGTTAGTACTCTAAGAAAATTTAGATGGTTTTTCCACCCCAGGTTATAAGTGTTTGAGTACAAGTTATTAGCTCTTTGTGGTTGGCCCAGGTAATTTAACAATTCTGTACCACTGGCTCCCAATAAGAAACACTCAACTAAGCCATGGTTGTTTTGTCTGCATAGCTCACATTGTACTTGCATCGCCTTAGCTGAAGATGAAGATGCTCCTTGCATGTTGTTCAATTGCTTCATAAGGGCTGTAATCTGTGCCTGCAAAGCAGTAATAGAGTTAATAGGGATCATTTCTTTTTACTCATTCTGCCCCTATCTACTCCTCTCGCTTGACCACATGCAACTATTGATTGTCAACTCCTCCAAAAGGTTATGAGCTACTTCAACAGTTTTCCTCATTAAAGAACCTTCAGCTACTATATCTATGGTTCCTTTCGTGCTCGGATTCAAGCCATTGTAAAACGTCTAAAATAGGAACTCCCTTGGAAGGTTGTGGTGAAGATAGCTTCTCTTTAGTTCTTTAAATCTCTCTCAAGCTTCATAGAGAGATTCAGATTCTCCATCATTCTGTTGGAAATTTGTGATCTTCTTTATGATCCTTGTCGTCTTGGTCAACGGAAAGTATTTCACAAGGAATGTTTGGGCTAGCTACTCTTAAGTAGTGATCTGCACCGAATTAAGAGAGTTGTACCATGCCTTTTCCTGATCTTTCAATGTGAAAGAAAATAACCTTAACTTTACTGCATCATCAGACATTCCATTAAACCAAAAAGTGTTATAAATCTCTAAAAAATTAGCAATGTGGGCATTCGAATCCTCGTTGGATAGCCCACAGAATTGCACACTATTCTAAAATATGTTGAGGAGTATCGACTTGATCTTGAAATTATTAGCTTGAACCACTAGCCTCGCAACTCCTTGAGGACTGAATCCTGGCCTCATGAAGTCCATCAATATTCTCTTAGCTCCTCCTTGCTCTCCTTCTTCAGCCGTATCTCTTTGTGTAAGATTTTGATGCTTCGCTATCCTTAACTCTCTTTCGTGTCTCTTAATATCGAGAAACTCATCTTTAATGAATTTTGTCGATCTTTGCGTGCTCCTTGTGTTCATGCACTTGCAAATACATAAGGAAAAGTACCAAAAACTCTTAAATCAAAGTAATATAAACTAAACAAGATGCTAAACAAACAATCCCCGATAACAACACCAAAAACTTATTGATTGATTTTGCAAAACAGTCTATTAGTTTTACGCTCAAAAACTGTAAGTATACGGGTCGTGATTTGTAATTAGAAAATAGATATCGATCCTACAGGGATTAATGCTTAGGTGATCAGGGTGTTACGCTATAAAAAAGTTTTAATATTTTTAACCTCAATATTTTCGCAAGCGCACGGGTTGTTCATGTAGTACCTAAGGTATCGTTCCCATAAGGAGTGTTAATCTAATCCTGAAATCTAAGACTTGATTACTTTCGCAATAAATCAACATAAACAACTAATGCAGAAATAAACCACTCAACAATCAATATCAAGAATTGAATTCATAAAATATAAACAAAATAGCAATTTTGCAAAACCCAATCTATAATCAACCTAGAAACTACCAATTGAGAAAAAGGGGGTTTTAATCCAAATTTAATGAAAATCTAAGTAATTATGAAACTATCAAATTATCAGGTCTAAATGGTCCTAGGGTGGATTAGTCTCTCTTAAGTTATAATCTTTAACCCTAAATTATAATCCCTAATTTAAATTATGGAATTGTAATCTCTCGATTTCCAATTTACCCAAAGCCTAAATTATTTCTGAATTTGTCTAATAATCTACAAGAAATCTATTCTCGATCTCTCGTTACACAATTTGATCGATTTGATTAAATTCTTATCTATCAAACTATCTAACTCTCGTTAGCCCAATTTGATGATATTCACTCAGCTCACCCTCTCAGTTTATTACCAAATTATTAAGCACAAAATTTGAATCACAAATAACTTAATGAAAACACATTAAATCAAACTTTATTATTCTCAAAGATAAAAAAACCAAAGGTGAGTTTAAACAAAAATCGACATTCAACAATAACTATTCTCAATGATTATCCCAATTCTATACATCAACAAAATTGAAATAGAATCAGAAAATATAGTTGGAACAAACTAGTGGAGGCAGCAATGGCAGGAAACTACCTGTTTTGGGAAGTACTTCGCATCAAGCTTCTTCTCCGTGTCTCTTTTCCTTCGTCCCCTTCCTCAAATCTCTCTATATGCTATCTAGGGTTTCAGAATTGACTGCTGCCAAAAGGCTTCAAAGGCTGCTTCCTCTTTTCTTTAATGTTCTATTTATATCTTGGAAGCCCTAGGGTTAATTCAGGGTCGAAATGGTCGAAAAAGTCCCACAAAATTTGACATTTTTAGCTATTTTTGTGTCTACCCAACGTAGGCCATAATCGTGGCCCTACCTGCCACGATTGTGGCCAGTGCTTAATGCTCTCTGTCACGATCGTGATCTAAAGTGCACGATCGTGGCCTGGGTGCTGTTAGCTCTCCTCTTTTTGTCACGATCGTGGCCTTTTATGCCACGATTGTGGGCCATATTTTTGGCCCAAAACTCTTCCAAACTTCTCTATTCTTCGCTGTTTACCCTAAGACACTAACAAACACATCAATGTGCCTCAAAAACATAACATTTAAGCTGACAGACTTATGTTAACCCATAAAAAACACTTAAACACATAAAGTAACACAATCAAAACCTAAACACACACTACCACTCAAATTAACACTTAATACATAACAAATTAAACCCTAAAATATAATGCAAATCAAAACTATCAACATCCCCACACTTAAATGTTTAGTTTTCTTCAAGCAAACAAAACAACAAACACATAACACAGATATAGCACACAATAAGATGATGAGGCAATGGCTTTGACTTTATGAAATAAATTTAATCTTAAGCACGGTCATACAAGTTATATTTAATCATTAGCATGCAAAATCTATGTCTAGGGGTTTTGAACTAAATATACAAACTAATCGAGATCTAAGTGTTAATTTAATGGCACACACACATTAATAATTCTTTGGTTCTTCAGACTCTATAACTGTTCCTAAGTATACTTTCATGAAAAGTCAAGCTTATTACAAGTTTGATAGGTTTATTAAGGAACCACAAATTTTTTTATTCTTAAAGATGTACTTTTTACGCAAAGGCAAACATTGGTAATGAATGTCAATCTGGTTACTCAACTAAGTCATGTTTTTATTAAACAGCTTGGTTTTTGACGCGAAGGCACATATTTGTGATGCGTGTCGATCCGGTTACTCAGCTATATCATATTTTCAACTGGCTACTAGCTCTATTCATAACTTGAAGGCCAGCAGAATAGTGATTTATTTAACAAAAAATACTTTTTTTATTTATTACCTACCTTGTTATTTAAGTTACTCATTTCTATGAAAAATAATAGTTAAGCTACTTAAGTTAAAAGGCCTTAAATTATGAATGATTGTGACAATCTAGAGGGTTCTAAAATTCCACTAACTCCTAATTAAGCTGTATATTTATCCAAAGATCCCTAATTCACTAATTTTTGCGAGCTAATGATTATTTACAACCTAATAGACTATGTTCAAAATTAAATAAATTTCACCCCATCTAAGCCATTGACATATTTAAACAATTTACACAATGCAACCTAATAACTATCATATAATATGCAAAATCACATTCAAAAGCAAAACACATAACCCCTCCCCACACTTGAACAATATATTGTCCTCAATGTGTGAAGGGAGAACATAAGAAGAATAAAATTAAGATAAGAAGAAATATAAAGTTAAAGTAAACAGAAAATAAATAAAAATAAAACTAAAGATAAAAATGAAGACTAATTTGAAAAAGAAAATTGGGTTAGACACAAATCCTATAGAGATTGAGGTGGTAAAGGTGGCGGAGGCGGCAATTGAATGCCCTCAGCCTCAAAAAATCTGTAGATCCGACGGATATCTCGACTCTGGTGTCATTGTGTCTGGGCCATCTCCTTCATCATTTTGTTGTTCTCCGCAAATGTCTTGTTAGTTTTGAAGATTGCATCCAGAACTTCCTTCTAGCCATGTTCTTCCTCTTCCTCGAACTCTTCTTTGGACTCTTCTGCTTACTGAGGCGGTGCTGAGCTCGAACTTGCCTGACTTGCCCTGATTCTGACATTTGTCTTTTCACTAATTTCCCTAAGTTCCATATTGTGAGAATGAAGGATCTCAACTTGCCATAAGTGATGATGGTTTAGGAATTCAGGTAAGTGGGCAGTTAATCCACTCCTATACACGCTAAAATATTTTGTAATGGCAAACACTATGTACCCCATTCCTAGATTGTTGCTCCTCTTGCGCAGAGTCATAACAATGGTGTTTAGCACATATGTAGATGTGCAGACTGGAATACTATGGTCTATGCACCACAACATAAAAAGTTCCTTTGTGGAACACTTGTTGGTTTCAGTTTTGTCAGAAACCAGTTGACACATAAATTTGTGCAGCAACAAGTGTTCGTGAGACCTTATGATGTTGTTATGAGCATTCTTGGCATGAAATTGCCCAATTCTAGTAAGCTCATTCTAGTATTGAGAAGGATGAAAATCTTCATCATGATTGATGATGGAGGATTCAGGGAATCCACACATCTCGTACATAATTTCTACATTTAATTCATAAGCTCTTCCTCCCAACCTAAATAAAAATTCTTTGGGATTCTTAGGGTCATAACTCAGTGAAGTGAAACATTCTAGTGTGAGCTCTTGATAAATAGGAAATTAGAATCGTATGAATTGAGCCCACTGGGTTCTCTCAGCTAGGTTTTCTATCCTCTCACGCAACTCTAGCCTATTGAGTGTGTCAAAATCAAAGTATTTTGGAACTAAAATTTATCCAGCACTAAGGGATTGAAAATGAGTACTTTCCTCCTCTGTATAGATTAGGAAGGGTGCACTAAATTCTGCTCCTCGGTTTCGTCTCCCACGTCTTGTAACTTGCTATCAACCATATGGCTTCTGTCGGGCTGATTGTTTAATGCGTGACATAATTGGGTAGAATTGGGAGGTTGAAAAAATTTTCTTAGAGAGAAGTGAGAGCTTTTGTGGCTTTGAAGTCTAGAGAGATAAAGTTAAAATGAAAGTGAATGTAAAAGTGAATTTAGAACTGAATAAATAAGTGGTAAAAGGGTAAAATGGTAAAAATTTAAAAGAATTTGCGCTCCCTCTTTATTACCACGATTGTGGCTTGCGATTTTCCCACTCTTCCTGATTCTTCTTCTTTTGTTCTTTTCCCCATCTTTTCAATTTCACCTTTTGATTCTTTTATGGCCCTCTTCACCTCTCTTTACTTACTTGCTTAAGTCATCCACTTATTCTGAAATCCTATTGCTTCTTTATTTTATTCAAAAACAAAAATAATCCTAACTATAGAATTCAAACGTTCTAACTAAACCAATTAAAGAACTACTTTTCCTTGGGTTGCCTCCTATGCAACGCCTTTTTTAATATCAGTAGCTTGATGCTCTTTTAAACTCATGGTAGTCGGAATGAGTGGTGCGATGGTAACACTGTCATTAATCTCAAGGTTTGAACTTTAGCTACCATGCTACAGTCCCCACCTTCCTTGTAAGTTTCTTTTCCTCGCCTTCTTCTTCACGAGCGCTTCTTCCTGAATGAGTTCCCAGGATCCTCGATATCCTCCTATTCGCCTTGAGGTTCAGGTTTTTTGCTATTTTGCGGAGGCAAAGGAGATCCATAATCTTTCCGCGACACTTGGAAGGTTATCTGCTTTTTACCTATCCTCAGAGTTAATTCGCCTCCCCATCAACATCAATGGTTGAATGCGCAGTGGACAAGAACGGTCGTCCAAGAACTTTGGGGTATCCACATCTTCTCCAATGTCCAATATGAAGAAGTCTATAGGGAAGGTATATTTGTCATCCTTTACTTGCACATCCTTTATAATCCCCATCGGTTTGTACATTGTTTTGTTGACCGTCTTTACCAAAAACTTAGTGGGCACTAACTCTCTTAACCCTAACTTCAAACTAAAGGTGTAGGGCATCATGTTTATGCTCGCTCCTAGATCCGTGAATGCCCTATCTATGATGATTCTATTGATACTGCAGAGGATGAAAAAGTCCCCCGGGTCCTCTTTTTTCTGTGCGATGTTAGGGTTCTCTTTCGATGTTTACTCCTTAACCTTCGTCTTGATGGATTCCTTTAATTTGATCTTCGTTTGTACTTGTTCTATCACTTCCTTGAACTTATTTTGCTCAATCTCCTTTAACTTCCTTACTGCCCTCTTTGCATATAACTCTCGTCGAGTTGCCTTAATTGACTCAATTAATGGCTTACTTAAAAGGAATTCTTGACCTTCTCCTTTCTCTCCTTCTTCCTGCACCTGTTTCGATTCTTCTCCCTGGTTCTGACTGATGAACATGATTCTTTCTTTCATATTAGACTCGGTGTTGCTTGGAAGAGTTCCAGCATTTCGAGTAGACATTGCTTCTGCTAATTGGCCTACTTGGACTTCCATATTACGTATGGAAGAGGCATGGTTCTTCGTTACTTACTCGAATTTGTTCTTGAGCCTCCTATGTACATCCACCATGCCATTGATCTTATCCAAAATCTTATCTAACATCGATTCCATCGAGCTTGCTTTATCTTGCTAAAAGCCAAATTGTCCCTGAGGCATGAATTGTCCGCCCCTGTTGTTTGACCAGAAGAAGTTAGGGTGGTTGTTCCACCCAGGGTTGTAAGTGTTAGAGTAGGGATTGTTACCCCCTCCTCGTCCATACTGCACTCCCATATAGTTTACTTGCTCTAATTGTCTTCTTTTATCAAATAACAGTACACGGTGTCATGGTCTAATTGTCCATAGAGCTCACACTTTATATTTACAGCCTTTACTGGAGATGAGGACGACACCTTCATACTATTGAGTTGTTGCATCAAATTATTGATCTTTGCTTACATCTCAATCATTTGATTAACCACGACAATACCCTTATGCTCTTTGAAAGTAGCAGGTTGCTTACCCCGCTCATTTGTCCATAAGCAGCTATTGCTCACCATCTCCTAAATCAACTCCTCCGCTCCATCAACAGTCTTCCGCATCAAGGATCCTCCTGAAGCTAAGTCGATTATGCCTCTTGTTGGTGGGTTCACTCTATTGTAGAAAGTATGTTATGGTGTGGGCACTTCCTTTGCAAGTCCTTATATTTCTCCTACGCTTCATAGATTGATTCCCCGTCACCTTGTTGGAAATTGGTGATTTCCTTTATAATCTTGGCGGTCTTCGTCAATGGGAAATATTTGTCCAAGAAAGCACGTGTAAGCTGATCCCACATCGTGATGTTAGCTGAGCTCAATGAATGATACCAAGCCTTCGCTCTATCTCTAAAAGTAAAAGGAAACAGCCTGATTCTATTTGCATCTTCCGACATCTGATGATATCAGAAGGTGTCACAGATTTCGAGGAAGTTAACTATATACGCATTCAGATCCTTGTTAGCCAATCCGTAGAATTGCACATTTTGCTGAAGTATATTGAGAAGTGCAGGTTTAATTTTAAACGAGGCCACTTGAACAGGTGGCCTAGCCACTATTTGGTTCGACGGGTTGAACCTTGGCCTCATGAAGTCCATCAGGGTCCTCTGTTGCCATCCTTAGCTCGCTCCCTGATCTATATTCTTTTGAAATTCCTTGGCCATTGTTGATTTTCGTATATCTTATTCTTCTTCTCACCAAGCTTTCCTAAGGGTTCGCTCTATTCGATTGATATTTAAATCTAACATCTCTGCTATATGACTTGAACCTCTCGTGACTCTTGTGTTCATGCAATAGCAAGATTTCTGAAATAAAATGAAAGAATGAAAACAAAAATAAAAAACTAATCTAAACTAACGCCTTAAACTATATAACTAAACTATCGTCTCCTCAGTAATGAGACCAAAACCTTGATCGGGGTGTTACGTTATGAAAATGTTTTAATAATTTTAACCTCAATATTTTCGCAAGCGCACTGGTCATTCGAGTAGTACCTAAGGTATCGTTCCTATGAGGAGGGTTAATCTAATCCTAAAATTTAAGGCTGGACTAACTTTCACAATAAATCAAAATAAACAACTAATGTAGAAATAAACCACTCAAATAATCAATATCAAGAATTGAACTCATAAAATATAAACAAAATATCAATTTTGCACAACCCAATCCAGAATCAACCTAGAAACTATTAATTGAGAGAAAAGGGGTTTTAATCCAAATTTAATGTCTAATTAATTATGAAACTATCGAATTACCGGGTCTAGACAGTCCTAGGGTGGATTACTCTCTCTTGAGTCATAATCCCCTAAATATAATCCCTAATTTAAATTATGTAATTGTAATCTCTCGATTTCCAAGTTACACAAAACCTAAATTAGTTCTAAATTTGTCTAATAACTTACAGGAAAAATATGCTCGATCTCTCGTTACACAATTTTATCGGTTTGATTAAATTCTTATTTATTAAACTATCTAACTCTCATTAGTCCAATTTCATGATATTCACTCGGCTCACCCTCGTAGTTTATTACCAAGTTATTGAACATAGAATTTGAATCACAAATAACTCAATGAAAACAAAATAAATCAAACTTCATTAATCTCAAAGATAAAAAACCCGAAGGTGAGTTTAGACAAAAATCGACATTCAATAACAGCTA
The DNA here is from genome assembly GCA_027563885.1 of Erythroxylum longipes. Lineage (NCBI taxonomy): Eukaryota > Viridiplantae > Streptophyta > Magnoliopsida > Malpighiales > Erythroxylaceae > Erythroxylum > Erythroxylum longipes. The sequence goes on from JAOQMS010000178.1 coordinate 20,273,147, forward strand.
TTCTCAACGATTATCCAAATTCTATATTCAAGCTTCTTCTTTGTATCTTTGTTCCTTCGTCTCCTTCCTTAAATCTCTCAATATTCTCTCTAGGGTTTTAGAATTGACTGCTACAAAAGGCTTCAAAGGCTGCTTCCTCTGTTCTTTAATGTTATATTTATATCTTAGAAGCCCTAGGGTTGATTTAAGGTCAAAACGGTCTGAAAAGTCCCGCAAAATTTGACAATTTTAACTGTTTTTATGTCTGCCCTGCCACGATAGTGGCCAGTGCTTAACCCTCTCTATCACGAACGTGGCCCAAAGTGCACGATCGTGGCCTAGTTTAGAGCTCTCTTCACGATCGTGGCCTAGCTCAGAGCTCTCTGTCACGATCATGGCCTAAAGTGCACGATCGTGGCCTAGGTCCTATCGACTCTCCTCTTTCTATCACAATCTTGGCCTATTATGCCATAATCGGGGGCCACGGTTTTGGCCCAAAACTTTTCGAAACTTTTCTGTTCTTCGCCGTTTACCCTGAAACACTAACAAACATATCAAGGTACTTCAAATACATAACATTTAAGCTCAAAGACTTATACTAACCCATAAAAAACACTTAAACACATAAACTAACACAATCAAAACCTAAACACACACTGCACACTCAAATTAACACTTAATACATAACAAATTAAACCATAAACCATAATGCAAATCACAACTATCATTAGGCTCCACTTAATTCAGATTAATCTTTGTTTAAGAAATGAAATTGTTTAATGGAAAGAATCTAGAAAATTAAATTAAAATTAAATGAATAACAATGAACAATTGATAACACTAAAATGTAGAAAATTGGAATTCAAGGTTCTAAGGACTAGTGATCACTTTCTCCCTATCTTGTCTCCCTCCTATTTTATTAATCAAATTGTGTCTCACCTAAGATGTTTGAATGCATTAACTACCCTCTCTTAAGGTGTAATTAATTGTTCCTAATCAAATTAAATGAAATTGATCAAGTAATCTCTCAATCTACCCAATCACTCCACCAATTTAACTAGTTATTAAGTTATCCTATAGGTGATCAATTAAATTAGCCAAGATCTCTCTTTCAACTAATCAATCAATGTGATGAATGTGAGTTTATAGAATGCCAACTCTCATTGTACGCTCTTACACAGATTACCCTACTCAATCTCTCAATTAAGGTATAAATATAATCAACATGCATCAAAGACATCTTTCATTCAAATCAATATAATAGGAGTTTAACAAAATAGTTCAAAAGTAATCCCTAAAACTAAATCAGCCACTCGTGGTATCTATAACATCACCAACATTCAAATATTCCATCTTACAAAGATTATAAGAGATAAAATGATAGAAAATTAAATAAAGAAAACTCCTTCTCTTCTTTGCCAAAATCTGGAAACTCTGGTATTGATATGCTATTCTCCTAATTATGATTGATGATCTTTGAATCTCCACCTTCCTTAAGACTCTAAATCTGTATCTTTTACTCAAGGAGGCTCTTTTACACAGAAGGTTCACATCCCTCCTCTTCCATAGGAGTTTAATATATTATATAGTCCAGAAAACCTAAAGCTTAATTGAACCCTGCATATGTTCTCAGATTAAACTTCCCACAATCGTGGGATCTTGCAACATAATGCTTCCTCTTCTCTTCTCCTTTTTGGTCTCTAGCTCAATCTCCAAGTTGCTCAATCTTCATTCCTACATAAAATGATCAATTCTTACCCTAAATTAACATCAAACATAAAAGAACAATAATGAAGATCAAACTAAACGAAAACATACAAATACTTAGAGAAACATAGACTAATACACAACTGTCAAACATCTTTCAATAACATTTATTAATGAAGAATGCCTATAGTTAAACAATTCCTGTGGGCCTTGAGGTCTACCTATATAATCTCACAAATGATATCTTTCACCTCGGTATGGTAAAAGAAATCTAGACATATTAGTGTAGCCTGAATCAACCAAGTAGTACTTACCTAACATATAAGGAACATAATATTAACAAAAAGATATTAAAAATGAATCATAATTACTATGTTTATTTAAAATAATATAATTAACTGTTTTTAAAAGAACTCGAGAGTCATTTGCAGTACCTTCCCATCCAGCCATTACATACGTAAAACGCATGTCAAATAAGAAATAACGCATAATATTTTAGGTTGGATTAATTCTTTTGCCTCTTTATAGTATTTGTCCATCGTTCGGAACATATACATCAATATGTGTACCATTTATTGCTTCTATACAATCCTAAAAATTAAAACATATATGAAAATAATTATTAATCATAAGGATATAATAAAAATAGTAATTAAATATATGAATGTACATGAAAATATGGAAAGGATTTTAAATTATATTAAATATCAGGAGTTGTACTAGTAAAATATGGTGGAGTAATGACTCTTTTTGTAAGGAGATTAACTGCGTGTAAGACTTTACTAAAGTACTTCGAAATTATCCAGGTCAAATGTTGAAAGCTGCATTGACTTTAGTTGTCTCACTGTGCCCTAAAGTCATCAAGAAAATTGCTATTTTTTCCTCCACTGTCAAATGACTTATTGCTTTTAATCCTCCTAAAATCTTCAACTCATCACATAAGCTCAAGAAGATTATCTTTTTTATTCTTAAGTTTACATAAATTCTTGTACGATTCCCATTCAAAAGTTCTAATGTCCAATCATGGCTTAGTATAGCAGAAGTTCTACATGTTACTTTTGTAAATGAAAATATTTGTTCTCTCCCCTAGCTAAAGACATAATGATTACCTTCTTTCGTTCATCGTCAGAATATGATTTGAAATCTGATAAAAAAATCCATGTATCTATAATGATAACATTAAATAATTAATAAAACATTCAATCAAAAAGTTTAACCAAATGCAATTTACAATGCACACATGAAAGCAACTTCTTGGGAACCAAATTTGACAACCTATAACTTTGGGTTAAGAGTGGGCCATGCATTGCCAAAGATGATCAAGACTTCTAGTAATAAAGTCCTCTCTGAAGAAAAGACGTCAAGTTTAAAAGCAACAGTCAAACCAAGGTCTGCTAAAAATAGGAGAGGTGGTTATTATGATAATGATATGTGGGGTTCGATGGCAACACAAATAAATCAACTAAGGAAATTATCCTAGTTGAATATGTCAAAGCATGAGGAGGTATATTGTTATATCCATCACCTAGGTGATGAAGTTGTATATCTAAGACAGGTATCACATCATTTTCTTTCTGTTTTTCTTTATGTGAATGCAACTTCAATTATAATTCACTCTAAATCTGAATTTAGAAAGAAACTAGTTAAGCAAAAAAGAAAATTTTGATAACTCAAGGAGTACAAAAACAAAAACTAATAGTAATATCCACAAGTTATACTTTATTATGGTTATATAACTGAAGAACTCGTAAGAGTGTAATAGAAATGTGAGTCTAAGAAACTCAAGCTGAGGTTTTATATGTTGACAACTTATAATTGAGACAAATTCTTCATGAACTATACTTGGCATTGAATTATATAATTTTCAAGGGACCCTTGTCGATAGTTGTGGGCCAAGGTAGACATTAAAGAAGATGCAAACATATTATATGCTAATTGTAATCATTGAGCCAATGTTGCTTGGTATCTAATATGTCAAATGAAATGTGAAACCATATACTTTTCGAATATACCATTCGATCCTCATTACAAACTACATCTAGCGGGCTAAAATGGGATCTCAGCTCCAAGCTTTGAAGAGTAATAGAAGTGACAATTAAGGTCACCTTTTGCGATTGAAAGAAAGCAAAATTAAATGTAACTATAAAAGATTTAACTACGAGATTTGTATGATAACATGTATTAATCAACAGCAGTAATACGTTTTTTACGTGGCAAAATGGTTTCCTTGCAAACCTGTTTTTCTACTAATAATTAAGTGTATATATATATATATATATATATATATATATATATCATGTTATGGTTATATGATGCTGCTATGAGTAGAAACTGGACAAAGGATGATGAATGCCTGGTGTGGTGGAGGAACGCAAATGAGGAAGATAGTAGTTAGTGGGAAGGTAAAATTATTTCCTCACAAGAAAAGTCAGATAACTTTAATGGTAGCCTTTGGGAGAAATACCATGTTCGCAAATGGAGAAATACTTCAAAATGTCACAAGATAAATATAGGATCTAGAAACTAAATGAGGCTTTGAAAAAGTTAGATTTCTTCAACAAGTAACTACCCTTTGCACCCTAGTCGGACGTTAAAGATCAACTATTATAGGAGCTTGGAAGCAGTAAAGCATGACGTGGATGTTATAATGAAAAATGCTCAATCTTATTTTGTGAAAAATGTTGAGCTATCCACAAGCTACTGGACTATCAGTCTAGAAACTACTGGACATTAATGTAGAATCTATGACTTTTAAGTCCAGAAGCTACTGAACTTAGTAGCTACTGGGCTATTGAACTTATCAGAGGTCTGATGTAAAACTTCATCAATCTCTACCCCTAAAACACAAGAAGTCCTCTCTCATGAAACAATCGTGATACAAAACATAATTGATGAATTAATGAATTAATTTTAATTATTCTACAGTAACATGTGCATATTAATATAGCATAACTCTCATTCTCTTTTGCGTGAATACTGGAACATGAGGAGAAAGTGGTTTTGTCGTTGTATACGATGCAATAAGAGACAAAAAAATACTTGGTGATAAAAGAATACTATAACATGAGAAGAAGGTGGTTTTGTCGTTGCAATAAAAGCTAAATTATGTAATAAGAGACAAAAAAGATTGTCTTGTTTAAGACCAAAACTTGACAAAATATCCAGCTTATTTCCTTGATTCTATTCTCCTAAAGTAGACGGTTAGAATGACAACAAAGCTTGCCCTCTCATAAGCAACACAAGAAGGGCCTCTCTCATAAAACAAAAGTGTTGATGAATTAATGAATTGATTTTAATTATGCTATAGTAACATGTATGTTACTTTAGCATAACTTCCACTTCTCTTCTTCGTATTCATGTCAAAGAAGGTGATGGGCGTGTTCATGTTTCAACGTAAATAACAGTAATATTTATCAAGTAAAGGGTTAGAAAACACATATAAGTTGATACCAAAACAAGCCTAGAAATCACAAATGAGAAGATACAGACACTGAGAAGACGACAGAAGACGTAAAGATGATAGATTTTTTGTTGATTTCTATGTGCAGAGACCTTTTAACACAAGCGACAGAAATAAAGGAACAGAAATAAGGAGAAATAGCAGAAGAGGTTGAAGAACTATAGTTGGTGCAATAGGGAAACTTGTTTTCGCAATATATAAAAACTTGTTTTAAAAATACACGAAAATGTCTTTTTTACATTTTCAAAAACATGTTACCGTATTTTTATTTTTAACAAAAAAACGAAAACTAATTCATCCAAACAAATTTTTAGAGACTATTTTATTTTTTACTAAAACAACAACGAAAAACTAAAAAAAAAGGAACCAAACACCCCCTAAGTTTAACACTCCGTATGCAATATGATACTATCGATTCTATAAATAAAATAATTACTTGTTTGTTCGAAGAAGTTATTGATATTATAACAAATGATGATAATTTGAAGAAATAAGATTTGTTTAGGATAGCTTGAATCTTCGATATCTTGAAAAGTTTAGATTTGATGAAAGCTTATATTTTATCTCGATCTTAACTTTAATTCAAGATTTTAAACGAAAAGGTTTAATTAAAGATAGAAATAGATCATATTCTATTATTTATATGATATCTTATGCCTTGTCTAATACCCATTATACAAAATGCTTTGAAGACAAAGATATTAATGAATTTTCAAAATAAGTACAAAGAATCTATCTTCCTTATATAGCAAATATGGAGGATCTTGAAAATGATTTTTCATTAGATTCATAATGAAAAACCCTTAACCAATATCTGACAATAGATTATTACCTTGATTATCTTATTCTGAAACCTATATTTCAAGTGGTACAAGATATACTAATAATTTAGTAAGATTAGATAAAAAGATAAGTTCTAATTATAAAATAAAAGGAGAATATTTTGATGGTACAACATATGTTCCTTGCAATATTTTAATCGATACTAATGCAAGCGAAAGCTACATTAATCATAATCTAACAAATAATTTGATAAATTTCCACTTAAGAGAATCTTAACAATATATAAATTTCAATAGGGACATACATTAGATGGATTCTTCTATAGAAACTACTATTAAAATGGGAGATAATAAAATACCTATAAGATTATTAGTAGAAAATGAAGGATTTAATTTAGAGATAATGCTAGGAACTAGTTTTCTTAAGCAAGTTCAACCTTATAAAATAACTCAATATAGAATACAATTATTATTACTGCTTTCTCTACTTCACAAGGTCATTATGAGTGGTTAGTAATACCTTTTGGTTTAAACCCTTATATTCTTTTATGATACTTTGCTTTGCGTTTCTTAAAATATTTCCTTTTTCTATAGTTCTTTTTTTTAATCTTTTTATAATAATACGGGCTTTCACATCCTATCATAGTAGGCATTTTTAAATCAAATAGCATAAAGAAGAATTTTTTCTTAATTCCTTTACTTTTCTTTAATAATATTGCTTCATCACGCCATTCACTTTACTTATCTTTTAAAAAAGAGATTCTTTTTCCTAAAATATCAACAAGTCCAGGATTATAAGTTGCTTCTAATGTACTTCCCTAAGGGTCAGGTGTCTTTGAATAAAACATTTTAAAATAAAGTTGTGTATTATCTACTTGGTTATAGATATGATAATAATAATCTAAGACAATACAAAAATATCTATTCATTTCACATATATTGCATAGTTGTAATCGTTGTCGCATAATGGCATATTTTCCTATAGTAGTAGTATCTTTTAAAATATTTCCTTCTCCAACAAATTCTAATCGAATTCCTCGGCTACTCGAGTTATTAAATTTCCTATATTAGTGTAAGAGTTAAATATATAGTTCTTTGAATTGTCATCTAAAATTTTCCAAAATCGGAGCGAGCTATTTAATAACGTTTTTTTTATAAAAATTGTTTAGTTGTTTCATAATCCATTTTATTAATAGCAATAGCAACTTGAAGAGCAGTTTCCCATTTATCAATTGCTTCCTCTATATTCTGGATACAATCGATAGCTAGATATATTCCAAAAGGATTTATAGATTCTATTATCATTTTATCAATAAGAGTAAACCCATCTTTATCTTTAGTTATCATATGAGTTCCATCACATTCTTTATTAGGTCTATTAAAACTTTGAGAAGAATATCTAGGGGATTTTGTGAAGTAGTAGGTATATCACTAATATTATGGTTCAAATGAACTTCTTGTTTGAATGTATTAGGTTTTACATGAATTAATGTTTTTGAGTTTAATTTTTCAATTTCAGAATTAGAGTCTTGTATTAAAATTTTCCATTGTATCCATAATTAGAAGGTATTTTCCATCTGGTGTGCATTTTTGAGAACAGAGCATGCTGATCAAATTTAGCTATCATAATGGCTCAGATCCAATTAATGGTGTCTTCAGCTAGGTTGTACATGTTAACTTTCTCATTCCTATAGATTCTCTTGTTTATTTCCTTTCATATTGAATAAATAGTTGCTGTGAAGGTAGTTTTAGTACATTGGCACACATTGCAACCTTTGATTAGTAATATAAATGATCCAATTTAGAGTTGAAATCCAATTATAATTGAGGTAGGCGTCAGATAGTAAATGTAAAATTTCGCTCATCTACATTGAAAGAATAAATGTTCTTAATCTTCTTTGTTATCTTTACAAAGCATGCATATTGGGTTCTAAATTCCAAAAAAATTATTTTTAGTATAAATCCTATTCTTTACAACCAACCACGTGAAAATAGAGGCTTTTTGATTGTGGCAATGTTTCTAAAGGAGATTGAACCAAGGAACATTCCCAGCTCCCTCCTGCGAAGCCTTATAGCAAGATTTGTTAGTAAAAATACCCGAGGCATTTAGTACCCAAGTTACTGAATCTTGCCTATGGCTGTTAGTAATCTGGGGCAGATAACTCGCTATTAAATTAACCTTCCCATTGCATTTGATTCACTAAAAAAGATGCTTTGGAGTTGAGCGGAAGCCTGTTTGCAAGATTGGATAATTCAATCCTTTTATTAAAGGACTATGTTCTATCTAGTTATCAAACCACACCCAAATATTCTCACTATTGCCTAACACATGCTTAATTAAAGGAAAACCCTCTGGTCTTAGTTTCAACATTTGTAAGAAGAGCCAAGAGTATTACTCCCTAAAGATAGGTTATTTACATTACTTGATTGTTTGAAAATTGAATTTTTAAAAGATATAATATTTCTTTAATTGTGGTACATGATGAATGATAAAATATATTAAAAAAGAAAAAGTGAAAAAGTATGTTGCAAGCATAAAAAAATGTATAATACTAATGGATTTATAATGCAAGGACCTATATATAGTGTAGTAATAAGTTTCTTATAATGTTTCATTTGTAAACTTTCTTCAAATTTATCACCTTTTATTTTTCCAATTATACCTTACCTATAAACCTTTATAAAGACTTTTTGATTTTTGTTTCTAGTTTACTTATAAGTGATGAAGATGTGATAATATTTCAAGCTTATGGTTAAGAGTTTTGTTATGCATTGATTTGAGAGTTTGATAATTTTTACCCTAAATATGTGATTGCATTGAGTGAAACCTTGGTGAGGGTGTAAAGATTTGTGCATTTGATTTCAAAAAAGATTATTGATTTGGTTACTGGTGATATTGACTTGTGAAGTTAGTTTTAGGATTACGTGACTCTGATTGTATGTTAATTGGATCAATATGATTTGATGATTTAGAGTATGGATGGACAAGTTGAGGTTAAGGAGTGATAGATGTTCATAAGATTGATAAGTTTGATTGTGATTTGCTTAAGGACAAGCAAAAGCTTAAGTGTGGAGATATTTGATAGATGGTTATATGACTAAAATTATACACTCATATTTGACATGGTTTACTTGTTAATTCATAGTTTTGTTGTATATTTGGAACTTAATTTAATCTTAAGTGCATTTGTCCATTAAGATTAAATTAAGTTTTAAGTCATCTGTGTTATAGCCAAAAGACTCAAAGTTGTTCAGTAAAATTCTCTAGTTCATAAGTAGACTTCAAAACTTAATTTAATCTTAATGTCCATAGTTTTGTTGTATATTTGGAACTTAATTTAATCTTAATGGACGAAAAGGAGAAGAATTTAGATGAAATTGTGGCATAAAACAAATATTTAAATTAACTAAGGACCTACATTATCGTGTATAGAGACTATGTATGTCTTTGTAAATGTGTGAAGATGGAAGAACTTTAGTTCTAGTCGTGTAAAGTTACACAACCTTGTATATTGATATACACAATTGTGTATGTTGCCTATAACACCCCAATATTATAAATTACATACCGGAACACCCTATGGACATTCTACTATATAATCTATAATAATGGCGAATTAACTATCTCACCTTCACTTTATAACATAGCAACTTATCCAACTTAGTCATGGCATCAACTAGTATACATAAAAGTCACCAAAATTTTTTTAAAAAAACAAACTGCATTCCTCACATCTTTGCATTTTACAAAAACATCACATATCACATTTTCATTTAAATATAAGGTACTAGCATTTTAATCAGTCAAACACACGTATTAAAATGTATATGCAATGCTCATGAGACTCACTTTCACTTATTATTGTTGTTGTTGTGACCAAGTGCCTTTTTACCAACCCATATCCCTCATGGATACCGAGTTGTATCAGATAATGTTCCATATCCCTTAGTGGATACCGGGTACTTTTATAACTGAGCCTGAGGCTCTGATCATAGTATGAGCTTTAAGCTCTTTACACTGGCAACTTAGGTCATAACTGCCTTTATCTTTCATGGATTCATGTAATGGAACGCTTCACATTTTTACATTCTCAGTCAATGACATGATTTCACATTCACATTCAGAACACATTTATCATTGGACCCTGGTCCGACTTTCAACAAGATTGTTGAGTAACATTTATTTCATCCAATTCACATATAAGGAGCACTTTAATATCACATTCATCAAATCAGAATCTTCGGACCTTCATGTCCAGAATCAGTGTAATCAATCACACATTCATAATATAATTCAAGAATAATCAAAGCAAAAAATTAATTGAGTGAGACCGTCTAGGTTACTCATAATTGCTCCCTTTTTGCTTAATGCTTTGAGGTTTCAGCAATATCTGGAAGTGATCGCTCTACTTGCTCTTCTATATACAATCAAATACATTTATGTCACTCATGTGTATTTTCATGAGAATAATCGTTCATAAATACATTTATGAATGTATCATGTAACATGCATGTTCAATGACAATTTCTTGGATATGTTTCTTTAATAATCTTTATAATCAATTTCAACATCTTCCAAACATTCACAAATACCCTTTTATTCACTTTAATCCCTTCAGTCAACATCAATTAAATTCATTTAAGAGCTCATTTAAACCTACATACTTTATATTGTAACATTATTACTTGAATGGGTTAAAAAACATCCAAAAAAATCACTCTTTAATAAAGCCTCTCGGGTGCACGATCGTGACTTTCTTCCTTCATCAGCAGAGTTGCGATCATGACCTGTTGTGTTTTCTTCCTTCTTTCTAGCCATTTTTGACCTAGAATTAGATGTTTTTAGGCAACACTTTCTTCTAATAAAAAGTTCCTCTATGTCTGAAGCTTCTAATGACATCAAAATCAGACATTTTGGTTTAGTATCGTGCAAGTTATAATTGAAATACTCCATACTGTTTCTTATACCTTAATATAACACAACTCTCAACTTCAAGACAAATTTGAAGACTCTTAAGGATAGATTTCAAATTCACTTTCTTCATAAAAAATGTAACCATATGTCTCTAGTTTAATATTAATTAAGAATCAACTCATTTAGAAATTTACATATCAAAATATAGCAAAAATATAGAAGCATGATTAGTGAAATCATTCCAGTTATCAATATTCCAGCACACTCACCATTTCATCCTAAATTTATCACTCAAATTTTTCTAACTGAATTCCAATATTCATAAATTTTCACGGAGAGGAATATCAATGTGTTAGGAATTTATTGGATCAAGTTTTAAGTCATCTGGAGATTGGATGAAAATGTTATAGCCAAAAGACTCAAAGTTGTTCAGTAAAATTCTCTAGTTCATAAGTAGACTTCAAAAACCAAAATCAAACACGCAAACCATCACCTTCTTCTTCCTCTCTCTATTGCACTTTTGTTTTCAACAATTCTTAACCTATTTTTCACATCTTTCTGTTGTTAACAACTTATCTCAACATGAACAATTCCAAAATCCAAGATTGAAGCATAAATATTAAAACCGACATCACTTACGCATCTTCCTTATTTTCTGCATTTTTCTCCAAAACAAAAAAGAGCATAAATTTGCCCAGTTTCATGAATTTCTGCATCTAAGTCTCATTTTTTTTACACTTTCTAATTCACTAATCATCAATGAAATTACTTCTTCCTATCCCACTTATGCATGATTTCATTCACAACTTCTTAAAGATCATCATAAGCAGTTGTAGTATCAAAAAACAACTAAAACCACCACTTACTTGATTCTTCAACGAATTCCAGTAGTGAAAATGAAAGGCAGAGCTTCGGTGGTTAAACAAAGAACAAGGAAAGTTTTAGTGTTGCATGCTTTCGGTGGAGAAGAAATAATAGTCATTTTCCATATTCAAAACAAGGCAATGTATTTTTTCAATTCACTGCCACATGTCACGTTTGCATGTGAGCCATTTGTCATCAATTTAATCAGTCTATGTGTCATATTATAATTGGTTCATATTTCAATTTTTTAGTCTAAAAATACCCCAAAATTTTGAAAATTCGTAAAAATTCACCAAAAATTTGGAAATAATATTAATAGTCTCCCATTCAATTTTCAACACAAATAATCCATAATTCGCATTTAAATCACATTTATAAATCAATTATACCCGAAAAATGTCAATGAATGCATGTACAATTATTTCATGAATTTCAACACAATTCACATATTGAAATATGCCATATGATGCATGAAATGCACTTCTAATTGCTCAGTATACACTTTTCTAGGTCTTAGCCCCTAACATGGGATATTGAGACATTACAATTCTCCCCTCCTTAAGAAATTTTGTTCTCGAAATTCTTACTTGATTGATGAAACAGGTGAGGATATTGCTTTTTCATATGCTCCTCTGTTTCCCAAGTTGCTTCCTCACGTGAATGCTTTTTCCGTAGAACTTTTACCATTGTAATTTCCCGATTCCTCAATTGTTTTGTCCAATATCCCACTATCTGAACTGGCTCCTCAACATAACTAAAATTACTAGCAACTTCAATTTCTTGAGCCTGTAATACAGGTGTTGAATAAGATTTGTATCTTCTTAACATGCTTACATGAAACACATTATGCAACTGAGACATCTCATTGGGCAAAGCTAACATATATGCTAAAGGTCCTATCCTCTCAATAATTTCATAAGGACCAATGTACCTAGGGCTCAACTTGTCCTTCTTACCAAACCTTAGCATACCTCACCAAGGCAACACTCTCAGAAACACTCTGTCTCCTATACTGTATTCTATATCCCATCGGCGCTGGTCAACATAACTCTTTTGTCTATCATGAGCCGCTTTTATTCGACTCTTGATTAATTTCACCTTATCCACAGTGTCTTGTATCAACTCAGGGCCTTCTATCATTCTCAAACCTTCTTCATCCCAATATAGAGACGATCGACATACTCTGTCGTACAATGCCTTATAAGGTGCCATTCCGATACTACTGTGATAGTGATTGTTACAAGCAAATTCAATCAATGCAATATACTGATCCCAAGTTCCCTGAAAATCCAATACGTATGCTCTGAGCATATCCTCAATAGTTTTGATTATCCTCTCACTTTGCCCATCTATTTGAGGATGAAATGTAGTACTAAAGTTCAACTTAGTACCCATAGCTGACTGTAAACTCTTCCATAATCTCAAAGTAAATCTGAGATCCTTGTTCGATATAATGAAAACTGGAACCCCATACAGTCTAACCACTTCATTCACATACTTCCAAGCTAATTGGTCTAGTGAATTATTCTCCCTTACTGGTAAGAAATGGGTCGACTTAGTTAATCGGTCCACTACAACCCATATAACATCATTTTTCCTCAGAGTCTTAGGCAAACCCATAATAAATCCATAGTGATTCATTCCCATTTCCACTTCGGAATAGGCAACGAATGTAGCTTACCAACTGGAGCCTGATGCTCAACTTTAACCTGCTAGCATGTTATACATTTAGAAACATATTCCGCTACTTGCTTCTTCATTCTTGGCCACAAAAAATATTGCTTCAGCGTATCATACATCTTGTTCATGCTAGGGTGCATAATATAAGTGGCCATATGAGCTTCCTCTAAAATTTCCTTTCTCAATTCATCCACATTAGGCACACATAATCTTTGTTTTAACCACAATGTCTCATCGTCTTAACTTTCTCAATTAGTTTCACCATTTCAGGATCTTTACTCTGACCTCTTCTAATTTGATCATGTAACATCGGTCTCAACTTTAATGTACTGTCAAAGCTTCATTATGCTTTAGATTTAACTCCACATTCAAAGCTCTCAACTGAATCAAACTTGGTAATCTCGATAACTGAATCTGAGCTACACTGTTATGTGACTTTCTACTCACTGCATCAGTCACTATATTACCTTTTCACGGATGATACTCAATTGTGCAGTCATAATTTTCAACAACTCTATCCACCTCCTCTGTCTCATGTTTAGCTCTTTCTGACTCAGCAAATATCTTAAACTTTTGTGATCAGTGTCTATCTGAAATGTCTCTCTATATAAATAATGTCTCCATATCTTTAAAGCAAAAATAACTGTAGCAAGTTCTAAATCATGTACTGGATAATTCATCTCGTGAGACCTTAATTATCTCGATGCATAGGCTATCACCTTGCCATTCTGCATCGACAAACATACCAATCCTTAATGTGAAGCATCACTATATAGTACATATCCACTAGTTCCTGATGGAATAGTCAACACTGGTGCTATAGTTAACCGATGTTTCAACTCCTCAAAGCTCTTCTGACAATCATCATCCCATCTGAATGCTACATTCTTCCTCAGAAGTTTAGTCAGGGGATTGAGATCAAAGAAAATCTCTGGACAAATCTCCGGTAATATCTAGCTAATTCGAGGAAATTCCAAATTTCATACACATTCTTTGGAGCCTCCCATTTCATTACTGCCACAATCTTCATTGGATCCACTTGAATACCTTGCCCATTTACCCAAAAACACCACTTGATTCAGCCAAAACTCACATTTACTGAATTTAGCATATAGCTATTTTTCTCTCATAATCTGTAAGATCACTCTCAAATGTTCAGCATGTTCTTCTCTACTCTTTGAATCCACTAAAATGTCATCGATAAACACTATCACAAAGCGATCCATGTAGAGATGAAACACCTTATTCATCAATGCCATAAATGCAGCTAGGGCATTAATTAACCCAAACGGGAACTTAAAATATCCATACCTGCTCCTGAAAGCACTCTTTGGTACATCAGCTCTGCTATCTTTAGCTGATAATACCCAGACCTCAAATCCAATTTAGTAAATACCTGAGCTCCCTGCAACTGATCAAATAAATCATCAATTTGAGGCAACAGGTAATTTTTCTTCACTGTAACCCGATTCACTTGCCTATAGTCAATACACAGTCTCAAAGGGCCATCTTTCTTCTTCACAAATAGAACTGGAGCTCCCCAGGGTGAAACACTGGGTCTAATGAATCCTTTTTCAAACAATTCCTGTAACTGAGCCTTCAACTCCTTTAGTTCCATAAGTGCCATCCTATATGGAAGAATAGATATAGGAGCAACACCTGGAACTAAGTTAATTGTAAACTCTGTTTCCCAGTCTGGAGGTAAACCAGGTAACTTTGCGGGAAACACATCTAGGAATTCCTTAACCATAGGAATGTCCTGTATATTCTGCTCATCTCTAGTATCAATAATATGGGTAAGATATGCCTCACATCTACCTTGCATCAACCTCAAGGCACTCATGAATGAGATCAGCCTGGTTAGGACGGCTTGACTAATACCTCTAAAAACTGCTCTCGGCTGATTAGGAGATTCCAATACCACCTCCTTAGTATAGCAGTTTATGATAGCCCTATGAGCAGCAAGCCAATCCATGCCTAGAATGACATCTATTTCTCTTAGCTGTAATATAATCAAATCTGCTTCTAATTCTGCCTGATCAAATCTAATCAAACATCTCTTGCAGACTTCCCCAATCATGGTGGTACTATCTATCAGTGTACTCACCTCCAATCCATGTTTCAACTGCTCTCTATCGCAATGCAACTTACATTCCAGATGCGATGCAATAAATGAATATGTAGATCCAAGATCTAGAAATGCAAATGCTTCATAATCAGAGATAAGCAATGCACCTGTAATGATATCCGTAGAATCCTGAGCCTCCTGTCTGGTCATAGCGTATACTTGGGCATAAGACTAGGGTCTATTGCTTCGAACCTAGTCTTGACAGACAGACTTCCAAAACTAACTCTGCCTCTGCCTCGGCCTCTCTGTGCAACCCCACTAGCTCAGCTCTGCTGGACAGTAGCTTCACTTACATATCCCCTCTCATACTAGACTGAGCTCCAGCAACAATAGGACAATCTATAATTCTGTGCTCTAAAGAGCTACATCGAAAACATGCTCCTGATAAAGTCTAGTGCTCACCACCGTGCTTCTTCCCACACTGCTCACAAGGGGGAAACTAGCTCTGCAATGTACCTCTTCCATTGCCAGACTGTACAAAGCCACCCCTCTGTCTGAATCCCGACTATCTTGATCCAGCCGGTGATCTTAAATCTCAGTTTTGTCATTTGTTAAATCTTTACCTGAACCACTCTGAATTTCACTGGGTCTTTTCATTCTAGACCTTTGTCCCGACTCTACTTGTCCCTCTATTAATAATTGCTCAATCCTAATCAAGGTAGCCCTCAACTCAGTAAAACTATTTAGGTTAGTGATTGCTAACCTTGTTCTAATCTCCATATTAAACCCATCTTCAAATCTCCTACACTTGTCTTCTTCTGTAGCAATCAAAGTAGTAGCATACCCCAACAATTCATTGAACCTAATCTCATACTCTGCTATAGACATTCTGCCTTGTTTCAGATCTAGGAACTCCTTCATCTTTTTGTCTAAGTAGATCTTGGGCATGTAATTCTCCCTGAAAGCCCTCAAAAAGTCTCCCCAACTCCGATTAGAAGGCCTGGTGGCACTACCTGGAATAGTCGTCCACCATTGATATGCTGGACCTTGCAGTAGTGAGACCATATAATCAAATCTCTCATCTGCCTCACAGTCCATCTGATCAAACACTCTTTCAGTTCTCTCTAACCATCTTTCGGCTTCTACAAGGTCTGTACTTCCATAGAATTCTACAACCCCCTACTTTCATAGTTTGTCATACCTCCTTTCTCTTCTCTCAGAAATTCTTGGAGGCATCACATCTGGTTGGGGCACAGAAGACTCTCTGCTGGCTCTTTCTGATCTTAGGTTAGTTGAGTGTTCCATTTTATTACCTACGTCGGATAACCTATAATACACAATAATTTTGATTACCATTTGAAATTTTCACAACATTTCATACCTAACATTCCTATATATCCTTATGGATGCCTACCATGCTCTGATGCCAAAATGTAACACCCCAATATTATAAATTACATATCGGAACACCGTGTGGACATTCTAGTATATAATCTATAATAATGACCAGTTAATTATCTCATCTTCACTTTATAACATGGCAACTTATCCAACTTAGTCGTGGCATCAACTATTATACATAAAAGTCACCAAATTAAAAAAAAAACAAACTACATTCCTCATTTCATTATATAAAACCAAACTTACATTATAGCTTTACAAAACCATCCGAATATATATACAATGTCAAAGCCCAATACATAATATACTGCTTGAAAGAGGAATTGAACAAAACTACTAAATACTCCTTTAGTCTCAGCTGATTGACCTTTGAGATATTTATTCTTCAAAAAAGTACAAATTATGTTTTTTGTAGGGTTTCTTAGTAGCTAATGTCCTCTCTTGGTCCTGAAAAATCAACGATGCAATTTTGGTGAGTTTTGCGAACTCAATGAGGTACCCATCATCGATGATTCACTCAATTCATACATCTCATCACACATAACATATAATTCACATATTTGCATTCTAAAACAAACATCACATATCACATTTTGATTTAAATACAAGGTACCAACATTTTAGTCAGTCAAACACATGTACTAAAATGTATATGCAATACTCGTGCGACTCACTTTCACTTATTGTTGTTGTTATTGTGACCAAGTGCCTTTTTACAAACCTATATCCCTCGTGGATACCGAGTTGTATAAAATAATTTCCCATATCCCTTAGGGGATACTGGGCACTTTTACAACTAAGCCAGAGACTTTGATCACAGTATGAGCTTTAAGCTCTTTACACTGGCAACTCAGGTCACAACTACCTTTATCTTTCATGCGTTAATGTAATGGAATGCTTCACATTTTCACATTCTCAGTCAATGACTTGATTTCACATTCACATTCAGAACACATTTATCATTGAAACCTGGTCCTGCTTTCAACAAGATTGTTCAGTAACATTTATTTCATCCAATTCACATACAAAGAGTACTTCAATATCACATTCATCAAATCAGAATCTTCGGACCTTCACATCGAGAATCAGTGTAATCAATCACACATTCATAAGATAATTCAAGCATAATTGAAAAAAAACAATTAATTGAGTGAGATCGTCTAGGTTACTCACAATTACTCCCTTTTTGCTTAATGCCTTGAGGTTCCAGCAATATCTGGAAGTGATCGCTTTACTTGCTCTTCTATATACAATCAAATACATTTATGTCACTTATGTGTATTTTCATGAGAATAATCAGTCATAAATACATTTATGAATGTATCATGTAACATGCATGATCAATGATAATTTCTCGGGTATGTTTCTTTAATACTTTTTATAATCAATTTCAACATCTTCCAAACATTCATAAATACCCTTTTATTCACTTTAATCCCTTCAGTCAACATCAATTAAATTCATTTAAGAGATCATTTAAACCTACATACTTTATATGATAACATTCTTACCTGAATTAGGTTGAAAAAATCCAAAAAATCACTCTTTAATAAAGCCTCTCGGGTCACGATAGTGCTTATGCACGATCGTGACTTTCTTCCTTTATCAGCAAACTTCCTTCATACTTCAGCAGCCAGAATTAGATGTTTTTAGGCAACACTTTCTTCTAATAAAAATTTTCTTTATTTCCTAAGTTTCTAATGACATCAAAATCAGACATTTTGGTTCAGTATCGTGCAATTTATAATCAAAATACTCCATACTATTTCTTATACCTAAACAGAACACAACCCTCAACTTCAAGCCAATTTTCAAGACTCTTAAGGATAAATTTCAAATTCACCTTCTTCATAAACAATGTTTCCATATGTCTTTAGTTTAATATGAATCAAAAATCAACTCATTTGGAAATATACAGATTAAAATATAGCCAAAATCCCGAAGCTTGATCAGTGAAATCATTATAGTTATCAATATTCCAGTACACTCACCATTTCATCCTAAATTTATCACTCAATGTTTTCTGACTGAATTCCAATATTCATAAATTTTCATGTAGAGGAAGAGAAATATGTTAGGAATCTATTGGTTTAAGTTTCAAGTCATTTGGTGATTGGATGAAAAAGTTATAGCCAAAAGAATCAAAGTTGTTCAGTAAAATTCTCTAGTTCATAAACAAACTTCAAAAACCAAAATCAGACACGTAAACCATCACCTTCTTCTTCCTCTCTCTAATGCACTTTTTTTTCCAACAATTCTTAACCTATTTTTCACATCTTTCTATGTTTAACAACTTATTTTAACAAAAACAATTCCAAACTCCAAGATTTAAGCATAAACATTAAAACCGACATCACTCACGCATCTTCCTTATTTTTTGAATTTATCTCTAAATCAAAATAGAGCATAAATTTAACCACTTTCATGAATTTCTGCATCTATGTATCATTTTTTGTACACTTTCTAATTCACTAATCATCAATGAAATTACTTCATCCTATCCCACTTATGCATGATTTCATTCACAAATTCTCAAAGATCATCATAAGCAATTGTAGTATCCAAAAACAACTAAAACCACCACTTACTTAATTCTTCAACGAATTCCATCAGTGAAAATGAAAGGTAGAGCTTCGGTGGTTAAACAAAGAACAAGGAAAGTTTTAGTGTTGCATGCTTTCGGTGGAGAAGAAACAATCGTCATTTTCCATATTCAAAACAAGGCAACGTATCTTCTTAATTCACTGCCACATGTCACTTTTGCATGTGAGCCACTTGTCATCAATTTAATCAGTCGATGTGTCACACTATAATTGGTGCATATTCCAATTTTTTTATTCCAAAAATACCCCAAAATTTTAAAAATTCCTAAAATTCACCAAAAAATTTGAAATAATATTAATAGTCTCTCATTCAATTTTCAACACAAATAATCCACTACTTGCATTTAAATCATATACATAACTCAATTATACCCAAAAAATGTCAATGAATTCATGAACAATTATTTCATGAATTTCAACACAATTCACATATTGAAATATGCCATATGATGCATGAAATGCACTTCTAATTGCTCAATATACACTTTTCCAGGGTCCTACACCCTAATATGGGATATTGGGACATTACATTGCCCGTATAAGTCTTAGCGCCTATGTGAAATCAGAAATTTAGGTGTTTTTAATTATACATGGTGATGTGAGTAGGACTAGGGTGACACCAAATGGACTAGGCGTGGATGTCAAAGGCCCAAGGAGCGAGCTTATCAAGCCAGAAGGGCCCATGACCAAAGCTAGGGCCAAGAGACTTAAGGAGGCTCTTTACACGTATGTGCGCTTCTATTTGCAGAGGGTGGAGAGTTCCAAGCCTATTGGAGGAGAGTTTAGTGGATTACAACCCAAATTAATTCACTTAACCTGAATCATTGGACCGAGCACACTTAAGGTTTGAAGACATGAAGACTTGGGCTAATTTTAATGTTCCATCACTTAAGCGCAAGAGCAATTCTTTCTTATTTTTATTATTTTTGTACCTTTGTTTATTTTTGGCTTCCATGTATTTTAGCCCAACCTTTTATTAGTTGACCTAGGTATAAATAGACTCATTAGGGTTAGAAACAAGAAGATTTTGGTATTACTATTATTGTAGTCGTCAACTTTAGTGAGGAACTATCCTTTTGTTTTCGTTTCACCAAGAACCTAATTTCGCTTATCAATTGTTCAATTGTGGTGTGTTATTTGGTTCCTTTCTCTTGGTTGATTTGGTTATCAGGATTACTTGGAACAAGTTTCCAAGAGGTGTCGTAGAGATTAACCTTGCGTATCCATTAGCTTAATGTTTTGAAAAATTCTGTTCATCTTAATTCCTTCATAGTCGAATTCAATCCTCCAAAGAAAAACCACCAAAACTTCATCCATCCTACTCAACCCTTCCGTGGTGTGAGTCATTTTTGGTATCAGAGCCTAGTTCGAAGGTGAATTCCTATTCAACTACAATGGATATACAAGGTAGCCACCATCATCATCAAGTTCGTCGGATTGTCACCAAAAATCAGGTGTGGTTGGTTCCGAAGTGTGACTTAAACCAAGGTGAGATTGAGTGGGAAAAGGCTAGAGAGTGTGAGAACAAAAGAGGGTAAAAGGCAAGAGAGTGTGAGAACAAAAGCGGGTAAAAGCTGAGAATTGTGTGAAACATGAGGGGAGAGAAAAAAAATCTTCCTCGAGTGAAAAACATGAGGGAGTGCTTATGAAGTTGTTTTGTACTACCCTTTGAATTTTTTGCAAGAAAGAACATTCATAAAATGTCATAGGAAGGTGGAAAACAAGATGAAGGATAAGTTAGGGAGATGAATGCTTTCATTTTGAGAGCCATTCAACAACAATTTGAGCACTTCAATGTTCACTTCACAGAAATAAGGGATAATAGGGTTATTAATTCTGAGGATAGTGATGTTGATGATTTACCTTATAATAAATTATCCCAAGTCTTCATGTCTTCAAACCTGCTGGCGTTAAAATTATCCCAAGTCTTCACGTCTTCAAACCCCAAGTGTGCCTGGTCCAAGGATTCGGGTTAAGTGAATTAATTTGGGCTATAAACCACTAAACTCTCCTCAAATAGGTTTGGAACTCTCCACCCTCTCTAAATAGAATCCGACATGCATATAAAGAGCCTCCTTAAGTCTCTTGTCCCTAGCTTTGGTTATGGGCCCTTCTGGCATGACAAGCTCGCTCCTTGGTCCTCTAACATCCACACCTGGTCCATTTGGTGTCACCATGGTCCTGCTCACATCACATGGTCTCCTACACACCTGTGTAAGTGACTGTGTATATTTAGAAACCCCAAATTTTACTATAAAAGGAAGTCAGTATATGCAAAACAAAGGGAGTCGAGTTTTTAAGTACGGAGACACATTTAGAGGTCATAGTTTTGATTAAGAGACAAGGAAAACATGAAGAATATGTCAAGAAATCTGATAGAAAGCTACATCCAATCCAATTTTATAAGAGGACTCAATAAAAGAAAAAGAGAGACTTAGAATTATGATTTCTTTTTTATTTGTTTTTTCTGCAAGTTTGTTATTGATTTCGTTTTCTATGAGTAACTAAACTTGTTTAGTGTATAAATGTGATGAACCATAGTTTATGATAACAATATGTTTTGATCTTTTATTCAATGCAATTATATTGATTGATTTATTACAATTTAATTATATGTTTTATTTTGTTCTAATATATCTAGAATATTAGTACATAATTTTATTTCATACGATTGAGATTGAGAAATCCTCTTGTATGAATAGATCTACCATAATTGGAAAGAGTTGTATATATAAACCTAGAGATAGGCCGATATAAATCCTTTAGATTAGGGTCAAATCTAATAGCAGAATTCACGAATCGATAATGCAATCCTCTAGATTAGTTGTTAATAGTCTTAACAAAACTATTAATATAAGATAGGAATTTTCACAGTCCAATAATTAATAATATAATTACGTGATAAATAGTTAATATGTAATGATTCTTAGGGAAATTCATCACCTACACAGTATTATTTGATATTGATCTTCTTAGTATTTTCCTCTATCTAATGTTCAGAATTGTTTTAATTCTTAGTTTGTTTATTTAGTTTAATTTTTAATTAAAAATTGAAAATTTGATTCACAGGTTAGATAATAGAAAATGGGTATTTTCTTTTACTTATATAGTGTAATACCCCCTTACCATAAGGTACGCATTGGGACGCCCGCAGGTCATTCCGGTACATATCCTATGATAAGGGAGCGCTACGTGCGATCACGACAGTCACTCCACGTGGCATCACATCAATTTGAATAATAAAGCATTAATTGTAAACCACAACATTTTTAAAATCAAACTCTTCCTCATTTCATTGATCAAAATCAAAAGTCTGTACATCATTCCATACTATACTGTCTGTACATA
>JAOQMS010000178.1:20305929-20317514 GCA_027563885.1 Erythroxylum longipes
GTGATCAAGGTGTTATCTTTGAGTGATAACTTACGTGCTAAGATAGTCTGCATGCATGAAGATAACAGAGTTGGTATTAGAGCAAGCAAGCAAGCAGGAGTCAGACTCCGGAATCGGGGTCCGAAAGATTATGGTATCAGAGCATGCATGAAGAGTCAAGAGTCAGACTCTGGTAACGGGCTCTAACAGATTATGGTATCAGAGCATGCATGAAGAGTCAAGAGTCGGACCCCGGTAACGGGCTCCGATAGGTATGGTATCAAAGCAAGGAGTTAGACTCCGGAAACGCGGTCTGACACCTTTTGACCAGTTGATTCCAAATTTCTTGTTTCCTTCTCTTTTCTTTATCAACTTCTTTTTGTAAAAAACGTGCATATTTTCTGATCATAAAATTAAATTCATCTTCTTCTATTGGCAACTCAATGTTTCTTTCATCACCATTAAAATAGTAGCTTTCAGAGCTATTCCTCTTCTATAAGAGGATCTTTCATCTCACCTAAGCTCTGTCTCATGAATCATTAAATTTCCTCTTAGCCAATCAAGAGAAATATTGTCTATCCTTTGTAGTTTCTCGCGCTGTTACTTTAGGTCTCCATTCCTTTGGCAGCCATCTCAGGATCTTTATTATGAGCTCATCATTGGGATATATTTTTCCCAAGTTATTCAAGGCTGTGATAATGTTATTGAATCATCCAAAGAGTTTGTCTATGGTCTCTACCTATTTCATGCTAATAGTTTCGTAGTGCACTAAAAGATTAATCCTATGTTTCTTTACCTTATTTGTTCCTTCGAAGGTAAACTGAAGTTTGTCCCGCATTTTCTTTGTTGAAGAATAGTAAGATATCTTTTCATATTCTTTTGGAGAGAGTGCACACAACAAATGATGTCTTGCTTTAGCATTCAGCTATGCATTTCCTTTATCAGCATCAGTCAATAATTCTACATCATCAGTAGCAGGAGATGTATCTTCTATTTTGATAGCTTGCTAGACTTCAATGTTCACAGATTGGAGATAAATTTTCATTATTTCCTTCCAATAGGAATAGTTTTTTCCCATTAAAATAAAGAGGCTTTGTGACAGATTGTCCTTTAAAACTTCTTAAGTTGTTTGCCATGATCTATCGTATGCTACAAAACATAATAAATGTGAAACCGAGCTCTGATACCAAATGATAAAGCAAACATACGTAAGAGGGAGGTGAATTGTTTGTGACTTGAAAATTTCTGCAAGTTACTATCAATTCATCTAAACAATAGGTGGATATTAAAATTTAAAATAAAAGGAGCCTTTTATAATTTGAAAACAGCAGTAGTTATAATGCTAAAATTTAAAAGTTAAGAGAAAAGAAACAATGACATAGTTAATTTATATTGATTCAGCTTATAACCACGTGTACATCCAGTCCCTAAGTATCCAACTTGAGTATTTCACTAAAAATCTCTAAGTAGTAATTTGAGAGCCTCTCCAAGCTTACAAGTATATCTTTTTCAAGGTTCTTCAACCTTCCATGCTAGTAGTATTTAACCAGTCTCTACAAGCTCTCAACAAATGAAAGTGGGATTTGCTTAATATGAGCTTCAATGAATATTGATCTCTCTGTCGATAAATAGGACCTAAGACATATCATTGTGACCTTCAAACAACTGAAACAAAAGCGGTCCATTGTAAATTACATACATTTGTTTGATGATCAACAGGCCAACATGGTGGAGTTTAACCCCCTCCTGAGTGCGATGCATTTTGTTCACAGTTTTATCAATAGTCTTAATGACGAAATTCACCACAGTGCTCTCATGTTTAAGCATCAAACACTGGACGAGGCATACAACCTGGCAGAATATGAGGAGCAGAAGATTGAAGCCCGCAGAAAGAGTCAGTTATTTTCTCTGAGATTCTGAGTTTCCTAAATTTTAATTTAAATTCAAACATTTTAGAATGCTTAAAGAACTTTAACACTTCACTATTGTTTAGTTTAAATAATAAATTATATTTTCCATCAATCCTTTATTATATTTAACAAATTTTGTAGGCCTTTGCCAAATATCTATTTAAGAGGTAAATAGAGTTCAAAAATTAAAAAGTTTAAATATAATAAGAAATTGAAAAGACTCATCTTCTACATAAAAGTAGAATACACCACCAAACTAATTGCAAGAGGGGAAAATGGCCAATTTTGACCTAAGTTTTACATCAATCGACTAATTTAACCTTAACATTATAGAGAGAACACTTAAGACCCTAACATTTAAAAAATGTTAAAATTTAACCACATTATAACAAAATTAGAGACGGTTTAAAAACACCATCAATTATGTGCTAGGTCAACACTAACCTGACATTTTTATATATTTTTTCATTTTGTTTCCAAGTCTCACATTATCACGTTAGATGTCAGGTGGCAAGGTGTAACCCTTTTTTTGAAATATTAAAATCTTATTTAATTATTTATGGTCAACATGAAAGATCTTAACGAGGTTGAATTCAATTCTATCAAGAGATGCAGACATAAAGGTGGTGGTGGATTTGCAGGACCTGTTAGAGAGGTTTGAGTTTAATAATATATGTAAAGACGTCGACCTTGCATGTCTTGGCAGTGATGGAACAGCTAGTAGCGAGCTCACGCAAGCTTTTGAAAAGGATGAAATCTTGTCTTCCAACAGGTTATTAAGTGTGCTTCCATTAACATGGAAATTTAAAAAGTTTTTCAACTTGGAAACCAAAAGAAAGCTCAAAAGATCGATAAGGATTGTTAATGAACTTGTTGATTAGATTATACGGTTGAGAATGGAAGAAAAGATAGATAAGAAGGAAGAGGATTTGCTTTCCTGATTCACTAGAAACTTTGGCAGATTAACTAAATTTCTTCAGGAAGCAATAATCAGCTTCATTTTTGCAGGAAATGACACAATATCTTTAGCTTTAAGTTTATTCGTTTGACTACTATCATCAAACCCGAATGTGCAGAGAAACATATTAAAGGAGCTTGAGGCAACACAGGCATGCAGTGGAAAGAAAATTGGTGACACTTATAGTTTTGTCGAGCTCCGAGACATGTAATACTTGCATGCCATGATTTCAGAGGCATTGCAATTGTACCCACCCAAAAGCTTATACTACTGATGATACATTGCCGGACGTATGGAATAATCTTTTGAAAGGGGTGGTTTGTGACCTACGTTGCATATGCCATGGGGAGGATGGAGAATCTGTGGGGAGAGGATTGCCATAAGTTTAATCCTGAAAGGTGGTTTTGTAAGAAGCGAAAATTGTGAATCAATTACGTGATAGGGAACACAGATACTTACGTGTTGGAGACATGATCATTAAATTGTGAGAGCACCGTGCAAGTATTTGATGATGACTAGGGTTTCCACTACAACTCTGATCTCTTTAGAAAATACAGTTCTCAATCGGGCAAACTGTAGAGAGACTATACATGCGTATATATAGGGAGCGCAGTGGGGACCTAGCCACAGATGGTAACCTTAGGCGTGCCTATCATGGGCCTTAGGGTTAGGCCTACACCATTAATCACATTAACGATATAAAGTGCTTAAGTCCAATAGGGATCATAATATTAATGGACCACAGGCATCTCAATAGGGATCATATCATTAGCCTGTTTTTAATAAAATCAAAACAACAATTGATTGTAGCTTATAAAATATATTCTAAAATTCTCCCACTTGGGCAAAATCAATTGTTTAATTTTATTTTTTAAAAAAACCTTTGAAAATGACTCTCAGGCTAATAAACTAAATTTTGTGCAATGTGGTCACATTTTAAAAATATATGATCTGAAATGCAGCACTTCAATAGGACTAAGTCCGATCAAAGTCAAATGACATTGAACTATGTCACCCGTTACATCCTTTATTGATATAAATAACATCGATACATAATTACATATATCATCAACCTTGTCGAACAGTCATTAGTGTGTAGTGTAGCATGAAAATAACACATAAAGGTGATCCAATAATTAATGTAAGGTGCTATTTTCAACGTCAGTCCTTGCAATTTCTTTTAACATGGGCTTAAAGCAAGAAAAATTGTATAGTTCATTACGAACTATAATGCCTTGAACTCCAATATGGTGTCAACCACTGGCATGATGATTGAAAAGGATACCGAGTTCTATAATAGTGTCTGTAGACTCAAATATGGTGTTGACCAGGAGACATTATGATCTAATAGAACATCG
Source organism: Erythroxylum longipes (assembly GCA_027563885.1). Classification (NCBI taxonomy): domain Eukaryota; kingdom Viridiplantae; phylum Streptophyta; class Magnoliopsida; order Malpighiales; family Erythroxylaceae; genus Erythroxylum; species Erythroxylum longipes. The sequence goes on from JAOQMS010000178.1 coordinate 20,310,135, forward strand.
AGTCCAAAATTTTGTAATATGTTTCTAACTCTAAGATGATGTCAATTACGAGACATGATGATATAAAAGGATACCGAGTTTTGAAATAACAATTGATATATATATAAATAGTAATAAGAGAATATTCAAATCAATTACATTAAAATAACATAATCCATGCGAAATGAATGTTCAAGTATTTAACAATAAAGGTCTAACAAAATAAGGAAAGATTACATACATTTAAAAAAAACTCCCACTAGTAAAGCACATTAAAAGAGCTTAAAATCCCCATGTTTTCAACATGCTTCTGGAACACTATAGGTCGAAGACCCTTGGTTAAGGGATCAACTAGCATGGACTTTGTAACTATATGCTCGACGACTATGTCTTTATTCTTCACTAGGTCTCTGACAATTAGATACTTTAATTCCATATGCTTAGAACCACTAGAAGTCTTATTATTTTTAGTGTAAGACACTGCTGCACTATTATCACAATAGATTCTGAGAGGTCTAGCAATGGAATCCACAATGGGAAGTCCAGTCACCGGGTTTCTTAACTAAACAGCATGAGTAGTAGCTGCATAACAAGCAATAAATTCAGCCTGCATATTAGAAGAATCAACCATAGTCTGCTTCTTGCTCTTTCAAGATATCGCACCCTAGCCAACATAAAGATGTAACTAGATGTCGATTTCATATCATCAGGGAACCTAACTAAATCTAAGTCACTATACCCTATTATCTCTAAGTTGTCAACTCTTCTATACACAAGCATATACTCCTTGGTTTTCTGCAAGTATCTCATCATTGTCTTAGCAGCTACCCAATGAGCATTACTAGGATTAGACTGGTACTTACCCAAAATGCTAACTATATAAGCAATGTTAGGCCTAGTGCAAACCTGAACATACATCAAACTCTCCAATACACTATCAAATGGTATGTTCTTCATCTCTACTTTTTCAATTTCATTCTTAGGACACTTTTCTTTATTGAATTTTTCACCCTTGAAGATGGGTACATCACTGGGTTTACAGTTTTGTATGTCAAATCTCTCCAAGACTTTGTTAATATAAGCCCTTTGAGACAAGCCAAGCAAGTTACAAGATCTATCCCTGTGAATTTCAATTCCCATCACGAAACATGCCTCACTAAGATCCTTCATCTCAAAATGCTTCGTTAGTATATGCTTAGTTTCATTCAGTAAGCCAATATCACTGCTAGCAAGTTTAATGTCATCAACATATAAAATGAGAAAAATGAACTTACTCCCACTAAACTTTAGGTATATACATTGATCAATTTTATTTTCTTCAAAACCCAAGGAGGTAACAACTTCATCAAATTTCAGGTACCACTGCCTAGAAGCCTGTTTTAGACCATAAATATATTTCTTCAATTTGCACACTAAATGTTCATTACCATTTGACTGAAAACCCTCAGGTTGTTGCATGTATACTTCCTTAAGGAGATCACCATTTAAAAAGGCTGTCTTGACATCCATTTGATATAACTCCATATTGAAATGTGCCATAAGAGCTATGACAACTCTAAATGAATCTTTACTGGACATTGAGGAAAAAGTTTCAATGAAGTCAATGCCCTCTCTTTGTGTGAAACCTTTCGCTACTATCCTAGCTTTATATCTGTCAAATTGACCCTTTGAGTCCTTCTTGGTTTTAAAAACCCATTTACAACCAATCGCCATATAATTTTTAGGCAATTCAACAAGTTCCCACACTTCATTATTAGCCATAGATTGCATTTCTTCTTTCATGGAATTTACCCACATATTAGAATGAGCACAAGACATCGCCTCCTGATAAGATTTAGGGTCAATATTGTCCCCAATATCATACATGTCCTTACTTAGATAAACAAAGTAATCGTTAGAAATAGCCGGTCTTTTATGTCTAACTGACCTCCTAATAGGTACTTGCACAATAGGTTCAATAGGTTGAAGAGTATCAACTAGTGTAAGAGGGTCAGCAACATTATTAGGAGGATCAACTAGAGTAGGAGAATCAACCACATTTTCAACTAAAGGAGCATCAACCAAGTTCTCAACAGGAATAGTAACTATAGGCATGTTATCAATGGCAACAGGCAAAGAAACCATCTTACGCACATTAGCAGTGGAATCAACAGCAGGAATAACAGCTTCAGCCTTATCCAATTCTAAAAATTTTGCATTCATAGATTCCACAATTCTAGGACCACTTCTAGGATAATAGAACCTATAACCTTTTACATGGTATGGATATCCAATGAAGTAGTAGTAGGTAGTTTTAGGGTAGTCTTTTTCTCTAAGGGATTATAGATCCTAACTTCTACAGGATAACCCCACACACGAAAATGGTTTAAACTGGGTTTTCTACCTGTCCAAAGTTCAAAAGGTGTTTTTGGAACGGATTTGCTAGGAACTCTGTTAAGAATGTAAAGGGCATTTTTTAAAGTTTCTCCCCATAAAAAGTCTGGCAAATTAGTTCTACTCATCATGCTCCTCATCATATCATTTAAAGTGCGATTTTGCCTTTTGGCTATACCATTCTGTTCAGGACTACCAGGCATGGTATATTATAGAACAATTCCACAAGCTTGCAAAAATTTTGGCAAATGGTCCCATATGTTGCTGTCCAGTATCAAATCTACCATAATACTCACCACCACGATCAAATCTCACCACCTTGATGACCTTTCCTAATTGTTTTTCAACTTTAGTTTTAAAAATTTTAAATTTCTCAAGGGCATCAGATTTTTCTTTTATTAAATAAAGATAGCCAAATCGGGAAAAGTCATCAATGAAGGTAATAAAGTACTTGTTACCACAAATAGTAGGAGATAGAGGTCCACTAATGTCCATGTGAATGATTTCTAAGAGACTTAGACTTCTATTTGCATCTTTCTTTTTGGTCTTAGTGAATTTTCCTCTGATGCAATCTACACATGTCCCCAAATCATTAAAGTCTAAGGAAGGTAAAATGTTATCTCTTATTAATCGCTTTACCTTTTCGTTAGAGATGTGACCTAAGCATTTGTGCCCACAATAATGAGGATTTCTCTTTTATCCTTGACCGCTTTGCAAGAGTAGTCTCAACATTGAAAGATGTAGAAAAATTATCAGAAGCTAAAGACAGTTTATATAAACCATCCACTAAAAAACTAGATCCTATTATTGCAGAATTAAAAAACAATATTGTTTTTCCACCATCAAAAGAAAAAGTAAAACCAAGTTTATCTAAGTAAGAAACTGAAATCAAATTCCTTCTAAAGGAAGGTACACAAAAGGTATTCTGTAAAATAAGTTCATGTCTTGAATCTAAGACTAAGGTAACATCTCCAACGTACTCCACTGCTACTTCAAGATCATTTCCTACCCTCAACTTACTTTCTTTTAGACTTGGCTTCCTCGTGTTTGTGAACCCCTGTAAGGACATAATAATATGGGTGGTGGAACCACTATCAAACTACCAAGAATCTATGGGGACATCAACTAAATTAGACTCAAAATAGACAAAAGCAAAATGATTACCTCCAGATTTCTTCTTGTTTTCTAACCAAGCCTTGAATTTATGACATTCTCCTCTATGGTGTCCCTTGACTTTACAGAAGACACACCAAGGACCTTTCTTGAAGGTAGTTTGCCTAGGACCTCCATCATCGTGATAGTGAGTATTCCTAAATTTCTTGTAGTCCTGATTTTTGTTATGAGCATTATAAGAGTATTTCTTATGTTTCATATGACTCTTGCCAGAATGAGATTTAGCATGAATGGTCAGGAGGGCTAAATCACTCTTTTCTTTCCTAAGTTTCTCTTCTTCAGCCACACGTTTGGTAATAAGGTCATTAACACTCCACTTCTCATGGTATTGTATGCTATTTTGATTTAGGTAAATTCAATAGGGAGACAGTTTAAGGCATGGTAAACAATGAAATTTTCATTCAGGTCAATGGATTGGGCTTTCAATTTAGTTTGAAGGTCAATCATTCTCAGAATAAATTCCCTAACAGCCTCGTTATGGTCATACCTCATATCCATGAACTATTTCATTAAATATCTAGACTCAGCATTATTGGATACTTGGTATCTATCTCTTATGGCAGTGAGAAAATTCTTAGCAGATGCTGTGTCGGGCAAACCACTCAATAGGTGTTCAGCAATGGTCCTTTTAATTGCAACCAAGCTAAGTCAGTTAAATTTCTTCCACTTATCCAAACTCTCTCTTTGTTCAGGTGTGCTTCCTTCATCAGGGAAGACAAGCATGCCTTCCCTTAGTGCCATATCTAGATCAGTTATCCTAAGGAAAATTCTATGTCCTGCCTCCATTTCTTGCAATTTGAGCCAGTTAAAATTTCTACGATCACTTGACTATTATTCATAGCAAAGGAAACTGTGTAAGACAAAACAGAATGCATTAATAACAATAATAACGACATAAAAATAATAGCGAGGCCCAATTAAGAGTCACACATTCCCTTTTGGGCAGAATGTGCAACCAAAATTAGAACCTCAAAGATGAGCTATGAAAATAAGGGTACACTAATCTTGAAATTCCATCCCCTTTGGGCAGGCAGATCCCCAATACTCTTGTAATCCTCATTAACTCATCATGATTTTTTTTGCAAAATTCTCATTACATAGTGCATGAAAAATAAAAAATGATACATCAATAGACTCACGAGATTAGGATCTACAAAAGCTATAACATTTTAGAGATCAATATTATGAATTTACAGTAACCCGAAAATCAAACATATTATCATATAAAAATGTGAAAAATATGATCTTAATCATGAATCATTGAAAATAATCAGATTCCTTATCACATAATTTCTATGCTCTGATACTAAATGTAAGAAGCGAAAATTGTGAATTAATTACGAGATAGGGAACATAGATACTTACGTGTTGGAGACATGATTATTCATTATGAGAGCACCGCACAAGTGTTTGGTGACGGCTAGGGCTTTCACTACAACTCTGATCTCTTTAGAAATACAGTTCTCAATGGGGCAAATTGTAGAGAGACTATACATGTGTATATATAGGGAGTGCAGTGGGGACCTAGCCACAAATAGGGCCTGCCCATCATGGGCCTTAGGGTTAGGCCTACACCATTAATCACATTAACGATATAAAATGCTTAAGTCCAATAGGGATCACAATATTAATGGACCATAGGCATCTCAATAGGGATTATATCATTAGCCTATTTTTAATAAAACTAAAATGACAATTGATTGTAGCCCATAAAATATATTCTAACAGGTTTGAGAATGGAATATGTAGACATGAGAGTCCCTACAAGTTCTTAGCTTTTCATACTAGACCTAGGATCTGACTCGAAAAGTACATGGCATATATTCAGATGAAATCGATAGCTACCTCGGTGATTGAGCGATTTAAGATCGATGTATTGGATAAGGACAAGAATCCAAAGCGTGTTCTATCTTTAACCCTTAAGATAAAAGATGGGTTGTATGTGAGAGTGAAGGAAATAATAAGTACTGGAGCTTCAGCTGTTGAATCTTGAAGCATAACGTAGAGCTCAAATATGATCAAAGAATAACCAACTATGATACGCTGATGCAAAAGTCTTTGCTCTTTCTTCCAACTTAGTTTATCAAAAACGAAAATCGCAAAAGTATTTGAGGATGACGGATTAAAAGATGTAACTAGTAGAAAATAATAGAGGCCGAGTGATTGGTGATAGTCGATGGTGGTGATTGGAGTGACTGACGACGGAGTGTGAGAGTTAATGGATTTAGAAATTTTTAAGATTAATTAAAAAGAGTGGGTCCCACACATATACATAAAATAAGATTTTAATATTTTAAAAAATAGTCCCACCTTGTCACGTTGTGGGCTCGCAAATAAAATAAAAATTATTAAAAAGTACCAGGTCAGTGCTGACTTGACACTTAACTAAAGGTTGTTATTAATTCCATTACGATAAGGTCAAATTTTAACATTTTCTAAATGTTAGGGTCTTAAGTGTTCTCTTTGGAATGAATGGTTAAACTTGTCGAATGGTGTAAAATTTAAAGTTAAAATTGACCCTTTTACAGATTGTAAGAGGAAAATAAATCTTTTTGCACAAATTGTAAGAGATTAAAAAGGCTCATCTTCTACATACATATAAGCCTACTCCTTTAGTTACTTGGCAAAAAGTTGTTAGAACAAAGGACAAGTATCATGTCGTGAGGAATAAAATTGTTAAATGATATTGTTTATACAATTATTATCATGTAAATACACAACTGGTTAATTTAAATGTACAAAGTTGTTACTAAAGATGAATTCATTTCTCCTTCTACAATTGTTATTAACCATAATTAAGTTATCATTTATGACATTATTTAAAAAGCAAATTTATAGTAATAAGACAAATTTTAAAATTTCTCTAATTAAGATTAATTAAATATTCTTAAAAAACAACTTAATAACCTCAAAAACTGATGTCATTAAGATGATCCACTAGAGAGATGAGAAATGCAACTCTAGATGACTTTATTATCTTTCTCCAAAAACATGATATGGACATTGGCATAGTGGAAAATGATCCAATCGACTTCAAGTCTATGAGAAACAATGATGTTTAGGATCTTCTCCTATTGTTTGAAGGTGTAAAACCTATTGGTTGTAAATGGATATTTAAGGCCAAAGGGATTCAAAAGGTAATGTGTAAAGATATAATGCTCATCTTGTCATAAAGGACTTTACTCAAAAGGAAGGCATCAATTACAAAGAAAATTTCTCGTTGGTTTCTTTGAAAGACTCTTTCAGGATTATAATGGCACTTGTGGCACTATATGATCTTTTATATCAAATAGATGTAAAGACAACATTCCTTAATGATGAAATTAATGAAACCATTTATATAAAGCAACTTGAAAACTTTATTTCTAAAGATTCAAAGCAGATGATTTACAAATTAACGAAATTCATATATGGACTAAGCAAGTTTCTCTTCTATTGTATTACAAGTTTCATCAAGTTGTCATCTCTTTTGATTTTGAGATGACTTTGGTTGATGACTATACATACCATAAGTTTTATAGGAGTAAGTATATTTTCTAGTTTTATATGTTTATAACATATTTCTTGCCAATAACGATATAGGTTTATTGCACAAATCCAACAGATTTATATCAAATAATTTTATGATGAAAGATCTTGGTGATGCCTCCTTTGTATTAGGGATTCAGATACATTAAGATTATTCTTAAGTTACAAAAAAAGCGGAGACAAATTTAGTTTCAGTTAATTCCATAAGAATGATTTAGTAACTAAAGAAATGCAAATTCCTTATGCTTCGTGTTGGGCCTTGAAATTTTTATTTTATTTTAGTAAACATGATTTGAATGAAGTTTGGTAGTGTTTGATAAATTATTT
>JAOQMS010000178.1:20335261-20358169 GCA_027563885.1 Erythroxylum longipes
TTGTGGTTTCAAAAAAAATTATACTAAATTATGAATGATTGAATGCTCTAGCATGCCACCCTCACGGGGCACAGACTTGGACATCACACAGGATGTCGGGTACGGGTTCCGAGAGGGTGGGGTGTTACACTATATATCATCCTAGAGGTTTATTATGCAAAGAACTGTCTTGTCTATTAAACCTATGAATTTCTTGTGTTAATACTAAGTTTGCATTAATCACATTGAAGTTGAAGTATTTATGTTTTAATTAATCAGCTACAATTGATTTCAACACCATGGTGCATGGCATTGTTTACACCTATGAATCAAGAAAGCAAGTTCTTGCTGTAACTCCTACTCTCGTGAAATTTTTCACCGATAAGCCTCACGAGAGTTACATCATGGGGTTCCAGCCTATATACTGTCCTAGGGGTTTATTATGCAAAAAACTATCTTGTCTATTAAACCTATGAATTTCTTGTGTTAATACTAAGTTTGAATCAATCAAATGAAGCTAAAGTATTTATTTTTTAATTAATCACCTATAATTGATTTTAATACTATGGTACGTGGCATTTTTTTACACCTATGAATCAAGAAAGCAAGTTCTTGCTATGACTCCTAGGCTCATGGAAATTTTCACCGATAAGCCTCACGGGAGCTGCATCACAGGTTTCCAGCTCATATACTATCCTAGAAACTTAGTTTTGCCTCAAATCATCCATAAAATCTCAAACTCATTCCATATATAGTAAATACTTAAACTATTAAAGAAGAACATAAAAACTCATCAATAATTATAAGAGTATTGTAAATAGCAACACAAAATCAAGACCTCCTTTGCATTCACACGAAATCCAAATGCATCAAAATTGTATTATTAAAGCAATACATATGGTAGACATGAGTTGGACGACTTACCTAGAAAGATGGACAATTTCAGGCTACAAAGAAGAAGGATAAGCGACGCTCTTTAACACAATATAAGGCCTACAAAAAAGAATTTTTCATATTTGATATAATACACTTGTTCAATTGTTTAGTTGTATTTTTAATATATTAAAGCAAGCAAATTAGAAAATAATATTGTTTATTTTGAAATAGAAATATGTGGACTTTTAGTGGGAGCAATGTTAAAAATATTGCTAGACTAAACCAATCCCGACTTGCTAAAAATGACAACAGACTATCATGCTACGAACGTTTCTCCAACAGAAAGAACATAAACACGAAGATAAAAGCATCCAAGTCCAGTTAAAACAAAGTAAAATGTTGAACAACTTTACGTAGAAAAACAACTCATGCCAGTAGCAGCCACTTCAACATGGGCAAAAAATATTTAATACCTAACCACTTAGATCACCTTTAAAATTTTAATCTAACTTTTGGCCAGGTTAATAATTCATTTCAATAAACTCATATTCTACCTTGAAATACAGTAAGATCAACGTGGCAGGTTAAATTAAATGGTTCTTTATCATTACTACTCTATGACAATAAATTAGCTCTTAACTACATACATCTTGTTCGATGCTTAATATAAACATACTGATAATTGTGTGATTTAGATATTGTAAATTCAATTGCATGCACCAATTATACGTAATCATTGATGAAAAAAATATAAAATTATATAACCAATATAGACATTAATGCAGTCAAAAGTTATACATTCTTTGAATATACCTAAAGGGTTCTTTTTTAATTGGCAACAATTTAAAATTCCTTGTGTTCTGACCATACTTGTTTCCTAACTTAGAATAGATATTTACTAAAGAGTTTAACTTAGAATTTAAAAATTATAATGTACATTTGTTTATCCGACTTAAAATTGTACTTGCTTCAGTGCATTAAACCTAATAACCAATTGCATAGTAATACTTGATTTGAACGTGTGATGAGGCTTTAGAAATCTTCATCAACAATTATGTTTAATCAAATTTTCTTCAACTTCAATTTTTTTCGAAACAGATTAGTTTTGCAAGTTTTGTTGCTAGGACTTTTAGATTTTATTCATAGCTCATTCCTACACTGCACCAAAATCATTTGTTCTATTATTACATTTGCATTTATTTATTTTTACTTCATGCCCCAAATTTCCCTAATAACTTTATAAATATCATTTTAAAGCTTAATCAATTGCTAAAATGGGTAAGATAAGGCGTCTAATATACCTTTTCTGTTTTATAATAGATCTTAACTCTTTTTTTCTTTGGTTGTGACTTTATCTTTCTTATCTTTAGGTTTCTCTTTCTTTTCCTTAAGAAAAACATAGGTGGCAACTCTATGCATTTCCTTTACTTAAGAACTGCAATCATTTTTTCAATGTAGGAATGATTCATGTTTTAATTAAACAAAATTGTATCAAAGTTATAACACTCCCATCATTTAAAAGAATAGATTTATATCAGTTTAAATTACGCAAAACACTCCCATATAATAAACATCAACATAATAGGCATTTCATCAAACACCTTATATGCATCAGAAATTCATCCCAACATCATAACCAAAATCATGCTTGTCCCTTGCATCACTAACATTTATACCTTAAAATTGTTTTTCAATCACAAAATACACAAATAAACGAAAGTTATCAAATACCTAAACTTTTATCCAATATACGAAAAAACAGAGGTAAAAGGCTACAAGAATACCTTCACTGAAGGACACAATGACAGTGGCCGGAGAAGACAAATGCCGACGAGCAGAATAGGAGTTCACGATAGAGAAATTGGAGAGAAGAAAATCACACGAGAAAATGCAAGGGAGAGACGTACGGTCGAAGAAGAAGACGCAGGGGGAGCTTTCAGGTGAGTTAAATGTAAACCAAAACGACATCGTTTGGTGTTAAACCAAACGACGTCGTTTTGGTTTTATTTAAAATGCTGAAGCTGAAGCAGACAACGACATTTACTTTGAAAATTTACCTACGAAAAAGTTTCAGTTAGTAAACTCAAAACTTTTTTATTCCACCAACAAATCTCACTTTCTTACCAAACGATGTCATTTTGGTTTTATTTAAAAAGCTGAAGTCGAAGCAGGCGACGATGTTTACCTTGAAAATTTATCGACAGAAAAGTTTCCATTAGTAAACTCAAAACTTTTTTATTCCACCAACAAATCCCGCCTTCTTTACAGATGGGCATTTTATACTGTTGCTAAATTTTTTTGTAAATTTTGCCGTGATCATTTCCCTCCATATTTACCGATGGATATTACTACCATCATTAAACAAAATTTTTCATGTCAATGTTATTGATAAAAAATTAATTTCTGTTGGTAATTTGCAGCAGTTTCATTTCTGTTAGTAAATTTCCATCGCTAATTCCTACTTTTCTTGTAGTGATAGCTTTTTGTAAAGTATAAGGCAATGATTCCTAATTTTATAACCTCATTGCTTTCTTTTTTGGGATTATAATATTCTTTAACTTTTTAAAAAAAGGTATCTTGCCATAAAGCACAAATTTGGTACTAATTTTTTTAAGTCCTTACTCTTTAAAATAGTAGTGTTATACCATCTCACGGACAATTTTCAAATGAGGGTCATATCTCAATATTTCATGGGCAATGCATGTATAGATACCCTTTTGAATACATTTCTATTAAGAGAACCAAAAAAAAGAGCCCCATTGCTATTGAATACAACGAGTCCCTTATTATTGCAACTCCATTCATTTTTATTTTTTAGTACTTTAGTCTCCACTTTACCTATACCTATTGTCTTTATTAGAACATAAGAACTATTTTCTATAATTTCCCCCCAAAATTAACACCTTTGAATAAAAGGCAGTGTTTTATCCTAATCTTCCAATATAAGTAATTCTTATCTTAAAAAAAGGAGTAGTTATATATTAATTATTTTGGCTAAAGGTAAAAATCATGATTTTAAATAATGTTTAAAGATATTATTTTAAAGATTATTTTTAATGTTAGCTAGATCCAAATTACCTGTGATATTAGAAATATTAAATTAATGATTTATATACTAAAGCTACTAAAATTTAGGATTTATGGTATATCAATATCATATAAAAATCGTTATATGTATGGTTGAATGTAAGGTTTTTAATGAAATGGAATTGAATGTATATGAATATAATATCAGAAAATTATTATTTGGGAGGGATGAAAAGATTTATAATGTAATATGGTAAAATATTATTAGGAAGAAGGTTTTATAATGTAATATAGTGAAATATTATTTATCATTGTACTTTTTGTCCTAAATCTCCCAAATGAAAGGTTATTTATTTTTACTGTTTAAAATGAAATAAGATATAATTTGAAACTCTCCCCTTTTATCTTATTCCCTTCCATTCAATTATGAATCATCATCCCAAAAGATTGAATAATATTACATTATTCTTCATTCTATTAATAACCTCTTAACTAAAATATCTTAAACTGTAAGTGTAGTTATAATATAAATATTATTTTTGACTTTTTAAGAAATATTGAGGCAATTGGCGTTGGTTTGAAAAAGTTATCTTTTGTATGCTCTCGTAGCATGTTTTCTCTGGGTTTTTCATTTTTTCTTTTCTGATCCTTTGCCATGTCTACTGATGAAAATCTTCAGCCGCGAATGATTGATGAGGACGAGGATGAAGCTTTGGTGCTGGATATTACTCCTGAAACCCCTATTCAGAACTATAAATTTTGTCTTGTAGGGTTGTTCCTTACATATAGTTCTATAAATTTTAAATCTATGAAATCTGTTTTGGCAGATCTCTGGCATCCATTAGAGGGTGTCACTATCACTGATATTAGAGCAAAAAGGTTTTTATATAGGTTTTATAACCAGGTCGATTTTGACAGAGCCATTGATGGGGGTTCTTGGTCTTTCAATAAACATTGCTTGGTTTGGAGTCCAATAGGAGAGGGTGAAGATCCATTACGTATCCCCTTAGTTTATGCAAATTTCTGGCTTATTGTAATAGGCCTTCGACAGTTTCATTAGAGAAGAAGTGGCTAAATCTCTGGGTAACTTTGTCGGCCAATTCCTTGAATATGATGCAAAATTATCATCTCAGAATAAGGACAATTTGATGAGGTTTAAAGCTCGGTTGGATATCCGTCAACCCCTTCGATAGAAGAAGAAGCTTATTGATGCCAACGATGATATGTTTTTTGCCCATTTTAGTTACCAAAGACTCTACATTTTCTGTTACCTATGTGGCATCATTGGCCATATCGATTCCTATTGTGAGCAGCGGTTGCACAAGAGGCCAGAAGAGCTTCGGTTTGAATGGGACGAACAGCTGCATGCACCGGCGATTAGGGCTGGTCAAACAAGAAGTCAATGGTTGAGAGAATTTGGAAACTCTTCTTCTGAGGCGGTTTTAGCCGGAGAAAAAGAAAGAGCTGATAGAGATCACACCTTATTGAATTTGCAGATTTTACGCAGTAAGTTATTTGGCAGCTTTTGAAATTTAAATTTGGATAAGGGTGGCTCTAGTTTGGGCCCTATGGAAATTGAGCCCATGGGTCGTATGAGTCCTGGTGAAATGGAGAATGATTCTGGGCCAGAAATTCCAAATGACCTTATAAAACGACCACGAAAAAAAATGCTCAACACCCCTCTGTGGTTTCTTCGTCCAAAGATTCTTCAGCAGGGAACCATGCAGGGAACTCTTTCACTGCTCAAAAAATAGGGGCTGGTCTCGCAAGGCGAGATAGCTGAAAGTAATGAAAATTCTAAGTTGGAACTGCTAGGGAATTGGCAGCCCTCGGGTAGTTAATGCGCTTCGTGACTTGAACCAAAGTTTTAAACCGGATGTTATTTTTCTTGTTGAAACTAGAATGTATGCTAGTAGGTTAGAAGAGGTTAAACATTCAATCTCTTTTGATCATTGTATTACGGTTGATAGAGTTGGTTTGGGTGGAGGTCTTTGTTTGATGTGGAAGGTTAATGTTTCGCTTACAGTTACTGGTTTTGCTAATAACTTCATTGACTGTCATATTACCAATAATGGTGTAAATTGGCGACTAACGGGTTTTTATAGGTTCCCCGAAACAAATAGAAGACAAACTTCGTGGAATTTATTGAGAGCTTTGGCAGCCCGTGACTCATTGCCTTGGCTGTGTTTTGGGGACTTCAATGACATAGCTGTTGAGTCTGAAAAACTTGGTGGCCCCCCTAAACTGAATTACTTGTTGAGTGGTTTTAGGGATGCTATAAGTGATGCTGGCTTAGTGGATTTCATATATTATGGGTCATTATTTACATGGGAAGGTACGAACCGCAATGGTGATAGAGTTAAGGAAAAGCTAGACCGTGCTATGGCAACTTCAGATTGGTTGGCAATATTTCCCAATGCAATAGCTGGGTCGAAGATGGTCCCTGTTTCTAATCATGTGGCTATAACAGTGGACATAAGTCCAATGGATCAACCTGCGCCTCAGTCTGGTTTGTTTTGTTTTGATAATTCTTGGTTACAAGAGGAGGAGCTGGAATTAATTGTCAAAGGAAGCTGGGCATCAAGCAATTACCGTGGTTTTACTGAACGTCATAATCAACTCCTTAATGATATTTAAAAATGGGGCCTGAATCGTAATAAAGAATTCTGGCAGCGGCAAAATTTTATCATTCAACAGCTTGAACAACATGATAACTCTTTTGCGAGTGTGGAATCGTGTCGCCTTAAAGAAGAATGGAACAAAATTTTGCATACTGAAGAAATTCGAAGGAGACAGCAAGCTAAACTTTTCTGGTATTGACTCGGAGACAAAAATTTGAAATTTTTTCACAATCAGATTAAGGGGCGGCGGAACACAAACAAGATAAAGCTGTTGAAGAATAATGAGGGTGTCAGCTTTACTAATCATGAACATATGGGGGCCGTGGTTGTTGACTACTTTCAAAATCTTTTTTGCGAGAATGTTGCTGCTGATTTTTCTCGCCTAGCTTAAATTACAAAGAGATCTGTTTCGGCTGATGATGCTACATTTCTGGTGGAGCCTTTTCGGAAAGATGAGTTCAAAGAAGCTCTTTTTAGCATGCACCTGGATAAAGCGCTAGGTCCTGATGGCTTAAATCCGGCTTTTCTTCAGAAGTATTGGCATGTTCTTGGTGATGATATTTTTAGAAATGCAATCTCTTGGCTTACACAAGGTACTTCCCCATCATGCCTTACTATGACTAATATTGTCTTGATTCCTAAGATTGCTTCACCTAAATTTGTCAAGGATTTTAGACCAATCGCATTGTGTAATGTCATTTATAAGATTATGTCTAAGGTTCTTGCTAATAGGCTCAAAAAGTACTTTCTCATGTCATCTCTATTAGTCAATCGGTTTTTGTCCCGAATCGGATGACCACTGATAATGTCTGTGTGGCCTTTGAAACCCTCCATAATTTGAAAAATAGAAGGAGTGGGGAGTTGGGGTATTGTGCACTTAAAATTGATATTAGCAAAGCATATGATAGAGTGGATTGGAGCTATCTCAAGGCCATTATGACTGCAATGGGCGTCCCTCTTACTTGGATTAAATGGATGACAATGTGTTTTTCCAATATTACTTATAAGGTGAATTTAAATGGTTCACTGGTTGGTCCTGTCATTCCTGGTAGAGGTCTTAGATAAGGAGATCCTATCTCTTCTTACCTATTCCTAATTTGTGCGGAGGGACTTTCTACCTTATTTATGGAAGCTGAAAGTAGGGGTTTACTTCATGGCTGTAGTGTGGGACGCGGATGCCCTAGAGTTTCTCATTTACTATTTGCTGATGATTCTATATTTTTCTTTGAAGCAAATGTGAGGGAGGCAAATGTAGTAAAAGGTATTTTATTGGAATATGAATTGGCTTCTGGTCAATTTGTGAATTTCCAAAAATCGGGCATTCTGTTTATTCCTCGTGTTTCTCAAGTGGTGAAGACAAGTATTTGTTCTGCTTTGGGGGTTTCTAACCCAATTAGTAGAGGTACTGTGAAGAAAAACACAAGATTCTCCATAAACCCTCATACAATCACGTCAGATTCAGAACAAAGATTTGGGTTTTGGGAAGGAAGTGAGCGTGTGTGAAGTGAAGAAGGAAGAATCTGGAGTTCAAAGTCGAAGAAGAAAAAATTAAAGGCAGTAGGCTGAATGTTCAAAACGTACAGCATAAAGGGAGGTATAAGTGACGCACGTAAAGCACACTGAACACAGCTTAAAAGAGGCAAAACGCAGCACTTCATTAAAGGCATAACTTATGCACATGGATAGCACATGGGACACACATCAAAAGCCAAAAACGCAGACGTATTCTTTCTACATAAAATGGTACAGCAGAAGATACATTAGTGATCATGTAAGGAAAGCATGCATTGACTTAGTCAATATTATCCGAAGGCAGTAAATCAATCTCAACACTATAAATAGCCAAAGTTCAAGCTCCAGAGAACACAACAACTTCAATACACTTACAAGTCTACTGAGTTTACAATTTTTGTGATTCAAGTGAGAAAAAATAGTGAGAGTGCTAGAGTACCTATCAAAAGGGTACTAGGGAGTTTGTGAGAAACTCTTGTAGATGTTTTCAGGGAAAACACTCAATCTCTTGTATACCTTCTTTCTTGATATTAGTAAAATCCGATGTGTGAGTTTCGACCATTGGACATAGATAGCTGTGTGCTATCGAACCAAGTAAATTCTAAGTGTCTTTATTTTCTTACAAGTTCATTTATGCAACAATCATATCCAAGCAGCAAACATCATCAGATTAGAAATAATACTGAAAATATAGAAAAGTTCTTAACAGATTGGTATCAGAGCGATCAAAGTTTCTGTCCACATTCACAAGTCAAAGAATTCATCAAAGAAGAAAGATCAAGCACAAGTCTTTACAAAGAACCTACAAGATGGTGGGAAAGGAGATGGAAGTATTCATAGGAAAGGAGGACTTTGCAATCTGGAAATTACAAATGCAAGCCCTTCTTGAATCCTATGAGTGCTTTGGGGCCATAGATGCAACATATGAAGATGAACAAGATCCTGTGAAGAATCTCAAGAAGGCAAGATTGGCACATTGTAAGCTGATGCTGCATCTTTCACCTATTGTCATCAGAAAGGTGAAAGATTGCAACACAGCAAAAAGGCTATGGGACAAATTGGATGAGATCTACTCCAAAAGGTGCCTACCGAATAAGATGACACTGCTGCACAATCTTGCCAACTTCAAGATGAACACTACAGTAACTCTAGAAGACAATCTGGATTACTTCTTCAAATTAATTCAAGATCTTGAAGCTACTGGGGAGGTAATTTCTGAAGAACACCAAGCAGTGGTGATTCTAAAGTCACTACCACAGGAGTATAACTCATTCAGAAAGGTGGTTAAGCATGCTAGTGGTGATGCTCTAATAGTAAAGAGAGTTCTTGACTCTTTGATGGAGGAAGTGATAGACAATAATCACTTTAAAAAGGAACCAGAAGTGATGTTCTTGGACAACAGATCTGAGAATAAATCAGCTCAAAATGGCTCAAAGAAAGGTGGGCAAAAAACTAAAGGAAAGGGCAAACAGAGGAAAAATGATGATGATAAGAAAAAGAACAAAGCCAAAGGTAAGAAATGTTTTTGCTGTGATAAAATTAGCCATTTTGCTAAAGATTACAGGAAGAAAAAGAAGGATAAAGAAGCAGAGAAGGTTGATGCAGGCAATGTTGAAAGACTAGAAGAATCTAGTGGAGATGAGATTCTTGCATTAACAGCTGAAACAGATGAAGTCATAACAGACTGGATTCTAGATTCAGGATGTACAATGCATGTAAGTCCCCATAGGGAGTGGTTCTCTACATTTGAGAACTTGTCAGCCAAAGTAAGGACAGCTGATGCAGGGAAGCAAGATATCAAAGGCATTGGCAATGTTTCCATCAAGATGTATGATGGGAAGAGAAGGACATTGAGCAATGTAAGGTATGTCCCTGGAATTAGAAGAAATCTTCTATCCGAAAGTGCTTTTGACAAGCAAGGATACAAGATCAGGTCCAAAGATGGTTTAAGAGAAATCATCAAGGATGGAAAGGTGGTTATAAGAGCAATTGAGAGAGGAGGTTTGTACTATGTTGAAGGAACTACAGAAATCAACCTAACAGTAGAGGAAAAGGAGTTGAACTCAACAATTTTATGGCATGCAAGACTCGAACATGCAGGGAATAAGAGTCTCAAGCAACAAGGCATGCTACCAAACACTACTGTAAAGAAGATTGACTTCTATGAAGGGTGTATCCTAGGTAAACACAGCAGAACTCCTTTCCCAAAATCTGCAAGGAAAGCCACCAGCAACATGGAATATGCTCATAATGACCTATGGGGACCAGCACAGACTCAAACGATGGGAGGTAAGAGATATTTCATGTTAATTATTGATGACAGATCTAGAAAATGCTGGATCTATCTATTAAAGTCGAAGGATGAAGCACTAGAAGCATTCATCAAGTGGCACACCCTAATGGAAAACCAAACTGGAAAGAAACTGAAGTGTTTGAGGACAGACAATGGCTTGGAGTTCTGCAACAAGGAGTTTGATGACTACTGTGAAAGGAAGGGCATTCAAAGGCATAGAACAGTCAAAACTACTCCTCAACAGAATGGAGTAGCAGAAAAATTGAACAGGACACTCCTAGAGAAGACAAGATGTATGCTACTGTCCTTAAGCCTATCTCAAGCACTATGGGGGGAACCCATCAAAATAGTAGCTTATCTCATAAACAGATTACCAACATCTGCAAATGAGTACAAGACTCCTGAAGAGGTATGGACTGGAACTAAACCTAATTTGACTAACTTGAGACCTTTTGGATGCAGTGCCTACATCCACCAAAAAGAAAGAAAGTTAGAACCTAGAGCCATTAAAGGAGTGTTTCTAGGATATACTGAAGGCACAAAAGGGTATAAGGCCCTAATCCTACAGCCAGGAGCACACAAAACTCAAATAAGCAGAGATGTGGTGTTCAGGGAATCTGAATTCCCACTGCTGAAGCATAAAGATGGAGGAATGCATGTTCAGGAGACTATCCTATAGCAGTTGGGTTCAGACAACAGTTTGACTCCCTTCTATGTCCCACCCTCCACATATGAAGGAGGAGAAACAAAAACAGCTGCTGAACAGACAAGAGAAGCAGTAGAAGAATCAATGGACTCAAGTTCTAACCCTCAGGAGGGAACAGAACAAGAAGAGGGAATAACGGAAGCCCAAGCTCCACTACAGGACTATCAACTAGTCAGAGATAGGGAACCAAGGCAGATAATACCAAATAGAAGGTATTTTGAGACTATGCCTGTTTGGTTGCAGAAACAGTTGAATCTGAAGCACCAGAAACCTATGAGGAGGCTATGGAGAAGACTGATGCAGATCAGTGGAAGGAGGCTTGCCTAATTGAATACACTTCTTGAATGAAGAATGAGACTTGAAAGCTGGTTCCTAAGCTACCAAACTTTAAGGTGATTGAATGCAAGTGGATATTCAAGCTCAAGGATGGAGTGACTGAAGTTGATCCTAAGACCTACAAGGCAAAACTAGTTGCAAAAGGCTTTAGGCAAAGAGAAGGAGTAGATTATAAGGAAATCTTTTCTCCAGTGGTCAAGTTTAAAACAGTAAGGATAATACTGACCCTAGCAACATTGAATGATTGGGAAATACATCAGATGGATGTAGGACAACCT
The DNA here is from genome assembly GCA_027563885.1 of Erythroxylum longipes. Taxonomy (NCBI): domain Eukaryota; kingdom Viridiplantae; phylum Streptophyta; class Magnoliopsida; order Malpighiales; family Erythroxylaceae; genus Erythroxylum; species Erythroxylum longipes. Next base: position 20,346,890 of record JAOQMS010000178.1, read on the forward strand.
TCCTATATGGAAGACTAGAAGAAATTATCTATATGAAGCAACCTACTGGCTTCATAGATAAACAGAAACCAGATCATGTTTGCTTACTAGAAAAGTCTTTATATGGCCTAAAGCAAGCACCTAGGCAATGGAACAAGAAGTTCCATGAAGTGGTGACAGAACAAAGGTTCAAAAGAAGCGCTTATGACTACTGTCTATATTACAAAGACCTAGAGAAAGAAGTGGTCTATATGCTAGTATATGTTGATGATCTAATCATCACAGGAAAGTTAATGAAGAAAATTCAAGAAGTGAAAGATGCTCTGAATAAGAATTTTGATATGAAAGACCTAGGGAGAGCTAAGAAGCTACTGGGAATGCAGATCATAAGGAATAAGGCAGAAGGGAAACTATGGTTGATAAAAGGAACTACATTAGAAAAGTCCTATCCATGTTCAACATGGAAGATTCTAAACCTAGTCCTGGTCCAATTGCCACACACTTACAGCTAACAGCTGCTAAAAGTCCAGCAACAGAAGCAGAAAGGGAACACATACAGAAATATCCTTATGATGTGGGTATAGGTTGTATAATGTACATTATGATTTGTACTAGACCTAACTTAGCACATGCAATCAGCCTACTCAGTAGATTCATGTCTAATCCAGGTCTAGAACACTGGCTGGGTTTTAAGATAGTACTTAGATACTTGAAAGGGACCCTAAATCATGGTCTATATTTTACTAAACCTAACCTAGAAGTCCATAAACATATAAGCATAAATGGCTATGTAGATGCAGATTATGCAGCAGAAAAAGACACACGCAAATCATTATCAGCATCCTATTTCACAATTTGAGGCAACACAGTAAGCTAGAAAGTACAACAATAGTCAGTGGTGTCATTATCTACAACAGAAGCAGAGTTCTACGCAATTACAGAAGGCCTAAAGGAGCTAATATGGCTTGAGGGACTACTGTCAGAGATCAAAGTTCAACTATCAGATACAACAATACACACAGATAGTCAAAGGGCTCTTTACCTAAGTAAGGACCCAGTCCTACACGAGAGATTGAAGCATATCGATGTTAGGCTCCACTTCATCAGAGACAAGGTCAACAGTGGAGAAGTCGACCTGAAGAAAATAAAAGGAGAACAGAACCCGTCAGATTTTGGGACAAAAATAGTTCCAATAAAGAAGTTCATTTTCTGTAGAGAGTTTCTACAGATAAATGAAGCACCTTGAAAGAAAAAAGAAGCTTACCCTTCGATCTCACAACACCGAAGAAAAATTAGGATTTCGGATTTTCTAGGGTTTCGAATTTGCTAAACTCATCACAAATTGAAGGATGGCGTGAAGATTAATGGAGGAGGGAATAATGTGAAGAAAAACACAAGATTCTCCATAAACCCTCACGTAATCACGTCAGATTCAGAACAAAGATTTGGGTTTTTGGAAGGAAGTAAGCGTGTGTGAAGTGAAGAAGGAAGACTCTGGAGTTCAAAGTCGAAGAAGAAAAAATTAAAGGCAGTAGGCTGAATGTTCAAAACGTACAGCATAAAGGGAGGTATAAGTGACGCACGTAAAGCACACTGAACACAGCTTAAAAGAGGCAAAATGCAACACTTCATTAAAGGCATAACTCATACACATGGACAGTACACGGGACACACATCAAAAGTCAAAAACGCAGATGTATTCTTTCTACATAAAATGGCACAGCAGATGATACATTAGTGATCATATGAGGAAAGCAAGCATTGACTTAGTCAATATTATTCGAAGGCAGTAAATCAATCTCAACACTATAAATAGCCAAAGTTCAAGCTCCAGAGAACACAACAACTTCAATACACTTACAAGTCTACTGAGTTTAAAATTTTTGTGATTCAAGTGAGAAAAAATAGTGAGAGTGCTAGAGTACCTATCAAAAGGGTACTAGGAAGTTTGTGAGAAACTCTTGCAGGTGTTTTCAGGGAAAACACTCAATCTCTTGTATACCTTCTTTCTTGATATTAGTAAAATCCGGTGTGTGAGTTTCGACCCTTGGACATAGATAACTGTGTGCTATCGAACCAAGTAAATTCTGAGTGTCTTTATTTTCTTGCAAGTTCGTTTCTGCAACAATCATATCCAAGCAGCAAACATCATCAGATTAGAAAATAATACTGAAAGTATAGAAAAGTTCTTAACAGGTACCTATTTAGGTCTTCCTTCTTTAATTGGGAGAAATAAAAAACAAATCTTCAGCTATATCAAAGAAAAGTTATGGAAGTGTATTCATAGCTGGAACAATAGATTTCTTTCAAGACCGGAGAGGGAAGTGCTTATTAAATCAGCGGCTCAGGCTATTCCATCTTATTGTATGTTAGTATTTCTATTGCCTCACTCTTTGGGTTTCCGTGATCTTCACCATTTTAACATTGCTATGCTGGGTAAACAAGGGTGGAGGCTCCTTACTGAGAAAGATACTTTGTTCTTTAGAGTTTTTAAAGCCAAATATTTTCCTATGGGGTATTTTTTAAAAGCTCATAAAGGTTCCAATCCGAGCTTTGTGTGGACAAGTATTTCTGCAACTATAAATGTTTTGAAGAAAGGGATTAGGTGGAGAGTAGGAGATGGGCGGGACATTATTGCAGTGTCGGATCCTTGTACTCCGAATAAGAATTCTTTTGTGGCGGAGGATGGAAAATTGTTTATTAATGGAGCAATGTGGGTTTGTGACTTTATTGATTGGAGACAAAGAAGGTGGGATGTAGGCAAGCTGATGAACTTCTTTTCGGCCAGGGATGTTAGGGGAATCTTAACCATTCCAATTAGCTTGAATCATGTTCATGACTCTCTGATGTGGCACTTTGAGAAGAAAGGAAGGTACACAGTAAAATCTGGTTATTATACAAGCTGCTCACTTGCGGGTTTAAACAATGGTGCATTATATGGAGAGATTTGGGGTATTATATGGAGGCTAAAAATCCCTCCGAAAGTGGCTGAATTTATGTGGAGAGCCTCTAGAAACATTTTACCATCGAAGTCAAATTTGCTGACGAGAGGCGTGGAATTGAATCCACAATGTCTTTACTGCTCTCAAGTAGAAAGTTCATATCACATTTTAATTAATTGTGTTCGGGCCCATGAATGCTGGAATCTTGCTCTAGCTTTTTCACCTGCAGCAAACTCCAACTTTTGTGATTCTTTTATGCAAGTTTGGTTAAATCTTGGAATAGAGGTTGTTGAGCTTTTTGCTTTCACTGCTTGGTATATGTGGCAGGCGAGGAATGATCTTCTATAGTCTTCCAAACCATCTGCTCCTAATAAATTAGTCTTAGAGGCTGCATTGCATTTAGCAAACTGGAGGTCACTGTCCAGTTTGAGGTTAGCGTCGGATCACCAAGCTGTTAACGCACTTAACCCTGTGCACACTGTTACTAATATTGATCATGACGAATGGCAAGCTTTTGTGGACGCTTTACAATTTCATAATGAAGATTGCACTGGCTTTGGACTAGTCATTGAGTCGGCCAAAGGTGATTTTCTCAAGGCTGTTTTTGGGTTTAGTGAAAGACTAAAGGATGCTGTTTCTACAGAAGCTCTAGCATTACGCTCGGCTCCGGCTTTTATTCTGGAGAATTTGCACACTGATGGAATGATATTTTCATATTGCCAAGTGTTAGTCCATGCTATTCATTCAAGTTTTGTAGACATAACTGAATTTGGTTTATTGGTAAATGATTGCAAGGCCTTGGTTGAGTCTAGGCCAAATATGCAAGTCAGATAGCTTCGTAGGACGAATAATGGTAATGCTCATAGGTTAGCACAAGCTTCCATACAATTCTCTAGGCACGGAGTTTGGGATTGCGTTAGGTGTGTTCCTAACGTGCTTGTTCCTTTTTATGGTTCTTATTAATGCAACTTGGTTTTTACCTTTCGGAAAAAAAAAAAAAATTGCGGCAATTCGTAACTTTTAAAAGAAAAAAAGAAAAGAAAACATATCAAATAAGTAAATCAACGAGACCCAAAGATCGTATTCGACCGTCGTCGATGTTTTGTATTCTTCGGACAATGGAAATTTGGATTTCCCGATTAGTTTTCTCCCTCTTTTCCGCTGCCCTAACCCTATTATTGATAGCCGGTTCACAAATAATCAACGGCAGAAGAAACAGAAGAAAAGCCGTCGGCTTCTTTCACCCATACTCAAACGATGGCGGCGGCGGAGAACGAGTGCTCTGGTGCGCAGTCAGAGCCATTCAAGAGGAGAACTCTGATCTCGACTGCGTTATATTCACCGGCGATCGCGACGCCTCGCCTCAGAACTTAACGGCTCGCGCAATCGATCGCTTTGGTGTTGAGTTGCTCTCCCAACCTGAGGTAAAGTTTCTTCCTTTTTTTTTTTTTCCTTCACTTGAACGTTTTTGGATTTAAGATAATTTCGCGATGTTCAATTTTAGGTAGTGCATCTATATAAAAGGAAATGGATCGAAGAAACTACTTATCCTCGTTTCACTATGATCGGCCAAAGCTTTGGTTCGATTTATCTATGTTGGGAGGCTTTGCGCAAGTATACGCCTTTGTACTATTTTGACACTTGTGGGTACGCTTTCACGTATCCACTTGCTCGGTTGTTTGGTTGCAATGTTATTTGCTACACTCATTATCCTACGATTAGTCTGGATATGATTTCGCGTGTTCGGCAACGGAGTTCTATATACAACAACGATGCCTCAATAGCGAAGAGGTTATCTTCTTGTAGGAAGTTCACTTCTTAGTTTTTCTTTTTTAAAGATTCATATGCTGTATAAAGCTTGATGTTAGTGGGATTTCTGTTGGTGGCAGCGGTTGGCTTTCACGGTGCAAGATTTTGTATTATATAGTGTTTAGTTGGATGTATAGCTTTGTTGGGTCGTGGGCAAATCTTGCCATGGTGAACTCTTCATGGACACAGGCTCATATCCAAAAGCTTTGGAAGATCCCAAATCGCACCAAGCGAGTGTATCCTCCTTGTAATACATCTGATCTTCAGGTTTAGAACCAATTTTCCCTGTTCAAGTCGTACATTTTAAGAATTTTATAACTTCTCGGTTATTTCCATGACTAGCTTGTGAACTGTAAGATGATAAATTTTTGAAATGGTGGAAAAACATGTTTGTGTAGTTCTCATCCGTTGCATTATCTTTCTTGTTGATGCCAATGTCTGCCTTTGATGATTTTTTTGTTTAGTTGGCTTCCTGTAAATTATCTTTTTCTTTACATTTGTTGTACAAGTTTGTGCCACTATTTTGAAGCGGTTTTTATGTATTTTGAGTATGGGACCTTTCACTTGGGATACTGACAAGTAAAGTTGAAGCAGGAGTTTTCTCTGGAAAGGCCAGCACAACCTCCAATCTTTATATCTGTGGCTCAATTTCGTCCTGAGAAGGTGGGAATGCTCATGTGAACCTTAGCACTAGGTAGTGCAGTCTTCGAGCTCATTTTCTGGGGCTTTAAGTGTTTCCTTTAGAGCCTCATGGCTAGTTTATATTTCAGGCCCATCCTCTTCAACTTGAAGCCTTTTCAATTGCCATTAGAAAGTTAGGTGAAGATTTCCCCAGACCAAAACTTCAATTTGTGGGTGGTTGTCGATATAGCGCAGATGAGGAAAGGCTGCAGAAATTACGAGATAAAGCAATTGAATTGAAGATTGATGGGGATGTTGAATTCCACAAGAATGTGAAATACAGGTATCATGAAATTTATTTTATGATCTTAATTTCTGTATGTGTACATACTTGTTTATTTGGTTCTTTGGATAGTGAAATGTCACTGGGAGTTTTTGTCATCCAGTGTTCCTTATGTGGAACTGCTTCTTCACAAAACTTTTATTTTTACTGGGAGTCTTTTGAAGTTATCAGCATTTCATCCCATCCTTCTCCTACATTGTTGTTTCATTTTTGGTCATATGCAGGGATTTGATAAAGCTTTTAGGAGGTGCAATTGCTGGACTGCATTCAATGGTAGATGAACACTTTGGCATTAGTGTTGTCGAGTACATGGCTGCAGGTGCCATACCAATTGGTGGGGATTTGTTAATGAATCTATTTGTTATTTTGTTACTAATGCCAATGCTATAGCTGATGATTTCGACCCTCTCTTCAGCTCATAATTCTGCCGGCCCAAGAATGGACATTGTTTTAGAAGAAGATGGGAAACAGGTAGGGTTTCTTTGCCAGAGTGTAGAAGAGTATGCAGATGCCATCGTCAAAGTAGTAAGGATGCCAGAAAGTGAGAGACAAAGGATGGCTGCAGTAGCAAGGAAACGGGCTTGCAGATTTTCCGAGCAAAGATTTTATGACGACTTTAAAGCTGCAGTTCGACCATTATTAACACATAGGTCCAATTGATTGGCGTGAGACTTAACATTATTCACAAAGAAATGTCAAGTATAGCCCATAATTTTCTCTTTCTCATCCTTTTTCTTCTGTACATTAGCTTAGAATGTAGTTGCTTGGGTGATTAAAGAACTTGTGATTGAGCTGTGGAGTTAAATTTTAACACTGATCTGAAAATTCTGATTGTCGATGATAGTTTTATTAATATGAGTTCTTCTAATGTTGTCTCTTCTATGTAACTGGGTAAATATATGAATACAGAAAAAGCCAAGTGAAAAATTATGACTTTTACTTGTTAAAGAAACTGAATAATTTGAGTAGTGTATGGACAAATCATTATGCCAGGTTATTTTTTGTTTATTCTTTCTTCGCTGATGACTGAGCAGCAACGCAAGCAACAATAACATTAAAAAAATAACGTTAATGGACTCAAAATTGGAAGAGTAGCAAAATCTGCGAGGGGCCTTTGCATCTAAGAGAGTGATGTTAGTAAAACAAGAGGTTACTGCTGTTGAATCTAACTGTAACTGGTCATGTACTCTATGGCTACTAACGAAGAGTGTGTGTGTGTGTGTGTGTTTGAAGCTGACTTTATTAGGTAATAGTTCCCACTTTTCATCTTCTGGCCCCGGTGTATCCTAGTAGTCTTTGACATGGTCGAGTGTATTTTCCATCACTGCTACAAAGCTATGTTATGGAATAGCTGAAAAGCTTATCCCATTTAACGATAGTACGAACTTCTAAACAGGTGTGGTATAATGACAAAAAAATAATCCTTAGATTCAAGTCATTACAAGTATATTGGAATGAACACCTCGTGTGACCAATCAAAGTATTAAGTGATTTGATCGATAATCTTTTTTACACTCTTCTTCAGTAAGAGCGTATGCAAGTTGACCTTTAACTTACATATGTATAGGATTAGAGCTGGCCTTCGAGCCGGCTTCTCTGTCTCTTTGTAAAATGATCACCTATCATGAATGAGTCGATTTAATTTCCAAAAATTATATCAATCTCTTTAACTCCTTTACGTCGAACCCCCTAATTAAACACTCTTTTGTCCTCTGTTTCTTCTTTTCATCATTGTCAGTTGTAATATATCTTTAATATAAGCTAACAATGCTGTAACTCCTTCTGAATCTGCATGTTTAATAAATAAAGTCTCATCTTAACTTTGGTTATACCCCATACCTGATATAACTTTTGCAAATTTACCAAATCATGCTCCCATTTTTGTTTTCTTATAATGCATCCATCTCAGTTTTTGTAGCTCTCCTCCCTTCTTTATTGGAAAATTTCTCACATAAATTTTGAAGTATAAGAATGATATTCAAGTTGGTACAAAAAGTTTAATGAAAGGACACTGTATGAGATATAGGGTGGTCTCTTAGTACACTCTCGGGTTTGTTTCTTCAAATTTACCAAATATTACTAATAGTAATATTTGTTGTTTCTTTATCATTCGTAGATGATGTTGACGGCAGAGAAATATTTTCTTACCTTCCCTAAGCGCAAGCTAATCCTGGAGATAAGGTTCGGCGAAATACGGTACATTTTTAACGAATTTGGTATCTATAAATACATGTATTTTCTTATTAATGTATGCAGATGTAAAAACAGCTTTCCCTAATAGCATTTTGGTTCATGGTGATGATGAAGAAGTGCTTGGGCAATATTTAAATGATGGCCTTTTTTATTTCAGTCACACTATTTTGTTATCATGTATAAATGGAAGATGATTCATGAATAATTATTTATTGTCAAACTATGATGACAAAGTGTGATTAAATAATCTCTCACATTACTGGACTAAAATCTCTTAATTTTGACACCAAATTGATGTTGTATCATAAAATAAAAATTAATGAAAATTTTAGTCAGATATGATTATTTTTTACAGAAAAATCCATATGAATCAAATATAATCATTAATAAAAAGATATAAACCATCTAGAACCAATTAAATCAGGAATAAGGGAAGGACCCAAATATCATTATTAAATCAAATGAAAAGGTGCAAAAGTTCTTTTATTACCTGTAAGAAAGACAACATAAATTATGTTTTACAAATTCATACACATCACAATAAAGACTTCTTACATCTATCCAACTTTTAAAAAAAAAAAATGGAAAATATGATTCTTGAAATTACAAAAGATGGATAACCCTAATAAAAATGAAAAGTAACTTTCCTTTTGATGATGATAAAAGTGATATATTGATGCTAATATAAGGTAATTCTTTCTAGAGTTTCCAAATATTAAAACTCATCATTCTCATTAGTAAGTCTAATCTTTTTCCTTAAACCTTAGTCCTAAAATTCATAAAAAGAAGGGTAAAAATTTGTTGCAAATTCATGTCTTTGGTCAATTTTTATATTGACACAAAGGTTGGTAGATACCATAGAAACATAAAGGACATTTTTTTTAATAGGAATGAATTGGTAATTTATATGACTCCAAGGTCTTCTAAAGTAAGTAAACAACCCATCAATAATACATTTTCTATTAATAGGTTCTAAATTAAATTGGATAAATAGTTTATATGACGTACCATGTCAGAATCTATAATTCACATATCACAAAAGGAGTTTCTAGAGACATTAATGATTAACTAAAAGTTCCAATGAACATACAAAAAATTTACTTTAAAAGGCTAATAAAATAAAATTATATGGATTGCCAAACTTAACCAATAGATTTATGAATTAGTTAATGTCCTCATTATTGATACTTCTTAACTGAAGCAAATTTTCTTAATTGCTTCATGTTACATAGGCTAAATTAGGATTATTTCTAGTTTTCATTATTATTCCATTCTTGACTTGAAAGTTTGTCATATAAGTTTTGGCATTATTTGTTAGTGTGTACCGACTTCTTATAATAAGTATAATATTAGACCAAGTAAAGTTCTAATCCAAAGTTTCAATAACAAAAATGCTACTAGCAATTTTTTTAAATCCATATTGGTATTGGTAGTTTAATATAGGAAGATCATGCTCAATGGAAGATTAAAGTGAGCAGGAAATCCACAATCAATCAATAAAGAAAATGAGCAAAGTGCAGAACATATGCTATTCAAGTGAAGAATCAAGAACAAGGAGGAATCAAGCACATCAAAACTTGAGAAAATCATTATAATCCTTCTTATAACCTTATTTTAGTCATTTCAATAAATTAAAGGATCAATCATTGCGTGATCATTTGCTATAGGACATAGTATATAAATCCTTCATCAAAAGAAAATTTATTTTGATATTTGAATAAAATCTCTTGATCATTAAAAAAAGCTATTTGGGAAACTTTTAAAATGGTTTTGAATTACGTTTTTATCAAAGGAACATTTTCTTTTCTTTGAAAAAAATGAGAAGTTATGAAAAACTTCTATCAACAAGTTTGGTTTACTAATATAGTGATTTGGAAAATCAATATTAAAGTTTTGGATAAACTAATCGAGCCAATGTGATAGTCAACTAGTGTCTTACGAAGCTGGGAGGAGACTTTTGAAACAGGAAGATATAATAAGCACCATGTAGCACAACACATATGCATATAATGTTCCTATTCTATTTAGCACAAAAGTAAATTTCAAATTTGATTAACACGATTTTAACATTGGGGTGTGTTCTGACTGTTCTGTTTCATTCTATCTCTATATTGTTAAGTTTTTGTTAAACACGGTGTCCTTGATTATTTTTTCCTACTTTCACTCATCAAACACCAAGATTTTAGAATTTGTGCATTATTATTTAAAAGACCCCTGATGTTTTGTAGTTTTGAATTTGCATGAAATCCAAGCATTTTTCTTGTGCATTTTTATCATCAATTTGTGTCTAAATTCAAGGTATATTTCCCTAATGTTTATACTTCATTTTCTACTCATTATAGATTATTTTGAGGTAAACTATGTTTTTCATTTATGATATTTTTATAATTACACTAGTTAAAGCTATTTTGGGGTCATTTAGGTTTAATTTGGTTAAACTGAGGCTTGAATTATGGTTTTGAAGGGTTATGTGAGTAATTGGTAGATGAAAATGGTTAATTATGGCTTTGTTTGGTATGTCTTATTATTTGTCCTTATTTGTTTAGGTTGGGTAACTATTTTTACTCTAATTTTGGTTATGTCTAGGTGATAAACTCTTAAAGTTATGTTTTATTAAAAATTCTCTATAGGATGTTGATCGAATTTAAGAGTGAATTTTTTTTTTTGGCCTATGTTAATGATGACATTACATAGACTTTGATGTTTATGAATGGATGAGAATTGAGTTTAAATGCTAACGCTAAGATATTATACATTGATGTTTAAGTAGGTGTCCGTATTGATAATGAGTTAGATGGGGACCTAATTATATATAAATTAGTTTCAATGGTTGTAAAATTGTCATTTTAACCTAATCGTTTATATAAATGTGAGATCATATTTATCATGATTGTCAGCTAATTTTTCCCATTCTCAAGTTAAGTATCAATTATGACAAGATGATCGATATCTATAGCACAACATAGATGGGAAAAAGAGCAACCTCGTCATAAGAAGCAGAGAGTTACAATTTCTACCTTATGGGTGATTGCTTTTAAGGATCCTAAACCTTAGCACCTATCTGTAGCAGATATCCTACCTCTTATAACTTATGAAGTAACTTGATCATCTACTCCTCAACTTTATGATCACACTTTTGCTGATGTGATATAAGACTCTAGAAATGAAGAAATTTGAGGCTCTTCACTACAAAGACTAGAGGGGTTTTTTGAAAGAGTTAAAATTAGGTGCGATAGAAGGTGCATTTTGATAACTGACTAGATTTTTTCAACACTGGAGAACCAATGTATTAGGAGCTGGTGCTAAAATTTATACCTATTGTAACACCCCATTACCCTAGGGTACGCACCGAGACGCCCGTAGGTCATTCCGATACATATCCTAAGATAAGGG
>JAOQMS010000178.1:20361851-20373882 GCA_027563885.1 Erythroxylum longipes
TCATATGCATATATGAATGCATGTATATGTCAGAAACACTTCCAATTATGCTAACCCATTCAAAAAGACCAATTTACACTTTTCCATAAGTGAGGGGATGTTACACCTGTATTTCAAGTGGATGATAAGAAAATTGCATAAGATGATGACTCAGTCATACAGTTCCATTTAGCAGGTGTCCATCATCACTTTAGCTACAATCCGTTGAATATCCACGCATGATTCTACCTACATCGAGGAGCATATACGCACTATAAATCCTAACCAAACTTAATTGATTGGGAATACTTAAATCTTCAATTTGTAAATTATTGGGATATGGTAACTATTATGCATACCTATTTACCTGCTAAGTCTAAGGCTTTTGACTTATTACCCTATTATGAGTTATGTACACAAGCTACTTGTACATTCATTAAATGAATGATGTGTAGTTACCCACCAAGACATATTCTCCCTACACTACATGAGACATCGAGTGTTATGTCAATTTTGGTATGCTTTTATCCACCTCATCAAGGACAACTTGCATTGATCAAAATTCAATGTGATTGTCAATGAATGATTCATTACCTAATTAATAAGGGGATTGGAAGAATTAATGATGAGCGAGAGTTGATGGTTGTTTGCTCCATCACTATGGATATTTTTAAGAGTGATGAGGATGGTTGAGCATTAAGTATAAGCAAAGGGCTATCACTTTACATTGATTGATGCAACATTATAAATAGTAGAGGACATTCCTGTACAGAGAGATCAAGTAGGTGATGAGGAGCTAGATAGAGCACCAATATTACCTCAGGCTCTGAGTACGTCACCATTTAATATAGTGTACATTAAGCAATATATATAATAGATTAGGGATATGCTGGCATAACATATGGGTTGAAGATACTGACCCTACCAGTTCATCCATCATCCCTAGTAGATTCAAAGTCTAAGTCAGTGAACGAGGTCAAGGAGAGAATGTGTCAAAAGTAGTAAAGCCTAAGCAGGAGCCGAAAGATCAAAGAGAGACATAATTGGCTGCTCAAAACCTCAGTTGAAGATTAAGCCATATATAGAGACTTAGACAAAAACTAAAGTCATCATTTAGCAATTTGGAAGATAATTGATTGATGAAGTAGTTGACTCCTACACGGTAGTCTCTTATCCATTTGATCTACCATTCTAGGACTAGTATCTGCATCATTATTCCTGTATTTCTTTATTTTGTTTTTAATCTTTGTGATATCATGACTATGTAGGAAAATAAGTTATTTAGGTTTGATCCAAGCCTAGAATTGTGATCTAATCATACATATAATCTACAAAACAAACAACAACAACAACACCTAGTGGGAGTCCCGTTGAGATGTAGGGTTTGGGGATTCCTATAGTACGTAGCCTTAACTCCTACCTAGTAGAGAGGCTGTTTTTGATAGACCTATATGCAATTTGAACTCGTACATATAATCTCCTAATCCAAATGTACAAAATCTGAAATTAAATTAAAAAATCAAATTTCAATTCAAAAATAATATAATCATAAAAGATTCTCATGAAAACTAATATCTTTCATTAAATCAAAGAATCAATTTAAAACATCAAGTTGAATTAAAATGTTGAAATTTTTAATTAAATATAACATAATCATGAAAAATTATTAAGAAAACAAAGATCTTTTATTAAATTGAAGAATTAAAAAATCAAGTCTTAGTGTCCATATTACCTAGATCTATATCCCAATTAGTTAATAATAAAACAAAGAAAATTTATAAAGAACAAGAAATCCACAAAAAAGAAGTTTAAATTCTCATGGATTGAATCTTGAATATTCTTGATTAATCTTCTATTATTACTCTTCCTTTAATTCCATTTGCTTTAAAAAATCCTCCATTTTGGTTCTCACCATCTCTCTCATAAAATGTGAAACCTTAGAATTTTTACCTAACATGACCTAAACACGGGTCCATATTGGGCTTCTATATTGATTAAGACCCTTTCTTCACTTCTTTAATGTAACAAAACATTACCAATATAAGTTTGAACATAGTTCCATATCCCCTTATTGGCGAACATGCTAGGACATGGTAAGACATTATAGACATATAGAGAAATAAAATACTCCCTTATTAAACGCAAAAAGAATATAGGGACATATTAGTGCCATGTTATTCATATGAAAACCTTTTTAGGACTAAAAATTGACTCAAATCTTCCTACTTTGCTCTTTCTTTGAGGGACTAAAACAAGACTTGAAACTAAATATAAATCATTTAAAGTATTAAATCCAATGAAAAGCACCAAATCACAAGTATTTTGCTCTCCAAATTCATGCTAAAATATTATGTAATTAGCATTCAACAAATTCTCCCACACTTATATATTTTCTTATCATCAAAAAAATAAATTTCATTACTCAAAACTTAAATTAGAGGCAATTCTAGGAAAGCATTTAACAAATTAAACATATCCATCAAGATTCTCCGCTACTTATTAAATTGCAGAGTTTATCAAATTATTAGACATTTAGCTACCTGTATCAAGTCATAAATAAATTCAATTTACCATATAATCCTTCAAACTTCAATTCAACTAATATAATTTGACTTAATGTTAAACTAAACAATATAAGAAAATCTTTAAACTTTCAAACACATTTATAGCCTTTATTGAATAATAAGTAAACCAATAAATTTAAATCAAAATAAAAGCGTTTCTGACTTGTTTGAAAAGTCACTTGATATTTTAATTTGAGATTAAACACCTTGTCATAAATATAGTCAGTTACTCAACTATGTCACCATTTCAAATGGCTACTAGTTCTACTCTTTAAGTTCAAACTTTTTACTTGAGTTGAAGCCAGCGAAGTGAATTAATTATTCTTATTTATTCACACTCTTTTTTATTTAAGATAATGAAAATGCTAAAAAGAGTTCATATTGAACTCAATATATATACAAAATAAGTGAAAAGTATCCTCATGCAAATCAAGTATCCATTCTCAAAATTAATGAAGCAAATTGAACTAATTTAATCATTAAAGCTTATAACTACTAATTCTCTAAGCATTTACGATCATAATAACAATCAAACATATGGTGAATTGTGACAAGTAATATGCTTTGAAAGTCACAAATTTTCCATAATTACTTCCTATTAAGCTAATCATAACAAAATTAATAAGAAAAGATACCTAAGTCCCTCGCTCATATTGGAGTCATATATTATCTTACATGTACATATCATACAAGAAAAATGAAAATGGAAGAAATAAAATAGAAAACTAGTACTTCCCTGTCATAAAATAGAGGAATATTACAAGACTTATTGAATTCCCTCAATACTCATATTCATTATTTGCGAGAGAACATGGAATCTATATGGTTCCATATTAAGGGTGATGTTGCTGACATCTGCATAGGGGAATGTTGGTACTAAACACTAACTATGGTAATCAACATTGGATGGTATTTGGTAGAGTGTGTCTCCCACCTAGTATTCTTTTTTAACAATACGGAGGTTACATGAGACTATGTTACTCATACGTTTCATAGTGGTCTTTATTTATTTTTCAAAGGATTAAGCATCAGTATGGTACACATGAGGATGTTCTAATATAGAGTATACATGATGCCATGTCTTTGGAAATCTACACAAAATGATGATAAGTTCAAGTAGAATGAAATGAGCAAACATATAATCACCATTAATTCATACTTTAATCTATGAATCTAAAAACCACAGAAACTAAAAAAAAGCATAAATGTTATAATGGAATAAAGAAAAAATGAAATTGATGTTAATCAAATCACATTGAACATTCTTATGAGTCTTTAGCTGAAATCCTTAAGCTTTTTACTTATCCTCAAGTTCATATAGCTTGTAAAATTCATTGTCAAACTCATTGGTGTCATCTTCTATCTATAAATTTAGTTGGTGTCCATTATCTTTGAATGTGCATTGATTTTGATGCATAATTTCTAAGGCCCTATAAAGAAAGACTTAGGCAATAGTGAAAGGTCTTCAACCATTTAGATTTAACCTTACCCCAGGAATAGTTAAGTCTAAATTTTAAAGTGAGGTTTGATCTCCAAGTTTAAACTCCTTAGTATGCTTTAGATATTATTCATGGCTCTTTTTTACTTTCTCCTTTCATATCCTCAAGTTCTCATATTCCATGTTGTGACACTCATCTAACTCATTATTTTGGAGAGTGCATTTATCACCTAATCACCTACACGATCTAATCATAATTAAGAAGTTTTATAGCTCAAAATGCTTTATTCTCTAGTTCCACTAGTAAGAGATAGGATTTTTCACAAACTAACCTAAATGGTGTAGTGTTGATAAGTGTTGAATATACTACATTTTAATATGATTTGTTAGAGTATTATTCTTATATTTTGGGTACTTAAGTATTTGGAAATTAAAATGACTTATATTTTGTTCTAAGTCTTGTTTTAGCCCCTCAAAAGAACAGGTATGAATTTGTAGAAGAATGACGTCAATTTAGAGCAAACTTGATAAATTTAAAGTTAAGGACTTCGAACATGGCAATAACATAGGAACATCTCACTTTTTAAGTTCAAAGTTTCCTTATTCTATTTCTAAAGTAGAATTTGATCGAAGTAACATAGCACCAACATACCTTTGTATTCAAGTAATGTTTGAGATAAAAGCATTTTTGTCTCTTTAAATACTCATGACATCCCACCATTTCCAGCCCATACTTGCCAACAAAGTGGTAACATGAACCAAGTTCTTCTTTATGTTAGTAATGATTTATTATAAAAAATTTAAATGAGGTAAGTAAAGCAATATAGGAGCTCAATACAGTCTTATGTTAGGGTTGTGTTGGATAATAAAATTAGGATTTTGTATATTTAAAAGGAAGCAATTAAAAACCATAAAAGTAAGGTTTTGGAGAGAATTTTGGAAATGAGAAAAGAATTAGGAGCTATAATGAAGTATTTGGAGATCAAGAGAAAGAAAACTTTAGGAAAAGAAACAAGAAATCTATTAAAAATCAGCAAGATCTTTAAAGATTCAAGAACTATGAGGATTTTTTCTTTGTCTTTTGTTCTTTCTCATTTTTGAGTGGGTTTTCTTGATTTTATCACGAACTAATTAGGACATAGATCTAAGTGGAATGAACCTTAGGACTTGAAATTTTGAACTGACACTTTGATTTAATGAAATTTCTAATTTTTTAAAGATTTGTTCATATATTTATATTGTGTTAAATTGAAAGAATGAGAGTCAAAGATTCAATAATCAGATTCATACATTAAAAACAAGAGATGATTTATATTATTAGATCACAATATGAATGATTAGGGTTTGTATAGGTTGATAAAGATAGAACTACATGATTCAGCTAAAAGACTCATAAAGAAGTTCTTACTATAAGGCAACTCAATGTTCTATACGTTTTAGATTTAATTTAATTAGCTTTAATTTGATTAGATTAACTTGGAGTTCTTTTTTTCATTTTTCTAATGCTTTTCTTTGAGTTCAAGTTGTTTTTAAACTTATGGATTGAAGTAGGAAATGACGTTGATTTACTTATTTCATGCTTAGACTTAATACCATTTAAGTTTTTCAATTTTATAGGTAAACATGGTAGGGAACACAACTTCATGTTTATTCCATGTTAACCTACTTTAATCCACACTTACGAAGCTATGAGCAACAAAATTAAACGTGGGATAAACATGAAATCATGTTTGCACTATGTTATCCTGACATGTCCTTACCATGCTTACCCCATGTTAAAGCACATCAATTTCCAAATTAAAAATGGAGGGTAGCAAAATTAAAGACGATGCGCGATATAAGCCTTTGTAGATGACCACCATGTCTCTATTGCATCAAGGAATAGTAAGTACCTATATTGAACAAGAGATAAACACATCACTATGTAAGTTTTGCATTCAAACTAATTCCATGTATGCTAAACACACCAATGTTGGACCACGTAAAATTCTATGAAATTATTTCAAGTATAACATAGGGATGACAAGTAGTGTGTTAAGTTTATATTTAAGTGATATATAGAATCTGAGAGTAACAATTTTGAATATGGTCAGAAAATAACCCTATGCCTTTACTGTGTTTATCAACATACCAATATATAGAGGCTATGTTCTTCTTATCATGAAAATGAATTTTGAAGATTTTATAACACACCAATAGCATCGTGTTCTCACTATGTTTATTTCATGTCACTTCTGTTTCTTTGTTTTTATTTAATGAACTAATGTGTTAGCATGTCCTTTTTATTTCTACCCCATATTAAAAGAATATTAAATCAATTTTCCCATTTTATTTTTTTAGTAAATATTCTACAATGTAACATCTATGTAGACCCTATGTTCCCTTAACATAGATCTATCCTGCATCTATTTCTTGAACATAACCTTGGCACACTATCGTGTAAGGCCTATGTTTAGCCATGATTTGACATTAAAGGATAGCATTTTTGAAATAATGTTTTCACTCCTCCATTCTATATCTCCTAACATCAATCCTCCTTATTTTAATTTCTAGTAGATTTCACCCCTAAGCCTATTTATCCTTAGTTTCACTCACCAAAATCACCAATTTCTAGTTAAGAGGTTTGTTTTGGATTTTTAGACATTTCTTGCAACTTTTTCATACCCATTTGTGTGAATCCTAGGTATTCCTTTCCCCCTAACATATATTTTTAATATTAGCATCAATTGTGGATTGCTTGAGGATGATGGTTATAACTTATAGTTGAACTTCATGAATGTCCACTACACAAAGATTTTTGGGGATTGTTTTAGTTAGGATTGGGCAAATTATATCCTGAATTCATGTTTTAAGGCTATATTTGAGTTATCGATAGATGAAATTGGTTAATGATACATTATCTTAGGATGATATAGTGTTTATTTAGTTGTTAGGAGTGGTTTCTCATCGTTAATACTATTCTTGGTTATGTTAGGTTATTACATTCTTGAGGATTAGTTTTTGATTTGATTTGAATTAACAGTGTTGAATCTTGATAATAGGGTGGTTTTATTAATATTCTTTGAGTGATTAGGTCTTATTTGCATGTAATATTATTACCCTTATTTTGCTTGGATTATTTTGCCATCTATATTTACATATACTTCATTTGTGTTTGGATTAATAAAGGGTTAATGTTGACGGCTTGAGGAACTTTAATGAAGGATATTAATTGAGTTGTTTTTCAAATAAGCATTATAGAATAAGGAGTATGGTTTTGTTAATGTATCAATGCTGGAAGAGTTCACATATTGAACATAATATACTATAATGTTAATAAATTTTTAGATGTTAATATGGTTCATGTATAATTTTGTATAAGGGCATTATAACATTTTCATGATTGTCATATCATTATTTGACATCTACTTAATATTTAGTGATACATCACATTCACTTCATAATGTTGCTTTTGTTAACGAAAGAACATATCTAGCATGATTGGGAGATAATTTGTTATATTTTAAGTTAATCAAATTTGACTTAAAGATTAACATAGTATCACAATATAAGTAAGAGGAAAAACCCTGCTACAAAAGATCAAGAGTTATGGCTCCTACCTCATATGCAATTACCTTTAGGCTATGTTTGGTTGGACGTATCATAGTATAGGTAAGAGGAAAAACCCCTACTGTAGAAGATCAAGAGTTATGGCTTCTACCTCATATGCAGTTAACCTTAGGCTATGTTTAGTTGGACATAAGGTTTTTAATGGAATGGAATGGAATTTAAATGGATTTAATATTAGAAAATTGTTGTTTGGGAGGAATGGAAGAGTTCATAATGTAATATTGTGAAATGTTGTTTATCATTTTACATTCCATCCTAAACCCCCTAAATCGGAAGTAAATTATTTTTATTGTTTAGGATGGAATGGGATGGAATGTGAAACCCTCCCTTTCCATCCTATTCCATTACATTCCATTATAAACTCTCCTCCGAAATGATGGAATAATATTACATTCCATTCCATCCCATTAATAACCACCCAACCAAACATAGCTTTAAGAATCTTGAGTTAAAGTAAATGCCTAAAACAAACATTCCATCACTTAAGCAACCTATAGAGTAGCTAAAGCACCCGCTACTTTATGCCTAAGCTTTAACTAAAGCATTACCAATCTCTACAAATAAAGAAGTTTAAGCAACCATGGTACATTGAATGGGGAGTATTGTCAGAGCTTGACTTGGAGGATAGGGTATAGAGGACCATAGAGTTTGACAAATGATCAGATTTCTTTAAAATCTCTAAACTAGTATATCCTAGGGGTGAGGATGCAGGCAAGAGTACTAATACCACCCTGAGATAAGAGCCACTCGTTAACCGTCCATGTCATCCACTCAAAGTGTACAGAGTAGCATATGCAATGGATCATATATATGCTAATGAGTTTACCACAACACTTTGGCATCGACATCCTTCCACCACCAGTTTATACATTCAAGCCCCCATATATAGAGCCTAAGTAGGATATAGGGTGATTAATTATTATTATTAAACTATATTTATATAACCTTATTTAATGTGTTTTGCTTGTTATTTAATAGTTTCATAGTATTTTTGGTAATTAATTCACTTAAAGTGTGTTTGTAGGTGATAATTTACTTCTTGGACCAAAAGGAGAATAATTTGGATGAAATCATGGCATAAAACGGAGATTTGAAGTAACTTAGAAATACACGACCATATACAATGACCTTGTAAGTCACTACAAACTTGTGGAAATTTGAAAATATTGTTTCTGGATATGTATGTTTCCTGTGTAAGTCTCTATGCCCATATAAAATCATGAATTTAGGTATTTTTGGAGATACACAATTGCCTACACTACTGTGTAAGTGACAGTGCGTATCTCAGAAATCTTAGTTTTTATTATAAAAGGGTGTTATTAGAGGAAAATGAGAAGGAGACGAGTTTAGAAGCATTTTTACATTATAAGAAACATAGAGAAGAGACATTTCTGAACAGAGGACAAGGGAAACGCGAAGATTACATCACAAGATTCGATAGAGAGCATCATTCAATCCAAATTGCAAGAAAATTCATTAGAGACAAATGGGAGAATTAGAATATGATTTCTTTGATATCTATTTATTTAAATATTTATTATTGGTTTTATTTTCAATTGGTAGGAATTAAATTATTTAGTACCTAGGTTAGATGAAACCTAAGTGGTGATGACAATATGATATAATCTTTTGTTCAATATAATATAATCTTTTGTTCAATATAGTTTTATTGATTGATTTATTGGGATTCCATTATGTTTTATAGTCTTGAACTAATATATCCAAAATATTAGTCCATTATTTGATTTCATATGATTGAGATTAAGAAATCATTTTAGGTGAATAGATCTATGATAATTGGAAGAAGTTGCATGTAAACCTAGATATAGATCAACATAAATCCTCCGGATTAGGGTTAAATCTAATAGTGAAATTCAAGAATCAATAATGCAATCTTAGGGGTTTTAACTAGAAAAGGGTTTTAGTTAATGAACTGAGGGTTAGGTGTAAATAGTCTTAAAAATGTTATTAACATAAGATAAGAATTTTCATAATCCAATCATCAATAATTTAATTGCATGATAACGGGTTAGTATTTAAGGATTCTTAGAGGGATCCATCACCTAGGTACTATTTATTTGATATTGATTTTTCATATTATTTTCTTTGTCCAAGTTCATGTATCGATCTTAGTTTAAATTGTTTAGTTTAATTTTTAATTAAATCCACAAGCTAACTTCATGGTTAGATAATAGAAAAAGAGTCAATACTAGTACTTACAATTCTTTTAGGATCGACCTATACTTACTAGTGATAGCTACAGCTACACTGTGTACTTGCGCTTAAAACTTATAGATCTTTCTAAATAAAATATCATCAATCAAGTTTTTGGTGTCATTACTGGGGATAGTAATATTAGGAAAGCCTAGATTTTATTAATCTAGCCATTTTTACTTTATTTGTATCTCTAATTTATTTTATTTGATTGACTCTTTAGTTTTCTTGTTTCTCAAAGACTTTGATTCTTTGGTTAGTTTATGACCCGAAGTAATCCAATGAGTTTAGTAGAAAAAGATCCAAAAATTAAGAGAATAACTTATAGAAATCTTCACAAGACACAACTTAGAGAGTTCAAGTTAGATCAACAAATAGAGGACTTGAGAGGTCATATTAATAAACATGGCAAAGCAACCAAGAATGTTGTTTGATTATGCTGGACTAGACTTGACAAGAGAAAAGTCTAGCATTGTTAGACCGACTATGAATGCCAACAATTTAGAAATTAAACCAAGTATCACTCAAATGGTGCAACAATTTGTTCAATTTAATGGGCTATAAGAGAAGGATTTGAATGCACATTTCTTAATCTTTATAAGGGATTGTGATACCTTCAAGATCAATGAAGCTAATGACGATATGATAAGACTGAGATTATTCTTGTTTTCATTGAGGGGTAAAGTGAATCAATGGTTAAACTCTCTGCCAAGATCATCACTTACTACATGGGATCAAGTAGTAAAGAAGTTTCTTTTGAAGTACTTCCTGCCAACAAAGATTGCCAAATTAAGGAAAGATACCTCCTCCTACTCCTAGGCTAATTTAGAGGCATTATACGACACATGGGAGAGGTTCAAGGAGGAAATGAGGAAGTGCTCAGATCATTGTTTACCACTTTGGATGCAAATTTAAAACTTTTATAATGGGATAAATCAAACTACAAGTTAGACAATAAATATAGTGGCTAGGGGTACTTAAAATAACAAGACACCAAAAGCAACCCATGACCTCATTGAAGACATATCGATGAATAAATATCAATAGTGCTCCTCATGAGCAAGACTTAACAAGCCAATGAGGGTATATGAAGTGGATGCAATGGCATAATTGGTAAACCAGGTAAAAACTCTGAGTAGGAAGATTGATAGACTAACTATGAATCCACAGTGTCAAGTTATGTAATGTAAGGTGTGCGGGCTAAACCATTCAAGTCAAAATTGTCAAGCATTATAACCTGAGCATGTGGATTGTATGGGGAATGCTTCTAGACCCTATGACACTTCTGTAGGGCACAGTATTGAGCCCTCTCAGTCACAGACACAGGAGTCACCTGTTTCGTCATAACAAGTGCCTCCCTTAGACCCAAGATTGTTTCAGGCATTTACTCAAGCCTTTGTCCAGGCTATGGGTCAAATGCCGCAGGCTTCTGCTTCAGCCCCAGTTAAGAAGCAGAAGCAGTTTGACAAGTTGGGGAAGTATGGAGAAGTGGATTTCTATGGGACCACGGATCCAGAAGAAGCTGAGACATGGCTGAGAAAGACAGAACGGATATTGGATCAAATGGATTGTGAAGATGACGAGAAGGTTGAATATGCTGCAAGTTTGCTACAAGGGGATGCTCTGCATTGGTGGGAGAGTGTCCCGGGAAGTCAGATGAAGCCATCAGGGTTGGCCTGGAAGGAATTCCTGAATGTTTATAAAAAGAAGTACTTGTCTGAAGTGTACATCCAGCAAAAGCAGAGAGAGTTTTTGAGCCTCACCCAGAAGGAGATGTCAGTAAGTGAATATGAGCGCCGATTTACACAATTGGCCCGATATGCAGCTGAGTTAATGGTGAGTAAAGCGGCTAGGTGCCGAAGATTTGAAGCAGTGAAGCGGCTAGGTGCCGAAGATTTGAAGCGAGACTGCACTTGGCCATCAGAGAGAAAGTGGTGGCAAAGAATTTCTGCGACTTCCAACAGCTGGTTGAAGCAGCATTGAGAGTGGAAAATGTGGAGAGCATTAAGAGTGCAGTGAACAAGAACAGAAAGGGAAGAGAACAGTCTAAGAGGGGAGGTGGTACTTCTATATCAGAGAGGAGTGCCACGACTTTCCCTGCATAGTCTGAGGGGAGGAGCAGTGGAACAAGCAGACCTAGAACTATGAGAACTTCTACTGTTTCACATCAAGCCTCAACGGCTGGAGGCAACAGGAGGGGAGATGGGGACAAGCCACCCATTCCCAA
>JAOQMS010000178.1:20386801-20417832 GCA_027563885.1 Erythroxylum longipes
CTCCCGAAACAGGTGCAGGGTTGTGCATCACTTTTGTCACAATCAAACCGTTTGCATGCGTGCACCAGGGTACAACTCGTCATCTTGTGCTTGAACCTCGATCGTTTGTTTTTTTACGTAATTTATGGCCATTAGTTAAACGGTTATGATGGCTGTGAAAAGGACAAAATTGTGCAATTCATGAAAGCGACTAAAAGCAGCGGGTTTATTGAACTTTTTTTCCCTTTTTGAAAACCTAAAATAAATAAACAAACCTGTTCTATTAATTGAAAAAGTAAATAAGTAGATGTCCATAAAATACGGTAAAATACAATAATAAGAACAAATGACATAAACTCTTTTATTAAAGCTAATAATTTTGATGTTACGATCCAATTTTTTTTGGACATGGCAGTCTAACAATTTATTTTACGTTTATTATTATTATTCAAACCTGTTCTATTTATTGAAAAAGTAAATAAGTAGATGTTCATAAAATACGGTAAAATACAAGAATAAGAACAAATGATATAAACTCTTTTATTAAAGCTAATAATTTTGATGTTACGATCCACTTGTTTTTTGGACATGACAGTCTAACAATTTATTTTACATTTATTATTATTATTGTTGTTGTTGTTACACATTAAAGAAGTGAACCACACCAATCACTTCAGCCATAATGAAAGAATATCAACAAGTTCAACGTGAGCGTGTCTAAAGAACAGTGTCAAGACTTAGGCCACTGACTTGTCCGTTTTTTGTTGTCATTAGACTCGTGAGAGGAGAACACCATATGACAAATGGACAATGTTCTAAGGTTAAATCAACATCCAATCCTCATTCAAAAGATAATACTTCATTTTTCTAATTTTAATTGTAAATATACATATAATTTTATCTATAATTGATTTTAATAAAAAATTGGGAATTTTCAATTTTAAAGAAAACATCTCTTTTATAAACTTGTATTACACCTACTCAAGTTCAAACCTATTGGACCCTTAGAGGTTTTAGCTCCTCCCTTCCTCCGATCCGTTCTAAAGAGTACGAAATATACATAGTATGCATATAAGACGTAGATTAATTAAATATAACTAATATAATAACTCAACTTAATTTTTAAATTCGACATGAACAAATTACATGCTACTTAAGTTAATAATTTAAGAAAATTATAATTAATTATTATTGTGAATCAAATTTAATTAGTTTAGTTTGAGTTTAAAAGTTAGGTTAAATTGTCACAACTAATATTCAAACTAAATGTATTTTGTCATGATTTTTAACGAAACTTTAAAAAAATGAATTGTTTCGAAAGTACTAAAAATTATAAATAATTTTTCTATAGTTTTTCAAATTAATGAATTTTTTCCAAGATTTTCTCAACTATACGAGAAGTTTATATCTTTTGACCTAATACGAGTCATTCTCTTAAAGTTTTGCAAATGTCATCTTTCTAATGTTTTTATTTTAGTTCTAAGAATTTTGAGTTTATTTATTCTAATTATCAAACATTATTCAACTAAATTTCCTTCGGGTAAAAATTCTATTTTAATGTCTAAGAGTCGTTTAATTTTATTTTCAATTTTCAATTTTTTTAACTTCTGCCGTGATTTGACGTTTTGATTCTTTTTGTCAATTGTGATTAAACTTTATAATTGTACTTCACTACTAGACTGCTAAAGTAGAAAAAGATCTAAATTTGGGTTTTGTTTTATCTAGAATTTGGACGATAGTAGAAAACTCGTGTTTACAAAGGCAAGAAATCTATTTACCTTCTTGCCTATTATTCTAAAGAACGCTTGTATTATCTCATGCCTTTAATCGGCGCCACAGGAGCCACCTCAGCCAATAACTTTTTGGCCTCGCGCTCCAGATTTATGTCGATTAATTAGGTGGACTGAAGGATAAGGACAAATCAGACAGGACATTGATTGGATGTCGTGAACAGTTGGTCTGTACAATTAAGAGAAAGGCTTCTTCTCTTTTCAATTATTAGCCAAAAAGACAATTGTAGTTCATTGAAAGTATAAAAAAAAACAAAAATCACCTCTGAAAGATTCTTTGGACAACACAGACAAGACATTAGGAGAGTATAATTGAAGGGAACATCCATTTCACATCTCTCATCTGCTCCTACATTGTTGTTCTCTGCATCTTATTTCTTCATGTGAGAGATTAACATGGGCGTGTATTTGCCACTTGCCACTAATAATGCATTTTTTTAAAATTTTATATAAATTAATATAATAACATAATTATAATGATAATGTAATTTAATTTAATTTTTTATTAAAATAATAATTAATTTTTTTAAAAGTAATTCAAAATTAAGTGTCACCCTTTATTATCTAATTAGTATTACATTAAAATCAATTAAATTAAATTAACATTAATTTTATTCTATATATATAAATATAAATGAATGCACGCCCGTGCATTCAGAATGCAAACTCGTGCATTCTCTAATGCATTTAAAATTGCATTAATTTTAAATTTCTATAAAATTAATATATATAAAAATATATAGAATTATTTATTATATAGATAAGAAATATCTATGAAGAATGAAAAAATATATAGCGGGCTTCTGCTGTCAAAATATCATATTTTCAGATAACAATAGCAATTATTCATTTGATTAAGTAGTTACTTAAAGTGAATGAAGACATCGAGAGATCTAGTGGAAAAGTTTTGTTTGTACAATAATAATTTCAAAGGACGCATGCAAAAATGACCTATAACAATCTTATCAATCAAATATGTTTTTTGTAGTTTTTTGTAAAATAATTGTGAGTATTATTCTAACTTTTTTTGTTTGTATTAGTATCTTAAATTTGTCAACAGTTTGACAGAAAGTTAATCTTTTGAGATAATGCTTATCTTAATGCTTGAACATCATTCAAGACAATCGTACCGATCTAAAATTATGAAAGCAACTTTTTTTTGTCTGTACCATAATAATTTCAAAGTACGCATGCAAGAATGACCTATAGTAGTTTTATCAATCAATTATTTTTCTATTTTGTCTATAATAATTTTGACAATTATTCAATGACATGGAACAAAAATATGAGAAGTCAAATTACCTGTATGACGTAACGTCTACTAATTACGGAATTAACTTTCATGTGAAATTATTGACAGATTCAACAAAATAGTTAAACCCACATAACATAAATTTATAGAAAACTTTGATCTTACTTTTTGTGCTTATTTTGTTAACAAGTTGGCATGATATGATCAAAATTTGATATCACGTTATTAGATATGGATGAAGTTAGTGGGGTCATTTACAGCTTATCAGCTTTTCTCATCCTTCTTGTCAATGTTTTAGGTGACAATGCTCTGAGTTTGGAGCCGATTACCATGTACTAAAATTATGAAAGGCAACTTTTTTTTGTCTGTATAATGATAATTTCAAAGACGCATGCAAAAATGATTTGTAGTGATCTTATCAATCAATTATTATTTCTATTTTTTATACAATAATTGTGACAATTATTCAATGACGCTAAACAAAAATGTGAGAAGTCAAGTTACCCATATGACCTGACATCCACAAATTACGAAATTGTTTTGAATGTGAAATTATTGTCAGATTCAGCAAAACAGTGAGACCAACATAACATAGAATTTCTAAAAAAGTTTGATCTTATAGGTAGACACATTATAATATTATTGTACAGAGGAATAGTGGCAATAAAGCAGTGGGTCCACCACAACATTAAAGACATTTTGAATTAAGTAGGCATCACTGGAGAAATGTGTGAACCAGTTCTTTTACTACGATGCTCAATAGGAATGGTATATAATATAGTTATTTCTTGATTTTTTATCTGAAAAATTAAAATTATAAAGATTTTTATTTGAAAAATTAAAAAAATGAACTTTTTAAACTATAAGAAAAATGTATATCTTCTACCATATATTATCAATTACTGTAATCAAAATTATTATTTAATTTTAATGTTATCAAATATTACTAAATTCAATTGGGTTTAATGATTATATCTCCCTTAAACCAAAGTCTATCAATAAGCTGGTTCTGTCTTATCACGCTAGCTGTCTTCCACTTTGTTTCCTGTGCTTACTCTTTCCGTAATATATCCTTGATCCACTATCCAAGGCTTTAATTGATGTAGACAATAAATTTATAATCATCTCAATTCTAACTTCAGGCGCACAGAAGAACATGACATGGCAATGAGTTGTGGCTTCAATCTGTGTTTCTGCACATTGGGATGCTCTTTGTTTGCCATGTGATATGCATTAATGGAGAACCGGGACCGGATAAAAGAATCTTTCAATCACTAATGACTGATACTAATTTCTATCCATTATGTGACTAAAAAACAAACTTACATTTTCAAACACTAAACTCAAATATTATCATAAATGCATTTATTCTTATCTACATGATACTATACATTGATAATTTAATTTTTTCATTTTAAATTATTTCAATTTACAAGAGGATTCTTTTCTTCAACATTTATGACATGACTTGCAGAGAACTCCAAGCACAAAAAGAGCAAAAGGTTGCAGGAGAAAACCACGGGCTGATTAGGCGGTTTCGCAACGGTGTTTTTCTTACCAGTCTCTCTCAGTCTGTCTGTCTCTGAATATTACTTGACCATTTGACCGCCCACAATATCAAAATAGGGTTTAGGATCTACCTAAAAACCACTCTTTGTATTTGTCAGGTAGTGTTTTCTTTTCTACAACAATCAATGCTATAGGGGTCCATTGCATTGCCTATGTATAGAGGTGCATGCATATAATATGAATATTTGTGTTACAGTTAAATACATACCGGCAGGGTAAACAGCTTTCCTCTAGAAGTGACGAGTAAGTATCGTCTTTTTCCTCTTCCATGGGCATGGCTTGAATGTGTAATACACTTTCAACAAAATTTTAAAAATCATATTCCATCAAACATAAGGAGATAATTTCTTCCAATTCTCTTGTACTTTCGATATTTAAACAAAGTGTATATGAAAAGATAAACCAATCAAAATACCACTTTGTTGTATCTAATAGAAGAAACGAAGGACGTGTAGGTTAATGTTCAATGCAAACAAAATAGTGTGACGGGACTGACGTCAATTTGCTTGTGCTCGCGTAGAGCAACAGTTCCTAGCTCTCTACCTGCAGCTGTTTGGAAATGAAACTTAAACATACTAGACGACAAATACAACTTGAGGACCAACTCAATAACAGTTAGCCCTTCATTCAGACGTTTATGATGACCAAATCATTTTATTGAGTTCAATCAGTTCGTTGTTCGTGAGTAGTTGTTCGTGTCTTCGCTGAGGCAGAAGGTTTCAAACTAACTAAAAACAGTGTTCCACGGTTGTTTTTCAGGAGGAACTGATACAGAATTGTTGAGACTGAACCATTTTCTACAGAAGCATGCTTCACCGTAACGTTTACTGCATATTAATCAACATCTGTGGTTGACAAATATAGTAATGTGAATGGCAGAAGAAACAATGACGAATAGAAAAAGATGAGACCTAGCCAGTCTACAGAACATAAATACTGGAATACTCATTCTTGTTTGATATTACAAGAA
Source organism: Erythroxylum longipes (assembly GCA_027563885.1). Taxonomy (NCBI): domain Eukaryota; kingdom Viridiplantae; phylum Streptophyta; class Magnoliopsida; order Malpighiales; family Erythroxylaceae; genus Erythroxylum; species Erythroxylum longipes. Next base: position 20,392,362 of record JAOQMS010000178.1, read on the forward strand.
GCATGAATAGGAAGACATAACCATAAATAAAGTTAGAGGAACCATCTTTAATAATTGTTACACGAGTTCAGTAGGAGAGTTTCAACCAAGATCATACCGAAAAAGGATCTAAAATGTCAATGGCATAAAGTCCTTCTTCAAGTAGCATTTAAAACATGATTGATAAGGGAAAACTTTGCTCTCTTTGACTAGTACTGAACCCAATGTCGATCCCCACAAGACATGACCGGACCACCACTGAACTTGGTGGGTAAATGTTTGAACTTCCAGTTTGTGAGTTCAGAGCACTCAAATTGGTCAACTTCTTTAGTTCTTCCCTCTTATAACACAGGCTTTTGATCTTTTTCTATAAGTGCCTTATATAATTCACAGTCTTGCTCATATGATTAGACATCGATCTCTTCCCCTGAACCACATCAATAGCAACACAACCCTAGTCATAACCTTTAGAAGGACGATCTTGTCGTAGTTTCAATGAAAAAAATTTCAAAAACCCATTTCTTGACTCCCGATTCTTTAACAAAAAGGTGGTCAAACTCAAAACCCACAAATCCTTTAGAAGCAACAAGCGAGCATAAGCAAGAAATTTACGAAACAGAACGCCAAAGCTCTCACCTTGACAAATTCAAGAGGGAGTAGAGAACGAAGAGAAGCGTAAAGGGTGGCCATTTCTTGCCTCCTACGCCGTGCAATGTCACGATGCATCATCTTCTGACAATCACTATCCCTCGTAGCTTCATCAGTACTAATATTCACCAAAGGATTACTAAACCTAACCTTACTTCGCCGTCGAGCTTTCGCAACGTCATCTGCAACAGATCTGCAAACAAAAACCAAACCGTCGATGATGCCTAGACCAGCTAAGCTAAATCCAGAAGATTGAAAGCTAATATTAGGGAAAAACTAAGTGAACCAAAAGTTTAAAGACTAATGAATACAACTACTCACATCAGATGGATCGACGGCTAGAAAAACATGTCGCCGTTGAGCTATCGCAACGTCATCTGCAACAGATCTGCAAACAAAACCAAAACCGTCGATGATGCCTAGATCAGCTAAGCTAAATCCAGAAGATTGAAAGCTAATATTCGGAAAAAAAACTAAGTGAACCAAAAGCTTAAAGACTAACGAATAAGACTACTCACATCAGATGGATCGACGGGTGGAAAAACATGTCGCCGTCGAGCTGTCGCAACGTCATCTGCAACAGATCTGCAAACAAAACCCAAACCGTCGATGATGCCTAGACTAGCTAAGCTAAATCCACCAAAAGTTTAAAGACTAACGAATACGACTACTCACATCAGATGGATCGACGGCTGGAAAACCATGACTTCATAAGCTGATCTTCACATATTTGTACCATCACATAACAACCAACATGTAGATCAGGACACGATCTATACAGATGAGACATCCACGTGCCTATACGATCGACGGGCAAGAATAGTTTTACGTGGTTGAGAAAGAAAATCGTTCAAGAGAGGAGGAAGAGAGAATCGTTTGAGAGAGAAGAATGAGAGAGTAGAAGATAAAGGGCAAGAGGTTGGTATTACTCTTAATAAGCCGTTGGATTAAACAGACGAATGGGATGGATTTCGTGGTCGTCTATCCCATTCGCCCTTAGTAAGTATACTTAATAATCCACCAAAATAGGAGATTTTTATGGCCATTTCCAATGATTTGTTTACCAAATTCAAACAAAATTTTCTTGAACAATCACCAAAAATTGAATTTTGTGCCTTTTCTTACAATTCTCAAACAAAAACAATCCAATTAACAAATGCACTATGTATTTATGCAAAAACAAATTAATTTCTCTTAGGTCTTTATAAAGAAATTAGAAAATTTCTACCAAAATTTATATATTTATGTAACCGCTTTGATACCACGTGTTAAATATAACATGAACTTTATTGCTTGTCTTAAGATTAACCATACATAACCTTGTATAAATGAAAATAATGTGGAAATATATATGTTTTGTTATCCATTTTTATTTAAGCAAGTTACTAAAAATTTTGAGTAAGCTAGTCAACCTTTGAACAAATAATTATAACTTTCAATTGTCCTTTACGAAAGTTACTTGAAATAATATTAGCAAGATCTTTTGTACTTTTCTTAATATATGAAATTCCTAACTGAGTCAAAGAAAACTTTATATTTGTGCACTTATTTAAGAATGCAATAAAAGACCTAACATTTATTTATAATAACTGCATTAGGTCTCCCCATCATTGACTCAATAAGAACTTGGCCTATATTTATAAAGTATCTTTTTTTATTGAATTTTGACTAGCTTAAATAGATAATTTATTGGACAATTTATTATCCTCTTTACTTAAATTTTAATCTTTTAAAATGATGATTATTAAATATCCAATAAAAATAAAATTCTAATAAAAAAGCCTACTTGCAACATATCCCGGAACTCTTGCTTCCTCACTCTAATAAAGTCGGGCATCAATACGTTTGCAGATAGCCTAAAGGTATTGCTGAATTTTATGATCAAAATATTATTGAAGAAATTTTCAAGAATTTTATGATAATAGAAGGGAAAGAAGAAGATAACAATTCAGACTTTGAAGTAGAAGATTATGTCTTGGGGAAAAGAAAATTCTAGCTTATGTTATTGGATCCAGATTTGAATCCACCGCCCCTTTTAAGTACGCGTCAAATTTCTCTTCGACAACGGAAGATGTTAACCAAACATATTTGCTCATCTGAAGAGACCCAACGATGCCTTCTTTTTTCCCCAGCTAGCCTGCTAGGCATTCGTGAACCATCAGAATTTGCTTTCTTTGTAGTTTTCTCATGACAATCCATGCTTTAACAATCATTTTGGACGTCTGACAATTCCGTTAATCTCGGGCAGAAATGGCAGAACCAAAGTTGCCCACTTGTGTTAACTATTCTATGTTTCATAATCACTTACCACAATGCGTGGATTTGGCGCATGTTAGCTGGAATTCTTCGCTGCAAAACGAGGTGGTAGGGAACTGCAAGAGTATATAAGTGGCTGTAAAACTCCGAAAGAACGGTTCTGAATTATTTGCACAACGAAAGCACGAGAGATTTTATTGGTTGATCTAAAGTCGTATCAATCTCCAATTCTTCTTTATGGTGAGTTGCTATCATTGTGTGCGCTGCAATTGGGGGCCCCGCACGGTGACCAAGTGGTGAGGGTAATTGAAACTCTCTTTTGTTTGGTCGTGTAGGACAGCAGGACAATCTTTGAAACACAAGCACAAATGATAAAACGCAAGTGGACAAATGAAGCCATCAAGATGGATGGTTTCTTTATCCCTAAAGATCATGTTTGCAATAATCTAGATGGCAAGCAAATTTTATCGGATGGAGACTTGATATGCACTGCTTAGAAACAAGCATGCTCCTGAAGCAGCTGGAGGTGGGCTCCATACAGCTTAAATATCTGCAGAAAAGAAAGCCAAAGGTGACAGAGAAAAGGCAAAGAAAAGAAGTCTCAGACATTTATCAAGGGCTTCAGTACTAAACTAGTAAGAAACCTGAAAATTTTGGTACTGCTGTGATACAATGATCAGACGTTTCACCAAACTAATACCATTTAAGTCATCGATCAACTACGTTATCAGGTCAATCCATGACTAACCACGAATCAAAAGCTTTTATTATGCTGATTACATTTCTAATCCAATTTATGGAATATTAATTCTCTTGTGTTTAGTCCAATTGTCGGATAGCAGTCGAGTTGTCACTAACAAAACACACATTTTACTCATTTTTATTTCATTGCCTTCCATATCTTCTTTTTCTTTTTCTTCATATCTTCTGTGATCTCAAGTAAATTCACCTTGAGGTTGACAGCCTAACAGGCCAAACACAATTTTCATTTGACCAATTAAAGGTACCTGCGCATCACACCAATCACTGTCAAGATTGAAGATTAACACATTATTAGTGCAGGCGCAGTAGGTGGAGATGTTGCTTCATAAAAGAAGGAAGAGTAATAGTAAGCAAGTTTGTGGAAGGCTTTTGCTTTTTGAATATGGAAGAGCAATACTTTTCCTGTTGGCCTGCTAAATCTGCAGATATAGACTGGGTTCAGAAAAATTATGCTGAACATGGCCAGTCATTTTTAATTCCATGGCCACAAATTCCTCATGCCTCATCGTCATCTAGTTCCACTTTTCAAGTACAAAGATTTCCTTCATTGTCAGTACCTCTTCAAGAGACTGCAGAAGATACAACACCATCTGTCTCCAATAGCCATAGCCTTGCAGAGAAGCGACGCAGAGACAGGATAAATACACAGCTTGGTATTCTCAGGAAACTAATTCCTAAATCAGACAAGGTATGAAGATTTTTTTCTAGTTTTTCAAATTTCATCCAAGCTGATTTTTTATGCTTTAAAAGCCGAAGCTTTCATGGTTACCAAGTCCCCATTTCACACAGAATGAGGGCATCAAGCCTAGAGTAATATTCAAAGGTTGATAACGGTTCATAAATACACCGAAATCACTTAATAATCTACTCCAGGAATATGATGGAGATAAAAAGTTCCCTTTTAAAATTAGGAGGGTATTCCACAAAATTATCTGCTTTCTGGTCTGTTGAATCCGCTGAGATATCACCGACAAAATAAAAGATCCTGAATTGGATAGTAATTTCCTTGCAACAGATGGACAAAGCCGCTCTTTTAGCAAGTGTTGTTGATTGTGTGAAAGATCTTAAACATAAAGCAATGGAAGTCAGTAGATCTTCAACTGTCCCAACAGAAATCGACGAGGTAACAGTTGATTGTGTTACATGTCAAGAATCAAGCGCATCTTATATCAACAAAGACAAAAATAGTGGATTAATCAGAGCTTCTGTGTGCTGCGATGATCGACCAGAATTGTTCTCAGAGATCATCCGAACACTGAAAAGTCTTGGACTAGCAGTAGTCAGAGCTGATATTGCAAGTGTTGGTGGACGAGTTAAAAGCATTTTACTACTCTGTACTAATAACGGCAGTAAAGAGGATGTTTCTCTGGTCACTGTCAAACAATCGCTCAAAGTAGTGTTGGCGAGAATTGCGTCATCGTCTATGCCACTGAGTAATCGTGTCAGAAGCAAGAGACAGAGGTTCTTTTTCCCTTCTTGCTAGTTTCACCACGTGAAATATGCAGAATAATTTCAATCTTATTCATCAAGGAAACTGGAAAATAATTTAAGAGAATTGCCCTTTTGATTTTGATCAACTTTCTAAACAACCCAACAAATAAAATTAAATGCGTCATGATAAATAAAAGGAAATCCAAAGTAGACCGAGCTAGTTCACCGCTAATATTTATCTCACTCCCCAACTACAAGACTCAAGACTTGATGTAAATACAATAAATGTAAAATTATGATCATAAGTAATAAAATGGACTTCCTAAAAGAGAATTAAATTTTAATAAACTACGAACTTTTAAATTTCTCCACTTTATTTAGACGATTGAATAAGACTGAATTAAACTAAAATGTACAATATTAAAGTATCTACTTATTCATAGTCTATCTAAAATTAATAGCCAATTCAAGAAATCGATTGCTGAGATCAAGATTTCATATTTATTTTTATCTGCCACTATATTGTAATCAAGGAAAACATGGTAGAATAAGTCTATCTTATATGTTTCTATGACAAGAATTAGAATATTTGAATTGAATTTTTTTTTTTTTTATGTTACTTATAGAAGGTATGAACTTTAAGAGCTTAGATGAGTTTTGGTCATTTTACATAGCTTAACACTCCGAGCCATTAACAAGATGACATTTTACAGAGACACTAGCAAGTATTTTGTACATGCTACGCCCTTGGGTATGGCTTCACTTGGTATGGCCATTTTTTCGTCGAAGGGAATGCTCATATAACTTTTCAGCATCCATTTTGGTCTCTTTTTTTTTTTTATTTTAAGAAGTTTGGGTTAATGCTCACAAGTAAAATGGATAAAGAGATCAAAAGGCTTGGTAAAAGACCTCTCTTATAATGTTTTGTCACTTTTTGGGTATTTTCATGCTTCTCTTATTCATGTTAAAATATATTGAATTAGTAGTTAGATCACTTTTTGGATGGTGTTATATATATATATAAGTTTTTAGTTCAATATTTGTTATCTATTATCATACCTTAAAATCAAACACAAATTGAGCTAATATAACATGCAGCTTCTAGCACGAATGGCAATGTGTCATATGTAATATCATCTATAAATGTTAGTTTTGTTCACAAACTACAAAAGCAAACTATTATATAAATTGAAAAAGATGAATGTTAATATGTTTAGTTCTTCATCACCTAACATATTATGGTCATTTAATTGTAAAAGATTGATGATGCATGAAAGTTTTTTATTGACAAAACATATACATTATCATGCTTTGTTTCTTTAGTTATGATTTGGCCTTTAGGACTGAGCTATTACAGTGGAGCCATTTTTTTCTTATTGTGTACAATGGCTTACACAAGTTTTGTCCCTTTTTTAGTGTTTTGTTTATATTTTATTTATAAAAATATATTAAGAGACTATTTTGTAATTTTATAAAATTAAGAAACTATTTCAATTTTAAAAAATTATCTAAAACAATATTTATAATTGATTGGTATTAGTACTGTCTCATATCAATACCAAAATAAGCGCCAGATCTAGTATAATATATGCAGTACTATCCCTAACTCTCAACAAATAGCTTTCCTAATTTAACTCATTTTTTTGGGTAGAAACAGTAAGGGCTAGCCCTTAAACTAAAATTAAGTCATCGGTCGAATAGTATTGGCATGCTGTCGAGCGTGACCCACCAAATCATCAGTTACGATTTGCTACATCGACTCTGGATAGTTTTCGAACTGTTGGACGCCTCGTGTGTCAACAAGGGCCAACTTGGCCAAATGATCCACTACCCTGTTAGCTTCCCTGTGCCTATGGACAAGGCTGACACTCAAGTCACGCTTGAGGTAGTCATCAATGGTACAAATAAGCATGTTCAGTGACGAAGCATTATTTTGTTTGTTCAACATTTTGACAATACCACTATTGTCGCATTCCATGACGAGGTTACAGAAGTCACAGCTCCAAGCAAGTTGGAGCCCATAAAAAATGGCCCAAAGTTTTGCATTCATTATTGAGCTAATATCAAGAAATCGGTCATAGCCGATCAACCAAGCACCATCCGCACTGCGAAATACACCCGCAGCACACCCGATGCTCGTCATGCTCTCCCACGCTCCATCTGTATTTAGCTTCACTTGATTGAGGGCTGGAGGGGTTCACCTAATGGTTTGTCGCTGTCTAGGATTGGTCGTACATCTGTTGTGGTAGCGTTCCCCATTGACATGCCTCACCCACATCAAGCTCGTACCTTTGACGTTCCAAGGGTCCTGCTCAACATCATTAAAAACTATGTCATTCCTTTGTTTCCATGCCAACCAACAAACTATGCCAAAAAGGGTATTCCATGAAAAATGCTTAGGAATCACAGTTTTATGGTTACTAATGTTTAATAATAACCAATCAACGAGGGTTTGAGAAAAGAAGACTCCCTGATCTTGCTAGGGTACCAAATCTCTCCAAACTGGTTCAATCATTTTGCAATCCTGGAGTACATGGAGGATGGATTCTTAGGCATGGCCACAAATATGACACGAAGCATCCTCAGTGAATCCACGTTTGCACCGCTCCATGTTTGTAAAAATTCTTCCCCTACCCACTAGCCAGAAAAAATTCCTAATCCTTTAGGGACCTTTGAGGTTCCAAATGAGTCACCATATGTCGCTCGGGGTCTCCCAATGTGGCTCTATAATTTTATTATAAGCGGCCGACATTGAAATGGTGCCATCTCTCGAGCCTATCCAAGCAACTCTATCCGGACCTGCAAACTGGTTAGGAGGGAAAATATTCGAAATATAAAGCAAGACAAAATGAGGAAGGAGATTTTCGAGCAAACCCCAATTCCAGTCAGTTGTACTAGTGGTGACATCTGCCACTTTCCACGAGTCATGAACCATAATCCCATGGTTCTTATGGTGCACTAACGGACCCAACTCCGGGATCCAAACATCATACCCTAGTTCTATTACCATCACCAATCGAAGTGCAAGTATTATGTCGGAGCTTATCCCATATTCTAGGAAGAGACTGCCAAAAAAGCGAGCAACTACCTTTAAAGAAACCATTAGGAATATCGTTGCCGACCTTATATTTTTGTCTCACCACTTGCACCCACAGGCCATCCTTGCAGGCTAAGATATCAAAGTCAAGCTTACAAAGGAAAGCTATATTATGCTCCCGCAGCTTGCGAAACCCCAGACCGCCATTTTGGACCAGCTGATAACAAGTCTCCCAGTTAACTAGGGTTGTTTTAGCCTTACCGTTATTCATACCCCAAACAAAGCGGCGGATCAGTCTTTATATCTCAATCAGGATACTAGCCGGCAAAAGAGTAGTCTGTATAAAAAAATTCAGGATAGTTGCAATTACCGACTTGGCTAGAGTAACTCGACCTGCCATGGAGAGGAGGCTAGCCTTCCAACCATTGAGTTTCTTGTTAATCTTATCAAGCAAGAACTGGTACGTGCTCTTATTGACTCGTTGGTGGGGCAACGGGACTCCCAGATACATACCCAGGTCATCCACCACCTGGAAACCTAGCTTGTTTCTAATAGCTGAGGCAGTCACCCTCTCAGTATTCGACAAAAAGAAGATCTGCATCTTTCGAGCATTGACTTTCTGTCTAGAGGCACAACAGAATCGGTGTAACACCTCCGCCACCACCTTAGCTTGTCTAATTTTGGCATGACAGAAGCCAGGTCATCTGCGAAAAATAAATGGGATAAAGGAGTACCGTTTTTTACCAAGGAGATGGGCTTATATAGGTTATTATGGACGGCCTCTTTGATGCTTTGACCAAGTCTTTACATACCTAGGACAAATAGATACGGTGAAAGCAGGTCCCCCTACCTAATGCCTCTGGAGGGATAAAATTCATCAGATATGGAGCCATTCTAGAGAACTTGCATACTAGGAGAAGAGACGCACCGCATGATAGTATCAGTAAAATTAGCTGGTAGTCCCGCTTCCTCCAACAAATCTCTAAAGAAATCCCATCTAACTTTGTCGTAGGCTTTCTCCAAGTCAACCTTTATGGCCATCCACCCAACCTTACCCTTCTTCTGCGTCATCGAGTGGACAACTTCTTGTGCAATAATAGTATTATCCGTGATGTGCCGACCCACTACAAAACTGACTTGGTTTTGGGCAATCAATTTCAGTATGAGGGGCTTCAATATGTGGACAATAACCTTGGTGATAACTTTATACAACACTGAGCATAAGCTGATAGGCCGGAATTGGGACACGATTTCTGGATGAGTAACCTTTGGGATGAGAACCAGGAGTGTTCGGTTAATTAAAGGGCTAATAGGGTCCCCCACGAAAACGCCCTTAGCCACGTTGCAAACCAAGGGACCCACAATCTCCCATTAACTCTAGAAGAATTAAGCATGCAAACCATCCACCCCTGGAGACTTTAGCGGAGCCATACAAAACATAGCTTCCTGGATGTCGGAGTCTAGAACAGGAGCCTTAAGAGAGTCAACCTCCGAGGGGGAGAGCTCAGGAAACCTACCACGGATGTATTGGTGAGTAGAAAGAGTAGTCTCAGCCGAATACAGGTTCGCGAAATAATTGGTTGTGGCCTTCTGCAACTCGTCCTCATCAAAACACCAATTCATCTCATCCAACTTGAGGGCCTCAATTTTGTTGTGTTTTCGCCACACCAGGGTTTGTGGAAATAATTTGTATTACGATCCCCCTATAACAGCCAATCAATACGCAATTTTTGCTTCCAGAGTCACTCTTCTTGGTCGAGAATCTCCTCAAACTTGACCCGTAGTTTAGTCTTCAAGGTAATAAGGTTGACCGTTCTGTGGGTCTCTAAAGCTCGCTGAACCCCCTGAAGCCGGGTAATGATTTTCCTCTTCCTCTGGGATAGGATACCAAAGGTAGATTTATTCCATTCAAAGTCTCAATAGTGGCAGGTAAGTTTGTCACATCCTGCCAGTGATCTTGGACTAGGTTACTGAACCCCTTATGAGCTAACCAACCTGCAAAGAACCTGAAGGGACGGTTAGATACTTTGCTCGCCTCTCCAATCGAAATCAACAGACGCCTATGGTCATATTTAAGACGAGGAAGGTGACAGATGGAGCAAGAAGGAAAAACCAAGTCCCAAGTCGGGTTGCATAGCGCGCGGTCCAGTCTTTCGAAAAGAGGGCCTCGCGACCAAGTGAATTGCGGTCCTTTAAAACCCATGTCTTAAACCGACATTGAAAATAAAATGTTGGAATTCTAAGCCACCACCCAAGTTATTGGACTTGCTCCCCTTTTTCTCCTCCTTACAAAGAATAACGTTAAAATCACTGGCAAGCAGCCATAGGTTAAACATATTGCAAGCAATATTACCTATCTCCTCCCATAAAATCCTCCTTCTCGCCCGTTGGGGACTGCCATAGACAAAAGTGATAAAGGTCCATTCTGGTAGAAGACCTTTCCTGATACGACAGTGGATGAATTGGAAATGATTCTGGATTATTTCAACTTGAACCGAATCATTCCAACATATCCAAATGCCACCTGCAAACCCATGTGCCTCCACTCTGTGGGATCGAAGAAACTCTAATTTAGCAATAACAGAATCAGCATTATAATTACCTAAACAAGTCTCCACAAGAGCAACAATATCAAGCTTATGCTCCTTTGAATATTCTTTGACAATTTTATCAAATCGAGGGTGGCCATACCCTTGGGCGTTCCAAACAAAAATATTTAAAGTCATCATTAAGGATAAACAAAATGTAAAAACAAGTCAGAAAATGCCCAACTTACTGGCAGATGGCATCGTTAACTATTTTAGGTATCAGTTCGAGCTCTTGGGCTGAGAGTGCAGTCTCCTCCACAAACTCATCCAAGTCCATAATATCGATCAACTCCTGTAGCATAGAAGTTACTGCGTCATTCACCGGGATTAAATTATTCCCTGTTTCGGATTTATTGACACAGTTAGCATTAAAATCTAGATGAGGCGGAGCTGGATCAGGCGGCACTGAAGACGAACTAGCTCCATTTTGTAGGTTCAATTTATTCATCGGTTCAGTTTGGGCTTCGCTCACAATTTTGATTTGTGTCTCACTAGACCTTGCAGTCTGAACCAAGTTTGGTTCCATCTGCACAACAGTGTGTAACGCAGGGTCCAAATGGAACTTTTGGCCAGCCCAATCACGTAGCCCCCTTTAGCAGATCCTGCAATAGGTTTTTGACCTATTCTAGATCCATCCTTTTGCTTAAAAGTGGTCCTGTTCTTTCTACCACAACCCTGATACTTGAACCCATCTTGCGCAGCCTCATTGCGTCCCCGTCCCTTTGGAGCATTCTTTCCTTGTTTCTAGGCCATTGCAGCCTGATTATTGTTGGACTTAGTTCCAAAAATAGTTGTTGCATTATGCGAGTTAAAAGGAGCTGAATTCAAGTCCTTGCAATGGATTTTCCATATAGCCTACCTTGTTCTTGCCTTTGTTATCAGTTAAGACCACTCTCTTGGAAGTGGTAGTAGCACCCGTGCCCAACCCCTTAATAGTAGGACCATTATCTCCTTCTTCTTTGTTATTGCCGGTACTTTTACCATCTGTATTCCCTTGTTGTCCATCAGAAGCTTTGGAGAGCACAGTGAATTGAGATCCATTGGAGGGAAGCCCACGAGTTGTAGCTAAAGATCTTTCGTTGCCATAGTTGTTGGGTTTCCATTTGCGGGGTTCAACTAGCATGGCCTGAAAGGTTCCACCGCCGGTAGCATCTCTTTATTCGGCGCCATCGGACCCATCGGCCTTCCCTCCGCTTGGGTTATACTCGCTCTCAGATCGGTTTGCACTACCAACTTGGGACAATTCGCTTTCAAATGCCCGTACATGCCACAATGGAAGCACACCACCGGTAACGACTCATATTCTACTACTTTTATTTGCCTGTTGACTTGAATTCTTGTAATCAATAGTTTTGTGAGGTCAACTGTTACTGCTATACGGGCAAACCTGGTAGCCGTCACTGTTTTCTCATCAATGCGAATAACTTTGCCAATCATGGCACCCACTTCCTCAAATAGTGGCTTATGGTATAAGGAGCTTGGGAGGTTTGGGATCTGAATCCAAGTAATAATGGTGGTAGGGAATGGGTTGGAAGCATCAAAAGTTGGTGATAATGGTTGGACCGTAAGATTATGCCCATAAATGATCCATGGTCCTTCAGCAAGAACCCTAGAAAAATCGCTAACATCTTTGAAGCTAACCTCAATGTAGTCATTCTTAATGTCCATACATTTCAAAGCTCCTTTTGGTTTCCACAAAGCAAACAAACGGTTTTACAATGAGTTCATATTCACACGTCTACCTAAGAGTTTAACAATCACCGTTAAGCTTTTGGTCTTGTTTTCCACCAAGAGTATCCGTTTCGAGAACACTATCGATGTAATACCATCTGTTGAGTCCCAGAGAACGTCACCGTCTTAGATGTAAATAGCTTCAGTTTCGGACTCTATATTTATGACATCTCAATCCTTCATCACTGCATCCTTAAATGAGACTTTTGCTTGCACTATGCGGTTCTCCAACGTCCCCCCTCGTCTGGTGGTTCCTCCTCCCTAGGCTTGGATTTTTTCACCATTCGACTACCCGACGACTGAGGAGGGGCTGCTTGAAGGCTGGGAGTGGCAGGTCCTATTTCAAACAGCATAGGTGCATTCATGCCAGAGACGAAACGATGAAACCAGAAATGCCCAGGTTGGTCGGTGACCAGGGAACTCAGCGTCAGAGCTCCGACGTCAGCGACGAAACTAGGGCAAGATTTCTTCTTTTTCCACAAATTTCCCTGTTCACTCATGTATTTTCACTCCTAATTTAACTCATTTATCTTCTAATGTTGCCCCCTCCTTGTAACCAACTTAACCTTTTATTTATATCCCTGGTAGGGTTAATAGAAGGCATAAAGAAGGTTTAAGAGTTAGAATTACTAATTTGGCTTCTTTCTATGCATTCTTTAACTTCAAGCTCTTACGAATAATTTTACCCTTTTATTTATAAATTTTCCATGCATCTGAATTTTTAAAAAATAAATAGTATAAACTAAATGAGTACCAAATTATAAGAAATTATTATAAAAAAATGAACAAATATGATATTAGTTAAGCAAAAATAAATAGACTTAAATGAATATATATTATAGTGATCAAAACTCGATCAAAGCATGCTTCACTAAGGTGTCACCTTTTTGTATAAGTTCCTTTACGGTCAAAATTTTGACTTTTAACTATTTAGATCTGAGATATTCTTACTCTTCTTGCCAGAAAACATTACAAAAAGATTATCAAAGTACAATTAGATAGATCTAAGCAACTAAATTAATTATAAATAGTTCAGGAGTCAAATTTCTGAGCTAGACTACTCATGAAACAACCCCATATCTTTGTCAATGTGTATAGTAAGAATGGTCACAAGTGGCTACTTAACACTTCTTCATAAAATAAGACCATCTTCTAACACAAATGTGTAATATGATATGGACTTTCTATCATATAGACATAGAAAAGTTACTATTTATATATCCAATCATATTTTAGTTCTCAACTTTCTTATATATTAATACATAATCTTTGACCCCTTAAAGGTATCTAAACACTCATATAAGTGCATTCCGATGGTTTATACCCAGGTTAGATAAATATCAACTTCATAGACTATCATTAGGCTACTAAATGTACTAAAATAAGGAATATTCTTCGTAAACTCTCTTTTAAATTTATTATTTAGACGTTGTGCCAAATAAAATATCTCTATAAAAGATCAACGTTGCATAAGATTTATAATTTTTCATATTGAATTTTTAGGAAACACACTTAATATATGCTCTTTGAGAGAGATCTACCACGTTTTGAGATATGTCCCCATAAACTTGAATACCTAGGACAAAAAATCCTTCACTACGATCTTTCATATCAAAATACTTGGAAAAAAGTTATTTATCCTCATCCAACATGCCCAAGTTATTTGATTTAAGTAAGACATTATTTACAAAAAATGACCTAGCTCCCCCTAACTTTGTAGAGTCGGTATATTAATTGCTTATCCTTAAGTAGTCATTCATTTGTGTCATTATTCCAATACAAAAGAAAAAAACATCTTTCAACTTTATTTTCTATAACATTATATTAGGTGATTACTTCATCACATTTCAAGTGCCAATGACTAGAAACCTTTTTTTAAAAAATGATTGAAATTGTATTAACTTTAGCAAAAGTTGGTTCAACATTACAATGAAGCACAATAGGTTATCTAACATTCAGCTTACAACATAATTAAAAATAAAATATTGGTCTTAAAGATTGATAAACAAGATAGATTCCACATATTCTTCATTCCCAGGGTGAGTAAGTTTTGCACTTTTTTTCATCAGTATTACTAAGACCCAGTTGAGAATTTTGTCTGTTAATTGACATTTTTTTGTTTTAACTCCCTTGTACAGCTTGTTATTTCTTTACTTTCAAATAGTATAAATCGTAGTGGTGAAAGTTGTTTTGATTAACAACCCATTCTACTTTCCTTATTTGGTGAGATTAATGATCCAACTCAAAGTTTCATTTCATTCGTACGAGTAGTTAGCTTCTACTAGTGGGCGCAGGATTCTACTCCATACTACTTTTCAGTATCTACAACTGAAATATAGGTGATTCCTATCTTCTTTAGCTTCCTTGCATTAAACACAAGTGGTGTACCATATAGACTTATATAAAGGTCTTTGTTCAATAAAGTAGTTTAAACATCTATCTCATAAAGCTCTATATCATAATGAACTATTATTAGCATGATCATTTTGAATGCATCTTTATATAATATAGGAGAGAAATTGACATTAAAATCTTTTTCTTTTAGTGAAATCTTAGTAACCAACTTGGCTTTAAATCTCTCAACCATACCTTAGGAATCCTTTCCTAGTCTTATAAAAATATTTTCAGGTAATATGTTCATAGTTTTAAGGTAAGTCCATAAGTTCCCATACATTATTTTTTTTATAGATTATATTTCATCTTTTATTTTGTCTTACCATAAATTTACATAAGGACTAGAAACAATTTATAAAAAATAATTAAATTAATAACATGTCCATTGTTATATTCATTCTTATTAAGATAAACCACAAAATCAAATAATGCACCAAGCCTCTTGGATCTCCTTAATTGAATATGTTCAACATTATTATGTTCCATAGGAACCTCATTATATATCTGTATAGATTCTTAATTTTGTATTGGAATGATAAGTATAAAATCTCTAAACCTTAACTGAATAGGTGAAGGATATAAACTATAGTTGTATGTACCATATTATCTTTTGACATTTGAGAATAAGATACCTTGTTAAACACATAATATTATATAAACCTAGATATTTGTGACTCCAGAAGATCCTCCTTGATAATAGTACCTACAGCCTTTATAATGGTTTAGATAACCTATAGAATAATAATTGAGTAGAATGAGAATGCAATTTATTTTCATAAGAATTATATAAATGTAACTTTTTAGGGAAATCCCAATCTTAGAGGTTATTGAGATTGATTTTCTAGTTTTTCCATAACTTAAAAGGTGCAGATAATAATTTTCTTAAGAGCCTATTTAGAATTTACAAAACAATTTTAATAGCCTCACCCAAAGGTAATTTGTGAGGTTAGTCTTGTTATGTATACTCCTTATTATATGCTTTAGGGTGTGATTCTATTGACATGGTAAACTAAGTTATTATTCCATAAGAGCATAGCTTTTTGAAAAATAGAATTTTTTTCATGAACCTCATGTTTTCTATAATACTTTTCTTTACTATCAAGTTAAAACCTTGATTAACTTTAGTCTTAAAAATATTAAATAAGTTAAGAACTTTAAAGTTTTCTTTAATTAAGAATGTATATCTATGTTGAGAATAATCATCAATAAGAGTCATAAAATAACTAGAAATATAAATAATGGTGCACATAGTCCCCATATGAATGATTTAAAAAAGATCACAATTATAAGTTGACTGCTTCTTTGTTATGATCAACATGCCTTTTCAACAATCAACATATATCTCTAGGTCACTAAAATCAATAGTTATAAAAATGTTTTTCTTCATTTTGAATTCTTTATATAGAGATGTGGCTTGATCTCTTGTGCCACAATATGAATGAGTTTCCCTTTATTAGATGTCTTTTGCAAATAAAATGTTTAACAATACATGAAGAATCATAGATATCATTAGTTGAAATATAACTGTAAACTTGGGTTTTTTATTAAGAAAATATAGTCTTCTTTATCCAAAATAAATATAAAGATCATATTTTGTTTGAAAGATGGTATATAAAGAATGTTAGTCTAAGATTGAATTACGCCTTAATGTTTTTAAAAGGTCTAAATATGCCCTTGTCGTTAGCTATAATATCACATTGCACTTTAACATTTTTCAAAAAAATGTTTGTAGAATCCTAAATTCCTAATCCCTAAAAGAATTGGGTTTATAAAAGTTCCTAATAATTGGGCTATTAAGTTAGCCTATATGACATCACAACTGGTTAATCCGGATCCACCACATATTCATATAATTTTGAAAACAAGTTTTTAGACATTGGTTAAATGTGTGATTTGCTTCATTCTTTCACAAAAGATCCAAGTAAGTCCTTATTGTTATTTATGGTATCACTTTTGCATACTACTCAAGGTGTAATGAGTGGATTTAGTAACATTATGATGAAAAGTGATACCATAGAGAATGATAAGGTTTAATTAAACTATTCACGTATAAATCACACATTCGGCCAATATGTTATAAAAAGCAAGTTTTGTAATTATTATATTCTTTAGGAGACAAGGAAATATAGTAGGACATATGTTAGTAAAATTAAGCTTTCGATTTCTATATAGACTGAAAGAAGTAGACCACTTCCTTAAATATGTGAAAAAAAATATTTTAAGATGGAATGGTTCTATGGTTATGAGTAGAAATCTTCTTTTTATTTTATTTAAAAATAAATGAACTCAAGCAAAATTCAATTGATTTGAAAAGATAACGATCTATATAAAAATAAGGTTATTACAATTTGTCTAGTTAAAATTAGTTGTTAGAATTCTTGTAATTACACTTTTGTTAATAATAATAATAACATAAAAATAAAAATTAGAGATAAATTGATTTTATAAGATAATGAGTCTTTTATTTTATTTTGATCTTATATAATATATAATTAATAAATAGTAACAATAAAATTATCATATTTTATTAAAGTAAATAATTAATGAGTGATTTTTTTTCAAATTTTATTTTTAAATTAATAACTTTTTAAAAAATATTTTTAATTATTAAATTAATATTATTATGTATAAGTAAATATTTCACTTTTAAAAAATCTTTGATAAATAATTATTTTTAAAATTTTAAATTATAATTTTTAGGTTATTTATATTTACTATATTTATTAAATAACTGTTAATTTTATTTAAGATTTTAAAATGATATAAATTAAACTTAATAAATTGAATAATTAAATTATAATAAACACAATTTTATTATTAGTTAATAATTTAATAATTATTTAATTAATAATACAATCATATTATGAAAAAAAACCACATTTATGACTTTCATTATGAAAATAAGAAGAAATAAAAAATAGAAACCACATTCACTATTTAAAAAAATAGTGCACGAGTAGAAAAAAAGTCATAAGGTAAGAGGCACGGTTGGAGACGGCCAATTCTCAACTTCTTTACCTAGTACTCTGTCACAAAGCAATTTCCATTTTATAATGCTGTTTTATTACATTCAATTTGTTGGACAATTGAGATGAATAACTTAAGGACATGTTTGCTTTTTCTTTTTTCTTATTATTTTTAAATTCAGTAAAAGTTTTATCCGTTTGAGTTTTAAACTTCTATTATTCATTTTTTTCTTATTTTTATAATTTACGCAGATTTTTTTTGGCTTATCATTGACTAAATATACACTGTTTAATTATTTAATATTAACTATTAATTAAAATTGCGACATACTTGATAAATATTATTTTGAATTTACATTTCAAAACTAATTAAAACATATATTAAATATAAATATTGGTTTATAAATAATTTTTATTTGTACTTATCTAATTATTTAAATTTAATAAAATATAATGAACTTATTACTATTTACTTGGTTATGTAGGTGTGGAAAAGCTTAGGCGAAGGGGCATTACTTTGTTATCCAAGCTTTTTAATTTGATTTTTAAGTTTGTTAAAATGTCGAACAAGTGGAGATTTAGTATGGTAATTCTTTTATACAAGAACAAATGGGCCATCCAAAGTTGTATCAACTATAGAGGCATCAAATTACTTAGTTATACCATGAAGTTATAGGAGAAGGTGATTGAGAAGAAAGTGAGAAATGATGCTTCTATCTCGGAAAACAAATTTGATTTAATATTAGGAAGGTTCACGACAGAAGCTTTGCATCTTCTTAGAAGGTTAATGGAATACTGCAGGAAAAGACAACGTAACCTGCACACGATTTTTATTGATTTAAAGAAGGCGTATAATAGGATGCTACAAGAAATCTTGTGGAGATTTTTATAAGTTAAGAAAGTTCCTCTAACTTATATACAAATTAGTAGGGATATGTATCAAGGTGTGAAAATTAGAGTAATGATAATAGGAAGAGATACATAGCATTTTTCTATAGATATTGGTTTACACTAAAGCTCCTGTTTAAGCCCCTTTTTATTTGTAGTAGTAATTGATGAGCTCACCAAAAATATTTAAGGAGATGTGCCTTGATATATGCTGTTTGCTGATGACTTTATTTTAGTGGATGAGACAAAAGAGGGGGATTAATGTCAAGCTTGAACTTTGGAGGAACAAATTAGAGTCAAAGAGTTGTATATTGAGTAGGACTAAAACTGAGTACGTAGAGTGTAACTTTTCAGGACATAGGGTGGTTACCTATGTGGAGGTAAATATTGGTTCAAAAGTTATACCACAAAGGAGTGTTTTAAATATCTAGGTTTATCATCCAGAACAATAGAAAGATTGGTGAAAACAAAGTTGATTGGATCATATATGACTTAAATGAAGAAATGTATTAGGAGTTTTGTGTGACAAGAAGATACCACTCAAGCTTAAAGGTATTTTGTCGTTTAGAGATTAGGTCAGTCATGTTTTATAGGGTGGAGTATTGGGCCATCAAATAAGTGTATAATCATAGGCTAATGGTGACAAAGATGAGAATGTTTCGTTGGATATGAAATCTTACTGTAAGAGATAAGGTCAAGAAAGCAATAGTAAGGGATAAGTTAAATGTAACTAATATTATTGTAAAATTAAGAGAGATAAAACTCAAGTGGTTTAGACATCTTAAGATGAGATACTCAAACGCTTCAGTTTGAAGATGAGAGAAGATTGTACTTAGAGACTGTAAGAGAAAAAAAGGGAGACCTAAGAAGAATTAGGGTTAGTGATCAAGAATGATATAACAATGTTGAAACTTACTGAGGACATGACCCATAATAGAAAACTTTGGTGTATTAGGATTTAGATAAAGGATCTTTTGTAAAGATATCCTTTTAGCTCCCATAGATCTTTTTCCTCTTTCTTTTTGTATTTAACGTATACTTATAAAAGTAGTATTTACCTCTTAGCAATTTAAACAAATTTAAACAAAGCTTCTTTTTTTTAACCCAGCTTGTTTTAGTAATTTATTATTACTAATATTATCATCATCATCATATTTTTATTTTTATTTTTATGTTTATTTATTTATTTATTTTTCCTTTTTAATCGTGTGGGTCATTTAGAAATAACTTTTTTCATAATTAGAGGTAAGAATGCATACTACTAGATCTTTTTAAACCCTGTGTGTCAGCTAGATTTTTACTGGATGTTATTGTTGTATTAATAAATATAAAAGAAGAAAAATAAAAATTAACTTAATTAGTTTATGAATTTATCTTATTGTAATTATATAGATGTTAATAAAATAAAAACCAAAAAGTGAAATAAGATAACTTCGTAAATAATTGTACTAAGTAAGCCAACTGAACTGGCACTATACAAATATAATAAAATTTATATTTAATTAAACGATCAAATCTTATTCCATAAAATCATTTCGTTCTTTGATTACTCTAAAATTTCAAATGCAAGTGGTAACGAATAATCTGATCTGAAAACTTTTTAAGACTAAATAACAATATAAAACTGTTGAATCCGAGTGAATTAGAATTTCTATTATGTGCAAAGGAAAATGAAAATTATAAATAAGTGAAGGAAAATGTAACAAGCTCGTTTACATCCGAATCCAGAGTTTGGATTAAAAATTAAAAAGAAAAGGCCTTGAGAAATTTATAACTGCCAAAATAATTATGTCACAACTCCAACCTAACTCCACCCACCCCACCGATACCGACGTCTGCGATGCTCTGACACCTTTTGATTTCCCCACCCAAACCTTACTTTAATACATGTTAAAAATTCATGCAAATTAAAAACCAACCACTTCGTAGGCAAATCCGTTATAATATAAAAATTAATAAGTTCTACCCTCACTCCAAACAATAATAATATCAATCAAACCAAAAAAAAGACTTGTAATATATAAGGGAAAACAAAAACAAACGCGCATATAATGAGCAAAGTCGTTATATCAAGCATGCGGTTTTACGGTTCACACCAACAAACCCCACACCACTCTCCTTGGAACCGTTATCTTTCCCACAACACGCTTTATTATTCTAATTTATAAACCCCCCAAACCTCCCTCTTATTAACCGATTCCCATTTTCTTTTCTTTTATTATCCTAAGTGACGAGTATATATTGCATGTATTTTGAACTCTTCTGCTGTTCCTTTTTATGGCTTCTTGCAATGGCGGGGATCGAATCAAAGGTTCATGGAGCCCGCAAGAAGACGCCACTCTCATCAACCTCGTTGACCAATATGGCCCTCGAAACTGGTCTTTGATTAGCACTGGTATTTCTGGTCGCTCCGGCAAATCTTGCCGTCTCCGCTGGTGCAACCAGCTCTCTCCGGACGTCCAGCATCGGCCCTTCACTCCGGCAGAGGATGCGATCATTGTACGTGCGCATGCCGTTCACGGCAACAAGTGGGCTACTATCGCCAGACTCTTGCCTGGTCGTACAGATAATGCGATCAAGAATCATTGGAACTCTACCCTTCGTCGGAAGCTCGGCTACCAGATGTCGTCGCCGTCGTCGGATTCCAACTCTGCCGTGAAGCGTCCGAGTTTCGAAGTTTCGACAGAGTCGGAGACTGACTCCGGAGTCAAGAGGATCTGCTTGCGTGCTTCACCAGAGGAGAAGAACGACGTTGGTGGTGTGGCGAGTTTTGGGCCAGAGACGTCATTAACTTTGTCGTTACCTGGAAATGGGTTCATTTTCAAGACGGAGGAGGCGGTTGTTGCGGCGAAGAAATTCAGAGAAGAGGAGGATAGAGTTGTGGAGAAGATGAAAGAAGCACAAGATGAGGATGAAGTGAAATGCATGGTAAGAATGGAAGATGCATGCTTGTTAAGTGTGCTGCAGAAGATGATTGCACAGGAAGTTAGGAGTTACATTGATAGATTAAAGAAGGGTGCTGAGGATGGAGTTGGACATGCACACGGGGTGGGCCTCTATAACTAAGGTTTCTGATTCCAAATAAAATCGCTTTATTCTTTTCCTTTCCCCTATCTTTTATAATAATATATTTCCAGTCTTTTGCTAGTGCTACTCGTACACCCATACCCAACCCTATTCGACAGACAAGTCTCCTGAGTTTTCTGGTAAACTTTTCACGACGTTAATTAAGCGAAAGTCAAAATACCACCTTTACATCGGCCGCCTCAACGAAAACATCTTTACTTATGCTTCCTTTGCCCCTCTTGAAGTATGAACGACAAACTATTTACAACGAGGGCAAACGACTCAATTTACCTTTTGCGCGTAATTGCACTTGCCGCCTTCTTCCACCTGAGCTTGTAAACAAATTAAAAAAATATAATGTAATTGTCTAAGGGTCATTAGACGACGCTCTGCCCTCTGTTTCGGTGCGGTGCAATTTTGAGTGTCCAATTTTTATTAAATTGATAGATTTTTATGGAAGCGAATATCAGAAACATCTGGTCTAAATAGGGAAATTGCAACGTAGTACAACCTAGAGATAAATCGTATGAAGTAGTGATTCCCCAGTTTCGGAATTGCGACTCTAATGTTCTTCCTTTTTTTTTTTTCTTTTTTCCCCCTTTTGGGGAAAACTGAATAATATATTAAACCAAAACCTTACGAGGCACATGATAAACACATCCAACCTGGGCCAGGTTTAAAACCACTTCACTGGACTGAATGAGCCATGGAGGCAACCACTAAAATCAAGACGACAGAAGAGGAACCAGACAAAAGTGTCTATTCAACTGAGATTTCCAGGACCTGTACACTCGTAAATTTGGATCTAAACAGCAGCAGAGTAATCCTCACAATGCCATCCTCCATGCTATGGCTAATCTCTGGCCCATTTTTATGCTCTGAATTTCAGTATCATCAGTTCTCTATTACAAGGCTTGTAATACAAGCCAAGTTTTCCCTCCTGATCCCCTGCTTAACCCCTCTGAAGATTCTTCAAGCCCAAATGGCATTTCGGTTATACCATGTTATGCAAACGAGATAAAAAAGGTTCGTAACAAAAATTGGCATCTCCACCTAAACTACTGTCCGTGAAACAAAACAATCAACATCATTTCATATTAATAGACTAGAAACCTTGGTGCAGACAACCTGAATGGAAATTGTGCTGAATTGTTCAACTTCAAAGCAATTCAGCACCGTTGTCCAGTAAATTGTTCAACTTCAAAGCAATTCAGCACCGTTGTCCAGTAAAATTCTACACACAGTTCACTCAACTTGTAGCTCTGCGCGTATATGCACAGAAAGTTGCAAAATCGACACCATACAGCATTTGAAATAGACGATCATCTAAAAACAAATGCATCATCCATGCTATAATGAATTACCTCATGTAATTTACTACAAGATCGTATTCCACCAACAAATACCATGTCCACAACCGCCGTGCAACAATGACCTCTAAACAAATAAAACCGACATTATTCAAACAAAAATAAATCTCAAAAACATTGAGAGGTACGTTAAACAATTGTATCAAGAACTAACGTTAATCCTTTCGCATACCTATAACATATGCTTTACTAAAGAATTCAATGAACCACGTCTCAGAATTGACAAAAAATCGGCTTCAATCCTAACAAATGAACAAGGTGTGAAGAAGTGCCTTGTCCAACTAAATAGTGCTTAATAGAACAGACACTAAAGTTAACAACATAGAGAAACAGCAGTCGTAACATTAACACAACAAAAGGGATATTTGATAAAAAATATTAACGAACAAAAATAAGCTAAACACGATCTCATTTAAGCAAAATCAAGATGTCTTAACATAACTGTGTTAAATTCCAAAACTACCCACTTAATCAGTAACGGAGAAAATAACAAAATAGCCAAACAGCAAATAGATAGTCGTTTATTGAAGATGAAACTATTTAGATCTCTGCCTCATCTTTCTGCGCTTCCTCTTCAACCTCCTCATACGCTTCTTCTTCCACTGATTCACCCAAAAACAATAAAGAAACAAACCCCGAACGCAACAGTCAGAAAACCGATGAACCAACCAAACTAAAGGATTAACAGAGAGTGAACTAGAATTTAAGCAACTAACCTTGGCTCTCATGATGAAAGATTGGGAAAGCTTTTACTCCTTGGATCGATTGGAAACCCTAGCCGCTCTTTCTAACAGAGACCAACAAGAATTAGAGTGAGGCCTCAGGACTAAGTACTAAAAACGTAGGGCTTATCTATCATTTATACCATAGAGAAACCCTAATTCTATTAGAATTTAAGCTGTAATGCAATTGGGCTGTAAATTATAAATCAGGCCATTTCTTTGTTGTTTTCCTTAATACAGCTTGATGGAGCCGCAAAGAAAATTTTGGGCTTTTGAGTTTCGTGGTTTTTACCATTTTTATTTTTAATTTATTTTCAAATTCATTTGGTTTTATTTTTTTAATTTTCAAAAATTATGAAAATTATAAAAAATAATTTTTATTTTCTGTTTTTATTTTATAATATAATTTACCATTAACTAAATATATATTATTTAATATATTAATTAGTAATAAAAACTAAGAATAATTTAATTTAATATTATATATTTAATTAACTAAAATTAGTTATTAATATTAATTACGAATAATTTAATTTCACCTAATAATTTTATTTAATTTTTGTAAATTAAATAAATTTAATTTAATAATTACTAAAAATTAATTAAATTTAAATATCTTCAAAATATATAATTTTAAATAAAATTTGATTTAATAATTTAAATATATTTAAACTAAATATTAGTTGTACAATAAAAAGTTCATTTTTAAACTATTTGTTTTAATAAAATAAAATAAAATTTAAAAAATTTTGTATAAAAGAATGAAATAAATTTATTTAATTAAAAATAATTTATTTTTAAAATTTAAATAATACTATATGTAATTATTATATATAATAAAATAATATTAAAAAATAAATGCCCTAATTTTTAAATTTTAATATATGAAAATAAATGAAGTAATTGAAGGATAGATAGACATATGTGTACTGTAGTTAACGACATATATTATGAAGTCTGACAGTAGGAGACAGCAAGCACGTGCCCAAGAAAGTAAAGCCCGTTACTCCTAGATAAGCATGCATGCCTTTAAGCATGTGAATGGTCGGGTCGGACTCAAGTCACTCTCGGCTAAATCCAATCTTTTAGTATTTTTTAATTGTTAAAAAAATAAAACGGCGTCGTTTTAAACAAAATGACGACGCCGTTTTGAACAAAACGATGCCGTTTCGTCAGGTCGCGGGTCAGGCTAAACTGGCCTGTGGCCTGCCCGTGGCCCCCCCATGGCCTGCTAAACCCAGGTCAAAAACGGGCCGGGCGATTCGGGCCGGAATTGCCACCTCTACATGCCCTCTTCTTCTGCTAAACTCATTTTCAGTCCCTAAGGTTATGTTTGGTTGAGGGGTTGAAGATGAAATGAAATAGAACGTAACACATTTTTATCGTTTGGAAGTAAGTTTTATAATGAAATGAGATAGAAGCGGATGGTTTCATATTACGTTCTATTTTATCCTAAACAGTGAAAATAAAAAACCTCCGATTTGTGGGGTTTAGGATGGAACGTAAACTAATAAATACAAACTATCTAATATACCCTCAATAATTTTTCGTAATATTAACTGTGACCAAGTCATAATATTATATTAAATAGAATTAATATATTAAATAGAATAGAATAATATTTAACATAATA
>JAOQMS010000178.1:20417932-20433468 GCA_027563885.1 Erythroxylum longipes
AATAATAATAATAATAATAATAATAATAATAATAATAATAATAATAATAATAATAATAATAATAATAATAATAACAGGAACAGGAACAACAAAAACAACAACAACAACAACAATAATAATAATAATAATAATAATAATCATCATCATCATCATCATGATACACCCAAACATAAAATATAACAATTCAAATGAAGTTTAACAACACAATTCAAATAGAGTAAAAGAAATGAACAGCATCATTTAAAGCAAAGGTTTATAACAATTCAAGAATGACGTCTAACTGCCATTAAACTAGAAGCAATATTATCATGAATAGTTGTCATCTCCTGAGTTTTCTATTCTTCAATGTCTTCTTATGTAGAGTTAACTTCAACATCTTGAAATACATCTGGAGGTATAAATTCAGGATCTTGATCGATGATGCTAAAAGCCAGGTCGCCAATTATGCTTCTTCTAATATAGTTATGCAACGCAAAAGCTGCACAAATTATTCTATTTTGATCTATTAATGAATAGGCATTTTCTCAAATTTCTTCTATCAAGCTTTAAGAACACTGAAAGCCCTCTAAATACAACTTCTCAATGATGAATGAGCTCGATTAAAAACTTCTCGAGATCCTCTTAGATTTTTCCACAAAACTCTGATTGATGATATCTTGTCTTTGGGTAAGGTGTCAAATATCCTTCTCTTTCTGGATAGCCTTTGTCAACCAAGTAATATTTACCTGAGTTTCCATAGAAGCAATATAATTAGTATAAATGATATCATAAAAAGTCTAAATCATAAAGAGCAAATCCTACAAATCTTAAAATTACTTATCGGTGGTTTTGGAAATTTAAGTCTCTGATTACCGATTGTATCAAGGAAAATACAAGAATCGTGTGTTGATCCCTCCCAACCCTCTAAAACATATGTAAATAGTAAGTTAAATTCACCTGCTGCCAATACATTTGTTGTTGTTATTCCTTTCCGTCCTCTAAATCTCATTTGATCCTCCTCTACAACAACTACCGCTCTGTATGTACCAATAATAGCTCCAATGCAATCCTAATACAAAACAATAATCATAAGATGATAAAACAACATTTTTCAATGGAAAATATAATTAAGGGAGACGAAGAACATATTCAATTACCTTAAAATTCGGCATATATCTAACATCATTGGCAACTTGTGGTAGAATATCCTTGAATTTGAGATCTTTTAGTACGAGTATATCCCTTGAAAATCCATCTATAGCAGTCAAAACTTCTTTAAAAACTCTACTCACAGTTTCACCAGAATGTTGAAAATGCTCTTAGGTATCTTTATAGAGGAACCTTTACTTAGGACATATACGAATAAACTGACTTTCTCTAAAATAGACATCTTATTCGAAGGTCTCAAACTATAATTATTTTCCAAACCCATACATAATTGACAAAATGTATTTTGATTCATCCTAAATGTATTAAAACGCCTTTTTTCATGACATTCAATAATTCATTCATCCATAGCTCTCCTATTTAATAGGAAGTCATGCATGGTTCCTTGTATATGTGGTTAAAAAAATACACACTCATGTAACCCGCTATACAAGCCACCGAATCCCAAAACTCAATCTCATTGTCAAAAAATTTCTTCATTTGCAAAAGTTGCATAATTTTCATAACATTATCATCCATACCTCCAGATCAATAAGTAAAATTATATTGTAAATAAACAAGACACATATATGTCTGAATATAAAGAAATAAATAATATAGAACATAATAAAATTATAGATTACCAACAAGATAACATAATATAATAAAATAAGCTAACCAAATTCATAATGTCTTAAAATATACCATGTCAACATAAGTGCACAAATAATAAAAACAATAAACTAAACATAGTAATGGATAGATAGAAATTATATTTAATGTTTTTTATGTTTATCATACTCATACATAAACTTTATGTATTCAACTCTCTTTGTATCAACTGGTAAAATGGACCTTCTTTGCAGATCTTCAATCAACATGCAAGCAAAGTAAAATTCAGGAGTACCACTCTCTAAACCAGGTAAAGTACATATTTTTTTCCAAAACATTCATAACATCATGATGTGAGGCACCAACACTAGTACTTTGTGGTGCACCAATATTCATCGTGTCTAAAATTTTCATAATGGATCTATTCATCTCCATTGTTGCACTCTGTCTCTCTTAAATCAATTGCATCATATTGTCGAGCCTCTCAAACATTGTCGCAGATCTTCCTACCCTTTTAGTGGAATCAGTTCTTGCACTTTTATTACTTTATGAACTATCACTCTCCAAAACCATTTTGCATCTTCTTCTCTCGCTCCCTTCATCATGTGTAGCTTGAGGAGTCGGGGTAGGTTCTCTCCATACTTCTTCCCAATTATTTAGACCACTAGTCTCATCTATATTCTCATGATCATAATAGCCTGCCGATTGATGATGAGCATTATAACTATCAGGTGGAGAAGGAACATATACTTCCTCAACTTCTCATTATCCTTGTGGAGGGTCAGTCACAGGACAAAATGTAGTCTCTCCTTGGGCCAAACATCCAAAAAGTTGATCCAACTTACATTCAAGCTCAGGTTCAAACCCTTCCTCTTTAAATGTTTTAAAATTGATATTCTCCTACAAAAAAATTAAATAACTTATATTTAACTAACTATTTAGCATTAGAGTAAAGAAAAATAACTTAAATTAGGGAAAATGGATAACCTTAATCTTCAAAGTCCACCAATCCTCACTAGTAGCAATTGTTCCTTTGTCATACTCCCATCCTAATCCTATTTCTTTCCCTTTTAATTGTTTCCAAAGACTCCATCTAGTTCTCATCCAATCAAACTTATTTTTAAGCTTAGTTTTATCCCATGGTAAGTTGGTTTCTTTGTGAAACTTTTCCTCCACCTTCTTCCATGGTAACCTTTGACCAATAACTCCTCCGCGTTTTTCCTTACTCCTTTCAATATGTTGATTACAAATGTCACAAAAGATAAGAAGAGTTTCTTTTGGCCAACGAATCCTACCTATATCATTCC
Source organism: Erythroxylum longipes (assembly GCA_027563885.1). Classification (NCBI taxonomy): domain Eukaryota; kingdom Viridiplantae; phylum Streptophyta; class Magnoliopsida; order Malpighiales; family Erythroxylaceae; genus Erythroxylum; species Erythroxylum longipes. The sequence goes on from JAOQMS010000178.1 coordinate 20,420,977, forward strand.
CCCCTTGACTTCCTCCTTTGTTTCCTTTTTGGGATCATCTACTCACATAAGGTGAAAAAGATTATATAGAAGTTAATCAATTTGCAATTGATTTCACTAATTAATTAGTTTTACTAACTTGAATTAAACTATGTCAACAAAATAAATATATAAATACTTTTTATCATCATAATATTTTTATTAATTACTTAATTTAAAATTATTTGATCTTTTAATTTAAAATGAGTAATAGAATTAAAAGCATTTCAAAAGCATGAGTTACTACTTATAATATAATACTTAAATGTATGATATTAAGAGAATTTGAGGTATCTTTACTGGTGTAAAAAGTAAAAAAGAATCCTCTTAACATTATGCAAAAATACTAGAAATCTAACAATATATAGCAATTAGCGAAGTAATTTATTTGAATTTAATTAATTATTTATAATTAATGGATTTGTAAATGTATGATATATTCTTATAAGTTATAATACTGCATTCATTGAATGAGAAATAATTATTTACTCAAATCTTGCTTTATAAAAATTGTATCTATCAGTAAATGAATATATTTGACAAATTAATTTTAAAATTGTATAATTATATCATCAGTATAATGTCTAATAATTAAGGATGTTAAATTAGTCTTATTTTTATTTATTTAAGTGTTTAAAAGAAGTTTATTATAATTATTTTAGTTAAAAGTATAGCAAACTTTAAAATTACAAAATACATAGCTTTAAATTAAGAGTATTTATATATTTAAAAGCATTTCAAAAGCATGAGTGTGCGTTAAAATTAAAAAGAATTAGTGCGAACATTTCTTTTTAAAATTGCATATTTACTGTGAATAAAAATTTTATTAAATATTTTCGTTTAAATTACTATTTGTTTATATATAATAATTTAAGAAAATACATTTTGGTAACAAAAGAACTATTAAATAATTAAAAAATATTAGAATATTAATTTTTAGGTTATTACCATCTTAATCTGTTATAATGCTTGTACGTAAATCAAATCCAAATAATATTAGAAAATGATAAATATATACAAACATAATTTTTATAGTATTTTAGAAACATACGCAACATATAAACATTTTATTTTACGTATATCTTGATTAATATATTAATAAATGAATATCAACATTTAGCGTACTATATACTATTCTTATCTGTACAAATAAAAATAGTTAATTTATGTCTAAATTAGGACTAAATAAAAACTACACTAAGAGCATGAAGAAATAATGTTTAATAGAAACACATATTAAAACTTATAAAATGGAAAAGTGAAACTATTAACATTTTTATTTGTAATTAAGCAGAATTACTACAACTGAAACTCTTAATATGAGTATCAATCATTTTATTAATAGTTCTACTTCTATTAAAACAGTCTCTAAACAAACATTAATTTAATTGAATAAATACTATCTACTTTTATCGTCAATGGATTGTAATGAATTGATCTACATTTTGCTAAAATCAATAACTTGATTCTGGTCAGGTTAGTGACCCAAACTCTATGTATTAGTAACAGATATTTCAATATCAACAAATACAAATCTTGAGTTCTGATCCTTACCATTCCACCCCAGGGTCTTGACGCCAATTAAGAACCAAAAATGATCACACGTCAACTGTATATCTTGGGCCACCAAACTTTCAAGTTGATGCTCTATTAAAAGAAAACATTAGTGTTAATGTTGCAAGTGGAGCCAAACTCATCAAAATGTACATTTTGATCAAACTCATCAATCACTTGTCACCAGTCATGTATCTACAAGAGCATAAAAGTCAAGCACATTTTGAAATGAGAACCAAATGACATACAATACAAGGAATCTACAGTCCGATCAAGGACCTTGATCCGTGCCCTATAAATACTTCTCCAACAGTTAATTATGCTAGCCTCACAGTACAGTTGATAATGAGATGTTAAGAGAATTTCAGGTATCTTTACTAGTGTAAAAAGTAAAACAAAATCCTCTTATCATTATGCAAAAAAAAAACTAGAAATCTAACAATATATGGATTTCCAACATAGGAAAACATTGATATGAAAAAACATGGATTCGCATGGAAACAAATAGCTTTACATATACTACACTCTATGGAAGGAGGGCATACCACTTTCTAAAAGTATCAAACCCAAACACGCAAAAGATTACTAAAAAAGCAAAACAAAATCCTCTTATCATTATGCAAAAAAAAAACTAGAAATCTAACAATATATGGATTTCCAACATAGGAAAACATTGATATGAAAAAACATGGATTCGCATGGAAACAAATAGCTTTACATATACTACACTCTATGGAAGGAGGGCATACCACTTTCTAAAAGTATCAAACCCAAACACGCAAAAGATTACTGAGCAACATAGATCATCCCATATAAGGATTAAGCTTTGGTATAAACTGACTATCTTGTTCCTTTCAAGTTCTCTCATCTCCTTATGGCTTCTTTTCGGAACCAATTTAGAACTAGAGTTTTTATATTAGTCATGAAGGAGGTATCTTTACTCAATACGAAATTATTTGATCTTTCATATAAAAGATGACTAAAAACACAAAGTAATAGACAGTACCCACACAAACCCGATAAGAACCCAAAAACACAATATTCAATCAAAAAATAAAAACAATCCTCCTTTCAATCAAATAATGCATGATCAGAATATATAAAGAACAAAACTTACAAATGAAAACAAAGAAAGACAGCATTGGAATAAAGGAAAACAGTGAACAACTCACCAGAAAGCAAGATCCAAGTGAACCCACCAGGAATCGGTAAAGAATCAGTCAGTAATCAGGTATTGTAAAATTGTGTTAGCTTTTCCATTTTAAAGGTGAAAAGAGACAGTGGAGCAGTTGTGAGTTATCAATGAAGAAAGTTAAATGCAATAAATACAAATAGTGGCCACTTTCTACTACAATTACTATCATACTTCATTTAATGAAACTATATCTATCTTTGAATGTTGTTACTACAACTACTCTCAGATTGAATTCATTAAATGATGTTCCGTTAAATTAAATGCAGCTAGAATCCTAGTCTACCAAAGGAACATCGACTTAATTATCTTGACAGACGTAGACTTAAAGGAACATCGACTTAAATAAGACTTGCCAAGAATAAATAACTGAAGTACCTCATCAGACTAGCAGTGAATAGGTATATCAAAGAAATAAAGAAAATCACACAAGCTTCACGAGACAAAGTACTTGACCATTTGAATCTTGCATAACAAAGCAGAAAAGTCAGCACTTTAATCCTCTTGCCAACAGATGAACACTGTTAGAATCGAACTAAGCTTCTTTCCGAAGCCCATCATTGGACCAGATTGTATAGCCTCTTGCAATTGACACCACTCCTGATAGTGATTATTAAAATGATTTCATGTTCTCAAGCTTCTAGATGCTAAGAATATTTAGAAATAGCATTAAATTTAAAAGAAGCAACACACGGAATAAGTGAACTTGTACACCTCATTAGTTTGGACACCAAAGAACTTTTGATTCACAATTTCTTCATAGCATATAGTAGCAACCATGACCTATAAAGTGATTATGAATGAAATTAAGAAAAAGGTATATATTTACTAATTCCTACCCACTCAATATTCACAAGCACACCTTGTGGACAGGAAGGTCAAGGTCCTTGTACTCTTTGATAACTTTCCAAATTTCCTGAGCACTGAAAGAGAATCCTGATGCAAGAACTACACATCGTCATTCTCCAGCAAGGCCACCAGGTGCAATAGAATGGCAAAATATTTGCCTCAAATTAGCAACCTACATCCAAACATATTTCGGAAAGATACTAAAGATCAATTAGTCCATGTGATAAGAGCACCCCATCGTTATGATCTAGACTGTACGAGTATTTACACACGATTCACTTGAATGTCAAAGATATTGGGAAAAGAAAAGAAATGTGAAAAGTAAAACAACAAAATCTTGGTAAATTATATCGTAGAAAAACAGACCACAACATCTACAGCCCACCTGCTCCTTGAATTGCTCTTATTTTTCTTCATAACTAGAAAGGGCAACAACTTCAACCTGTTGAAAATTAATGAAATCAAGCATATGAGAAAGTAAGAAGCCAAATCGCATACCTAGGGAAAAAGCATGGGAACTCACATTAAAAAATTCACTTAATTGAGTTTCTTTATGCGCTTCTGGATTAGGAACTGAGTCTCATATCTATAATGAAAACTAGAAAAAAATTCAAAAGATAACATTGAAGAAGTTAAATTAAAAGGAAAGAGAAAAACTAGATTGTATACCTTTTAAATGTCTTCTCGCAAAATAGGTTCCAAATTCTCTAACGACGTCTGAAAATGAAGAGCAGAACATGCAATTAAAAAAATCCATAAAGCTTTGATGCAAAACAACAAAACAGAAAGATGAATGGAGCAACAAAAACTAGAATATCCCTCTCAATCCTCAAGACTGAGATGGAAGAGAGGATCTCACCCTCGTTTTATCACATATAACAAACAACAGCGTTGTTTTTTGTGGACTAAACAAGTGCATCATGACCTATATGAACAAACCCAAAAATTAGGACCATTTTATTTTAGCAACGAGGTCAAGAGGAGATGCTTAAGGATACAATTACAGCAAAGCACCTGGAACACAGTCTTCAAAAGAGGTTTATTTGTAGCTTGTTCATGCCCAATATCATGGCACCACCTAATTAGTTGTCATTAGATAATTTATGCATAGAAACAACGGAATATCATTTCAAGAAGCAAACAATTAACTTTAGCCACTAAAAAGATTTACATGTAAATGACGATCTGTAAACGACTGCAAAATAATAAAAGAGAAATAAAAGAGTTGCAAAATAAGAAAAGAGAAACAAAAGAACCAAAAGATGGTGATTTGCAAATGGCGATGATAATCTGATGGAGATGTGAGAGCCGAGAAATGTGAGAGATGCAAGGATGATTCTAGAGAAAACGAAAAAGGAGCGGTCGAAGAGTAAGAGTAAATGACGAGCAAAATCAACATAAAAGATAAAAAAGCTACCAGTTGATTGGAAAGGCTCCTTTGAAGGAGCTGATAAAAAATCAGCTGGTTGGGTTAAATCAGCCAACCCAACTAGCTATTTATCAAAACAATTTATTAGCTTCTTCATATGGTCAGTCAGTTAAAAAAGAGCTTATCAACTCTTTAATATTGTGAATTGTGGTTGGTCTTTAGTAGATTCTATAACCATGTTTATGTATCTTAACTTTCCTGAATTGGTGGCATCCCCCGTGACGTTTTCTGGGGAAGAGAAGAGGGAGGCACCCACGTCACCAAGAAAGGGTGGAGTCACAGGGAAGAGGGGGTTAAGTAGAGGAGGGAGGCAGGGGTTGCTGATGTGAGGGGAGGGAAATGGGGATTAATTTTGGAAGTGGAGCTCGTGAAATGAAGAAGGTACAGAGGAGAGGAAAGGAAAGTTTTTGTTTTAGCTTTAGGTCTGGGTTATAGTAGTTTATTATTTTAACCTCTTAGAAGGAAAGTTATTGTTGTAGGTCTGGGCTATATATAGCCTATAGTAGTGACATTCAAAGAAGGAGGTTTGACAAATCTCCCTTTCAGATAAGGACCTTTTTACCCTCAGAGCTCACAATCTTATCCAAAGGTTATAGTTTTGTTAAAGTTGTATTGAGTTGAGGCCGTGGCAATTCAAGTTATGGTTAGAGTTTGTTGGCGCACGTAAAATAGAAAGAGCTGCAGAGGAGGACATAGTTTATAAAGATTTCAAAAAATTTACCTAACAAGAACGAATTCAGGTAAAATAGAAAGAGCTGTAGAGGAGGACATAGTTTATAATTTACCTATAGAGAACCAATTCTCTTATGATTAGGGGATTTACATTTAGGTTGTGTTTGCTAAATTTACTCACTATAATTAGCTATTACAAATTAAAATGCTTGTTGCTATTTTATTTTTAACTTGCGTACGTGGTTATCCTTTTTAAGTGGATTCATTCCCGTCCAACCCCATAACGGAGCTGACGTCACCGGCGGTCAAATGCACGGCCATCTCTGCTCTTACCCATTTCCTCTGTCTCGCCAATACCACTCCTTTTCTCTTATCCTCCACCAACTCACCCGCCGCACTTCAGCTCCACTCTTATCTTCTCCTCTTAAATGGACCCCACCGCCTCTCGCGCCCACCCCAACCGCCATCACCAGTCCTTCGCTGGCGGCCGTGAAGACTGCTGGAGCGAAGGAGCTACGGCAACTCTAATCGAAGCTTGGGGAGACCGTTACGTTACTCTTAATAGAGGAAATCTCCGGCAAAAAGACTGGAAAGAAGTAGCCGACGCCGTCAACGTCCGTCAAAACGGCGGCAAGCCTCGGAAGACAGACATCCAGTGTAAGAACCGGATTGATACTCTGAAGAAGAAGTACAAGCTCGAGAAGGCCAAACCTCCTCCGTCAAAGTGGCCGTTTTACTATCGTCTTGATTCACTTATCGGCCCCAATACTAATGCCGCCAATTCCAAAAAACCATCCACCACCGTCACCCTCTCCGTTAAGCCAAAAGCAAACCCTAAACGAGAGATCTATTCGGGTGTTTCGAATTCCAGCGAGAACTCTTTGGGTGACGACGAAGAAGAGGACGAGATCTCAGGGTTTGATGAGAGACTGGTTAAGAAGCAGCATCGGATGGAGGATGTGGATTTCTCGGATGGAGCTGCGTGTAGAGAATTAGCGAGAGCGATATTGAAGTTTGGGGAGATATATGAGAGACTTGAGAGCTCGAAACAGCAGCAAATGATGGAGTTGGAAAAGCAGCGAATGGAAGTCACTAAGGAGCTGGAGTTGGAGAGAATGAAAATGTTCATGGATGCTCAGATGGAGCTTCGGAGAAAGTCCCTGAAGCGAGCAAAGTTCGGTTCTGGTTCAGGTGAATAATCGAGCAAAACACGTAGATTAGATCAGTCTCATTTTTATTGAATTGGATTGTGGATTTGAGAAGTATTGAATTTCTAATCTGCTCATTAACCGAAAAAACGAAAGGATAATGGTGGAGATATTGATTTGGTTGTTGATAAAGAAGTTTCAGTAGGTAAATGACTTGAAATCTTCCTGTGAGCCTCACCAAAGACGCTGGTTCTGATTGTTTCTTTAGTTAACACGGTCTCGTTGCATAGATACTGTCATCAGAATGCTCACAATTAAGTGATTTGACACATGCCGTTCTTTGTTTCTGGGTTTTGCTCTGTCCATCTTTCTTTCCTTTTTTGGTCTTTGAACTTGTCTAAGAGTAGTGCCTACTTCGAAACCTACAATTGCCAGCCATCTGCTGAGGAAGTATGGGACTTGCATCTCTAGATCGGTTACCTTTTCAAAGCAGGAACTTGGGATGCTTTATGTCATACAATTGAAAATAAAAATAGTTGCTCAAACTCGGTTGTATCATGTATACTTTATAAAGTCCAGATTAGAATTGGCACTTTTGCAGGCATTGAAATATCTCAGAATACTAGTAGAAATCTAACGTAAAATGAGGTGGGTTTTGGGTTGCATCTGCGTATAACCTCCAACTGCCTAGCCTGGCAGGATGTTAATTTCTTGAAATACTTAATGGTTTAAATAAAGGGATATTTTGGTATTGTGATTATAGTTCATTTGTGCAAGCTTAGTGTAGACGAGTCACCTCTATCATTTATGGGCATCATCATGATAGAGGGGAAGGAGTTCTTGATGGGCAAATCATGGTCCTGTGGGTGCTATTTTTGCTCCATGAAGGGATCTGATATTTTAAAGTTTCCTGTCCTTTATATTAGCAGACTATTGTTTTGTGTTAGATTGGATGAAAATTGCAGCCTAAGATTGGTTATGAGATGCTTATCTTCCACTAAGCTAGAAGCTTCAGGTGTCAGCATTGTTCAAATAGAGCATATATATGTATTCGATATGATAAAAGTATTATGGTTCTTCATTGGATGTAACATAGAGGATAAGTGGATGTCGGGGCATTCATTGACACTTAAAACTGTTGTATCCCAGAATGACTCGTTTTTGCACATGGATTTGCATGAACAGAATGAAATCCTTCTGGTGTCTCTTAAGATGCATCTCTTGGGGTCTAATACAAATTTGGATTTGAACAGGGAAGAACTGATAATTGAGATCTCTTAAGCACTTGTCTTTGAAAAAAGTAGGCCAATAACAATCCATGAAAGCACTCTTGCGGATCTGTACATCCACCAATGGAAGCTGTCATTCCTGACGCCAGGAGCCCCCATGTTGGGCACAAAGTAAATGCCAATTGCCAAGATGATGTACCTGCAGCACAACATTGTTTTTTTGTAGATAAAATGTGCCAAAGATTGTCTCTATTTCCTGATCTACTGGATTGTAACCTACATTAGTTGTTCCCTTTAGTGATGAAAATGTGATGCGGATTTATCTTAATAAAATTGCTGTGTAATTTCTTTCCGTTATGATTGGTGTTCGAAAGAGAACAAAGGGTTTTGACGATGTCTGCCGGTAACGTAGTCGAAATCTAATTCTTGACATATCTCAATGCAACTAAACGAATAGTACTGCAGCAACAAGCTTAGAAAGTACTGTTTGATCTAAAACTAAAGTAAATATATGTTAGGTCTATGATTTATGGTGCTTTTAAAGCGGGACTATATCTGGAACCGACTTATTACGAGTAAGAAACGTAAGGTGAAGAAACTGGGGTTTGGCCAAACCCCGTCTTTGGATTCCCATATGCACAAAATAAAGTAAATGCCTTGTGGGGCTGATGACATCATTGCCCAAATTCGGTGCTTCAGGATACTCGAGGGCTTATGTGAATTCCGGTGCGTCACCATTTTCTTAGCTTTTCACTGATATCAATTCGACTTGCCATAACTTCTAACCCCGTTGGTAGAGAAGCAAAAGTTATCCATGAGTTAACTGAGACTACTAGCTCTTGATTGGATGATGTTTCCAAATTCTGACTAATTTGCAATTGGTTTTTTGTAACATCCATGTATAACTTCAAACAACTGAGCTTATGAAGGAAAAAGCTTTTAGTTTACTAGTTATTCAGAGGGCTGAGTATGGCATTCTTGATTCTTGATCAGAACATGAACAGTAGGCTAAGTACTTGTGGGCAACATCACAGAGAAAGAACAAGAGAGAGATCAGAGTATATACGGGAAATGAGTAAATTCATTGATAGCTCCGTCTTGGCCGAGCTCCGATGGATTCTGTTGAAAACTGTCAATAAATCCAGCACAAACAGGAAGTTCGCAGAAGGGTTCGATGGCACCACGATCGCTGAAGATGGTAGACGAAGAACTAGCAGCATAGCAGGCTAGGCGAGCTCTGGCAAGAGCGAGATCAACCTGGAGCTCGATCATTTTTCTCTGCAGCAAAGCTATAGCACCAATGCAACCATAAACAGGGTCTCTGAGCCTTGCCTCAGCCTCATAAGCCAGCGAATTCACCGTGTCTTCACGTTGCTGTTCAGGCACTTCTATCAGGATCTTGCTTACATTGCTTGCACCAAACACCTTGTGGACTTTGGCGAACTTCTTAGGCTCATCGGAACGAAAATATGGAGCAAATATGCAGTTAGGACTGCATCTTCTCTTCAAGAACTTGCAAGCTGCGCACGAAGAGCTTGAACGAGGCTCATGACTCCTCATGATTTTTTGTGTATGGCGACCACCTCACTAGTGTTGATGTGCTGCTCCTCTCCCTCCTCACTCGAGGTATATAAATAGGCCCATGAAAATGTTGCTTACGCCTATCAAACTCAGTTGGTTACAGCTAATTACGCCAAGGTCGCAGGTTCGACACCTGAATGGGCCAATTTTCATTTTTGTGTCCGACCAGACCAGATCGCCAGTCTTGCGTAGGTAAGTTGAAGTTGTCCAAGTTTCAGAAAAGACCGGAGTCCGAGGTATGTGATATATTTACCTATGTTCTACCAAATTAAGCTATGCAAATAAGGAAGTACAAGGAAGATGAAAAAGAACCTACTAGCAGGGGAAATTAATAAATAATTGAACATGGCCATGGGAGGGTGGGGGCAACATTACATGTATTGGTGACTTGAGATGAGACATATGGTTGATGGAGGTAGATGGGATATTTCATTGCACTTTGGGAGTTGAAGAAAAGAAACTTCACACTAAAAAAGTAAACATCTCTAAAGACGCTTGGCCCTATCCACAAAGAAGCAAAACCTCGATTGTGAAATGACCGCTTGGGAATCTATTCATCGCATTACCCAGTCCCAGTGCTGCCTGTGGGGCTAAAAATATCATTTCTTTCTAATTCCATTGTAATTTGCTTTTTTAATAAAAAAATTCGGCAAATCTTATGAGTAATATGATTCAAATTATCTTCAAGTTAAAATTTTTATTTACATGCACATTTATCATCTCCTTATTCTTTCTCCAACCATAGTAACTTTGGTTGTTGAATCATTTCTGCTGAAGTAACAAATCAAAGCAAAACATTGTAATATGTAACAGTACCTTAATTAATGTATCCTGGATCGAATGAAAAATGGAAAAAAAAAAGAGAAGTGTGGAATGTACCAAATTTCGGTTACGAAACTTCAAACTAGCTTTTCAAAGCTAAAACGAGCCCAAATTTACCGTCGTCTTGAGGGGAATCTATCACTGAGATACGAACTAAGTCTTTCTACAATTTTCTCAAAACGTAAGATTTCTTAACGGGTCAGAGATTCCTTATATTTTCGATTAATATGAGCAACTACAAGAGACCTTAACCTTTATATATAGCTTTCATATCGGGCTTCCCCATTACAAGACCGATATGGACTAGGTCTACACTAAAAGGGATCTATTTTTTACTCGGACTTTAACCTATTGATTTAGCTCATTTATTGGGCCACTTTATTATCTTTATTTAGATCAAATTATGTAACTTAACCGATAATTTATTTAAAACCCAAAATTATAATTAATAACTGTCCACTTTATAGGAAAATGACAAAATTGCCATTAGAGGCAAAAATGTCTAACATTCTCTCCCTTGGAAAATTATTAATTGCAGTTTTAGTCGAGTTTAAAAACAGTTTAAAACTCGGTTAAGCTACGCTGCTATATTAATCGACTAAGTTTAAAAACAAAACATTTAATCCAAAGAGAATGAAAGTCCAACATTCTGTCCTGTAAGGCTTTCAATACTGAAAAGTATTAAATACATGTGTCATGTACGACACAAATCTAATACAATCACGCAAATCTAATACCTCACTAACATGAATAAGAAAATGGAGTGTAGCAAATTAAAATGACACATTTATTATCTAATACATATCATCTTCGTTTGTGGGTCTTGATTTGTCCAATTTTATGCTAAACTGCATATGCTAAACTGCATGTGCTAAACAACATTAGAGAAATCTCGTTTTCTCTCACTGAATGCTAAACAGCATTAGAGAAAACCTTTATATTCTCCAACTGAATGCTGAACTGCATTAAAGAACCTTTATGGGATTAAAAACTTATATCCCCCTATGTCATGTGAAACTTAAAGATATATCCGTATAAAACTGTGTGTGTCTAAATGACATAGGCTCAAGGTCAATCTGTATATATGCCCAAGACCTTTAAATGCTTAAGATTGACACAAATGTTAAGACTTTTATATGTATTATGACAATGTATGACAACATGTATTACTGAGGATAAACAATGATCATCTTTATTGGTGAACCATCATACCGTCATAATACATCAAATCGTACAAATGTACATGGAGCAAACATAACGATCCCCTAATTAACAGTGTCTAAGGACTTCAAAATATCCATACTGTATACTTGTCCAAACACAAGTGGGCAAAGTCCTTTAGTTAAAGAATCGACTTATAGTTCCTCAGTCCTTAAATGCTCCAAACCTTAATTTTACCTTTTCGTGTTAACTACTTCATGGTCAAATATTTTACCTCAAAATGCTAAGACCTGTGATATTCAATGTTGTTATTAAACAACATAAAAGCTTGATTATCAAATTACAACCGAATGAGTTTAGCCACTGAATCAACCACAGACAACTCATAAATTAAATTTCTAAGCTAAACTATCTGTGAAGTAGCCTCATAACATGCACTTTGCATACATGGTCGAGGAATTCACCTATGTCTACTTGACACTCTTCCACGAAATTATACCATCTGCTAACTTAAAGCGTAACCTTAAGTAAACTTTCAATCATTCGGACACATAGCTTAATTTAAATCTGAATTCCCTACAAAGTTTAGACTGTTGACTTTTCTATGTGTCAACATATAATCCTTGATTCCTTTTAATTATCTTAACACTCCCTTGACTGCATTTCAATGGTCTATAATTCTTGATTCCTTTTAATTATCTTTGTAGCGCCCCCTTACCACAAGGTACACACCGGGACGCCCAAAGGTCATTCCGGTATGTATCCTACGATAAGGGTGAGCTACGTTCGATCGCTACATTCACTTCATAAGGCATCATATCCTTACTCACTTATAAA
>JAOQMS010000178.1:20452784-20475859 GCA_027563885.1 Erythroxylum longipes
CTTGATTCAAAGAAAACAATAAGTGGCTTATTTACTCTATTATAAAAATGTACCCACCTTGAATTTCTTGCTTATAAACTTGCTTAGGGATGTCTTTGTTCTTGCTCCTCTTACCTCTCTTGACTCACTTGATTTCCTTAAATAATAACCAAAATTCCATTCAATTCGGCTCAGAAATAGGAAAGTCATACCTTAACAATTCAAACTCTTTCTCATACTAAAACAATAATTCTATATCCAAATTCCATCCCAAAATTTAAATGCTTAAAGACTGAATTTAGACTCGATTCCTTAATACAATTTGTATCCCTATGTCTCTTGTTTATTCCAAATAAAAAATCATTCCATTTGAATAACTACACCAAAAGTTATGCCCAAAATACACAAGCATGTTCTGTGCTGGAAAGTTGAGTTCGCCGCGGCAAAACCAAGCTCGCCGCAGTAAAATTGTCTGAGTTTGCCTCGGAAAAACCAAGTTCGACGCAGCGAAATTGTCCAGACTGAGAACATGTTTTGTAACACTGCGGCGAAAATATCCAGAAACCCTTTCCGCGAGAACGTGTTTGCAACATTTTTCTTCTTTTTACTTCCCACCTTTCACATATAACCCATCTTATCAATAACCCATCTCTTCTACTTAATTTTTAACTTCATTTCAACCCCAATATCATTCACAAACCAATTCATATGCTATACTTGTTCATCAACCAAAAAGATCAAAACATTTTCATACACCATTCATTAACAACTTCCTACACATATTCACTTTGCTTTCACTTCTAACCATCCCTAAATATGCTTCATATAATAATCAAGGAGGGTTAAATGCTCATACTTACTTGTTGAAGCTTCAAATTCTTCAATATCTCCAAAAACCCTAGTTTTTCTCTTCTCTTCCTCTCCTTCCACGACACTCTCTTTCTTTCCCTCTTCTCACAAATTTTTTCTTCTTCTTCTACACTCTTAATAATCACAAAAATGTCCCTTTTGCCCTCTAATATAAGCCTTATGTCTTTTTAACCTTAAGTGATCTTCCAATTTTGCCCTTATACATTCTTACTTCTTCAATTTAACTTACACCATGCTATACTCTAACTTAATCTTAATTTCTCCATTTAATACTTCTAATTCCATCAATCCAAGCAATAAATCCTCCTAACATTGACATGCTAATTAAACTCCAAATAAAAACGATTTATCTAGCAAGATCACAAAATTTATTCAAATCATGCTTAATAAAATAAGTAAAAAAAATTCAGGGCCCAACATCATAGGTGTAGAGAAAGACAACTTCAATTATACATGGTAGGAAAAGAAGAGGAACCACAAAATGAGGATGTTTTGTAACAAAAAAAATGGAAACACTTTAGGAATTAGAATCACAAAATGTACCTTTACAAGTTATGTCAGGTAAGGCTTCATCCAAATTTAAATAGATAAGAGTCACGTGATATTTTAGGAAGAAAAATTTATGCACACTTATTGACAATGAAAGCACTCACAACTTTATTGATTCTTCAGTCGTATATAAATGGTTATAAAATACTAAATATAACTCCTATTAAGATTAACACTGGAGAGGGATTATAGCTTTATTATCATTAAATACTGTAAAATTTTGCTTGGACCTTACAAGGAACCATATTTGTAATAGACGAATTGATCATTTTATTATTAAGGTGTGATGTGGTATTAGAAGTAGAATGGTTAGCTACTCCTAATATAGTTAATGAAAATTTTAAAGAACCATGACATTTCAGTGAAAAGGGCAGCTGGTTGAATTTGTTGGAGACCCTTATAAGGCATTAAGGTTGACTGAAGAGAAGTATTAAAGGTTACCAAAATACAATCCTTATAATCAGTTATATATGATGCAACTCAAATACCCATTATAACACTATAGAAAAACTCGGTATGAATTACTGAAGAAAAATGACTTCTACTAAAATGAGGGAGCTCAATTAGCTTTTTATAAGATAAATGAGGCTTTATTATTGTCATAGTTTTAACTCTACCAAAAATTTCAAAGGTATTTATGAAAAAATCATATATAAGTGGAAGAGGCATTAAAGTCGTGCTTCAAAAAGAGCAACATCTAATTGCTTACTTAAGCAAGATACTACAATTGAGACACCATGGCTAGTCAACGTAGAAGAAAGAATTCCTAACAATTATTAAAGTTATGAAGCATTAGAAACACCACTTGATTAAAAGACACTTCATTATAAAAACAAACCATAAAAACATTAAGTCTTTGTTGGAGCAATGGATCATCACCCTTTTCAACAGTTATGATTGTATAAGCTTTTATGGTTTTGTTTTGTAAAGAAAGAAAGAATGTATTAATATAAGTAGGCAATTGTTTACACTATTACAACAAGGTTACACCATTAAAAGTCAAACTGCCTCAACAATATAGAAATTTAGAAAAAAAATGGTTACATTTTGATCAAGTTGGTTAATTTTCCAAGCAAATGAGCATTAGAAGCTGAAGCAGTGGTGGTCTTTATAAACAAAAAGGTGTTGTCTAATTTTAGAGCACAATATCTATAAGAGAGTTTCTTTGTTTTTTTGTGAATCACAGAAGAATTATTGTTTCTTTCTTCCCATATACCAGGAATTAAGTAAGTAGAGGCAGCTCTAGACAATCAAAGATCCCTTTTTTGTCATGTGAACCTTGCTGCACCAATCAATAATTTATAACCAAAAGGCAGGTGGTTTGACTAGATGGTATAGCTGAGTGATTGCCTTACAATGATGTTAACTATATTGGCATTGAAAGAAGATATGTTTAATGCTTTTACAGGATAATTTACATAGAATGCACCAATTTGGCATAACTGAGTAAGGTACAATTTTGAGAACTATAGGAAGGCGATTTCTAATAGCTAACCATAAAGTGAATGAGGTACAAAGAGAGTTATGCTTATACCCTGTGAGTTTATGTCAGGGAATAGCTTGATTGGTATTTTTTAATAAGGACTAGCAAGATGCATTTTTTGAAATTGCCAAAATGAGTATGTAGCCATCGGATGTTATCTTCTTCAGAACTATTAAGGATAACATTTAAAAGGAAACCACATATTGCAGATGATGGAGCCAAGGTTGACAAGTCCATGATGGAGATAGATTCAGCAACTGATATGTTGGAAGACAAGGTACTATACAAGGCAGTAGCATTAGCAATTGCATCTATAGGACCAAAAAGGGTCTAGTAACTATGCCAGAAAAAGTGCTTTTACCATCATTTACTGAATACTTACAAGCATCTCTGATATTCACTCTTAATATAAGTAAGATTTTTATAAGTGTTGAGGCGTTAATGAAATTTGATATTCCATAGATTCTGATTCTTTATAAAACATAAGTGAATCTATTTGACCCATAAGGATTGTCTATAAGTCAATAATCTTCGAAGCATTTTGGCAAGAAAGACATAATTGAGCAACTTAATAAGAAATATAAATAATCCATTAACTTTCTTTGGTGTGTAAATCTCAGACCAACTAACTTTATAGTTGGCTTCTCCATTTGCTTTCTGGATTTCTAAAGATTTCATCAGTAGCTTTTTGGAAAAAACAATGTGTGATGCCTAATAGTTAAATAGTGAGGATAACACTGAGTTTATAAATTGTTGAAGAGTTTCTCAATAGCTTTGTACATTGCTTTGGAAAAAACACTGTGTGAGGCCCAATAGTTACATTGTGAGGATAACACTAAGTTTATCAATTGTTATCTACCTTTTATGGAAAGGAATTTAACAAGTTTCAATTATGGTCTTATTTTTCTTAATAAGAGGCTTAAAATAAAAAATACATGCTTGATTGAAGAAATAGGAACTCCAAGATATTTGACTAGAAGGTGAGATTCCTTAAACCCAATGCAAGCTAATATCCTTACAGATAAATGTGAAGTAGAAGTAAAGATGAAAAATGTAAACTTATTATTATTGATTACCAAACCTGACATTCTTTTGAACATTGTACGGGCTTTTGAAATAGATGAAATAGATTTGATTCCTACTTTTAAGAATATAAAAACTTCATCAGCAAAGCTGAGACTTACAATGTTAAGCTTCTTACATTTTGAATGAAACTTAAACTTGGAATTTTTAATGTTGACTTTGTTTTGAAGTATGGTGAACACTTCATAAATTAGTGAGAACATGTAAGGAGAAATGGAATCCCTTGCCTGATACCTCTAGCTATTTAAATTCTCTTAGTGGTTTGCCTATTAGCAAGAATTTTGTAAAATACTGAAGTGATGCATTATGATACCTATTCATTAAAGATGTCTAGGAAGTCAAAAGCCATTAATGTGTTTAATGTAAAGCACTAATCAACAGTGTCATATGCTTTCTAAAAGTTAATTATAAAGATAGTTCTTGCTACCGATTTTCCTGTTGTAATGCTTGAAGAATTATTGAGCCAAAGCTATTCTATCACCAATGTGTGTATGTAGAATGTACTTATATTGTGTAGGATCAGTCAAGTCAGGAAGGATAGATTTTAACCTCTCAATAATCACCTTGTATATGATCTTATAAATAGAAGAACAACATGAAATAGGCATGAAATCTGATAAAGTCTTATGTTTTTTTTCCTTTGGGAATTAAGTTGATGAATGTGTTGTTGAGTTCTTTTAGGAGTTTCTTGTTGAGGAAAAATTCCTGAACTACTTCTATAATAATATTACTGAGTATATCAAAGTTTTCTGAAAAGAATAGGATGTTGAAACACTCAAGGTCAAGAGCTTTACACTGAGCTAGAGATTTAATGGCATTTTCAATTTTAGACATTGACACATTAGAGAAAAAGTCTGCTTGGAATTAACATTTAACTTCTGCTGAACATTCTACACTATCAGTCTAATAGAAGAAGAGATATTGGAAGAAGAGCCTAAAAAATAAGATAAATAGTTTTTAGCCTTGTATAAGATTTCATATTGAGTTTGAAGGGTTGATCTATTAACTTCAAAAGTTACCATTCTATTGGAGGACTTCCTGGTTAAGACACATCTGTGGAAGAAAGAAATGTTTTTGTCATGATCTTGTATCCATCTGTTTCTAGATCTTTGCTTCCAAAGTGAATAATCAAAGTTAACATCCTGAGTGAATATCCTTTTTGAAAAAAAGGAGTTGTAGGGGTTAAGGTATCAAGAAAATTAAACTTTTTCAAGGTTTGCTTTAGTAGTATTCAAGAAATGATTAAGATTCCTAACATTGTCTTTGTGCAAAGCTTTAAGTTCATTACGAATGTAGCATCAAAATTTAGAGCATTGAAATTGCTTCATGCCTTTACAAGTGCAGCTAAGTCCTCTCTTGAATGCTTCTTTAAAGCTTGGGATATTCATCAGGGAGTTATTAAAGTGAAATGGATGCCTAATCTAATACTATAGAGAATCACAATGTACTATAACTAGAGAGTGATTAGAAATGCTACTATTAGGAAACAAAGCACCTGAGTTAGGAAATTGAAGCAGTCAAGAAAGATTAGAGAGGTCTCTATCTATTTTTTTCTCAAAAAAGTGTTGCCCTTGTGTTTATTACTACAAGTATAGAAATTACCCCAATAGGAAAATCAGTGATTTGAATGTTATTCAAGAAATTTTTTAGATCATCACTTAGTGGCTTACCAGATTGATAGACATTAACCTCATCAAGATGAATTATGGAGTTGAAGTCTCCAAGAAAAAGCCCAACAAGGTTGATGCCTTGTGAGATGTCAGAAAGTTTATTCCATAGTGGTGCTCTTTAAAAGCTATAATAAGAGCATAAATAATGGAAATTTCCAGCTGTAAGTTTAGATCAATGATTTTTACCTTAAGTGAATAATTGATCACTCATAATTATATTAATTAGTTCTATTTTATAAAAGTTGTACAACATCAAAATTCTCCCATTGGGGTGAGAAGTATAACTGGAAATGGCTTTCTAGCATGATGGAAATATTGAAAGGATGCTACAGTGATTCTTCTTCAATTTGGTTTCTATAATTCCCAACAAGATAAGTTTGTCCTCAGTAAAAAAAATTATTGTTTGTTGCTTAATAGCGCCAGATAAGCCCCTTATGTTGCAGGTTGAGATAGTCATGGTTTTGAAGCAGAAGAAGATTGGTTCTTCTTTCTATTAGACTTCCTCCTCTGAAAATTCTCTTTATATGCCTCTTCATTACTAATGTGGCAGTTTTCCTCTTTATTGGACAAGGCATCCTTACTTGAAGTTACTTTAGGAGTAACTAGAAGTTGAGTTTGATTCGTAGAGCTGTTATTGTAGTTTTGAGAATTGTTAAAAGTAAGGTTAAACTTTGTAATGTTGATTGTATTATTAGGATCTTCAACAAAGTTACTGCAAGGTTGTGTAATGTTTACTTCTTCTTTATAAAAGAAGGCTTAATGATTTTTAGGATTAGATCAGTAACTAGCGGGGTTGAATTCCCATTCAAGGGTGCAAATGTTTCTGCCTTCTGATCTAGGTAAGAATTATCTTATATGAGTTCCTAGTAGCTACCTGTTTCAAAAGTTTCCGTGTTGATTCCTAGATCTCCTTAGGTTTGAAATTAGGGGGCTTCTAGGCATATGTTATTTTAACCATGTCTTCAATAAAGTCATTGAATTTCATTATGGAGACTTCCTTAGGCAAGTCTACAAGTGCCTCAACAGCCACACAGATTCTGACAAAATTAATCCTTTTGGTTTTAGTTGTAGCTTGATCAAGATATAAAGGTCTCCTAATTGACCTTGCAAGGTAGCTTAGTTTATTCAAACTTCACTCTAAGTCTCCAAGGTTGAAAAAAAAAGATTTATTATTGACATGTGAGGCTCCTGTTTTGATGATTGTTGAAATTGATTCAGAGGAATTGAATTTGAAAAGAAATATGTTATCATTATTCAAGATTATATCAGGCAAACCAAAGTGCTTCTAGTTAGCCATCAACCAAGTTTTCATTACTAGGAAAGGAACTCTTTTGTCAAGGAAAAAGCTAAAACTGGTGGTTTTCTATTACTCTTGTTTGAAGAATGGAGATAGGTAAAGAGACTATATGACGATCCAAAGTTTAGGAACACAGAATGAAAGTTTGGATTCAGGATTAAAGTTTGCAGTAGCCTCCACCTAGGTATGTTTAATAGGAGTTGCAACTAAAGTAACTTTTGAATATCCATTTGGATAAGGGGTAGAGCCAATAACTATCAGGGTTGGGAAGGATGGATAAAGCTGGGGGGATATAAAGGAGGGCAGAAGTGTGAACTAAGGTTGGAAAAAGATCTAAAGTTGAAACCATGGTGAAGGAATAATAGTTACTGACAGTGACTAGTGGATGAAATTGTTAAGGGATGGAATGTAGTGAATAAAAATACAGAGAAATGGAAGTGAGAGAGAGAGAACCAAAAGAAATAGAGGAGAATGATTTATGGAAGAAAAACAAGAGTATCATCAGGCTAAGTTTAAGGGATAAGGAAGAAGAGAGAGTTGTAGAAGGAAGCTACATTGTAGAGAAGCAAACCAAAATCTAACAGGACAAATTGTAGCTCACCAAATTACTAAAAACTTAAAATCTACTTGCTATGAGTAGGAACTCAACAGTTATAGATCACTAGCACCAGCATCCTATTTTTATAAGTTTCTATGTTATGATTGTAAAGTGGTTTGTAAAATTAGAAAGAAGAATGATGTTGGTTTTTGTAGACTCTTAAGTATTGAACTATTTGAGTTAACAATTTCTTAAGTTCAATAAAGGTTTTGCAAGATATTAAAAATAATTAGAAAGGATATCAAGCTATAGAAGATTTAATTTTGAGATTATATGATGGAACATAGATTCTACTGCCTATAAATGGAAATAAGGGTTACTAAGATTGAAAAGGAGGATAGTAATTGGTAGTGATAAAAACTAAAAAACAAATTCATACTATTGGCTCATAATAGAGCTATAGGGGATCATTCTGGTATAAAGGAAACTATTAAGAAGTTTCAATGAGTGTTTTTTTTTAAAATCTAACTAGCAATGTTAACAATTATGCCATGAAATGCTTTATATTCCAAAAAAGCAAATATAAACTAATAGCATACTTAGCACTTCTACAAACTCTACCTATACCATAGGAATGCTAGATTGAGAGGTGTATGAATTTTATTTATAGATTATCGAACTCTCAAGGGAAAAAAATAATCCTAATGGTGGTGGATAATCCTATTTCATCAATAATATCTTCAAACTCGATCATACATTAAAGATAATAATTAGTGAGCGTGGTCCTATATTTCTAGGAAATTTATAGTAAGCATTATTTAGATTGCAAGAGGTGAGTCTTTATTTTTTTTCATGACATACCAACCCAAATTGGACATGAAAACAAAAACTATTTACAAAATATTTAAGACTTATCTAATTTGTCTTTGTAAGGATTATCTTAAGAGATTGGTGGAATTGCTACCTATGATAGAATGGTTGTATAAGACCCTGTATCGTGCCTTCATTAATATTAAATTGCTTGAACTTGTTTATGCTTATCCACTCTCTCTTCATGTCCTATATTTTGTACGTGATTCAAACTGTTAGAATTATATTAAATATTAAGAGATAGAAAGACAACATTTAAAGTGTTCAAATTTCACCCAAGACGGGCATTCTATAAAACAAAACAATAAATAGATAAAAAAAAGGCTAGACATGAACTTTGCCATTGGAGATTATGTATTCGAAACTTCAACTATAAAATCAACATTCACTAAGAAAAAGATTGAACAATAAAATTGATGTCTTTGTTTTATGGACCTTACAACATCGTAGAAAATTTTGAAAAAGTGTCTTACAAACTACAACTTTCATAAGAAGCAGTGATCCATCTTACGTCCCACATGTCATAGCTCAATAAATACATTTTTAAGTACATACCAATCTTTACATTATCAAATCAATTAAAATCAGCTGATTGCTACTTAGAAGTTATTCAATAAAAAGGGATAATTAAAAGGCTTAATTAAGCAACTACATCAATTGTTAATCTAATAGTCTAATTAATCTTTAAAGAACTTGGATATTGAAGCACCTATTTATTTTTTTAGCAACCTTTTCCCACATAAACCTTATGGTGATAAGGTTTCTTTAAAATGCGATAATTTTGTGATTCAAAATTAATAAGAGAAGATGATGAGAACTAAGATGGCTTGAGAAAAGCTCTAAAGGATCCATTGAGCATTCAAGGAGGCCCAATTACAAAAGTTAGAGCTAATAAGATAAAGGAAGCTATAAATGGGCTAATTGAAGGGATATGGACTAAACAAGATCTAATTAGCTTGGAAAGTATTCAAGACCCATAAATTTGATCTAAGCTGAGTCAAGAAGAGCAATGAGTGCCTAAGATAGTCCAATATATTCCAAGCATTCCAAGACATGTTCAAACTGACCATAATTCATAGGAGACATTCAAAAACATGTGTAAGTTGTCCAAAAAATTAGGAGTGGTCCTAGGCATCAAATAATAATGTTTGCAATTAGGGATTTCTTACTTAATTAGCTGAAAAATAATGCCTATATGAAGGTAAGGATTGTATTGTTCAAGACACTTCAGAAACATTCAGAATTCATTGAGTAAGGTTAATTTCTCTTTTGGTTCTTTTAGGAAGTTGTGAACTTATCAAGATTATTATCTTATGGTGTTCAAAACCTATCATATACCTTTGGTTCTTGTCTTATATAGACATTAGGTCAAGGTGTTTTTTGTTCTATTCTAAAACCTATTTTAGCTTTCTTGGGTTCCTTGCTTCCATTGTGTGATTTTTAGGTTTCAAGGCTCTATATATATATATATAGTTATCCTTTTGAAAAGAAAAGAAGAAGATTGAGGCTGGTTTCTAAGTCTGATATATCTATATTAAGAAAAAAAAAAGAGAGAAGTTGTCCAATTAAAAAGAGAAGAAGATTGAGACTAGTTGGTTTAGCTATTACAAGAGCTACACCTCTTTAATAAGGATTTCTTAGTCACAAATTATTTGTTAATCTTTATTCTACTAGAAATTATATTTGCAATTTATTTCTTTAAGCCCCCTATTCTCTTTATCTTTGTGATTTAATTTCTTTATTCCTATCCTTAATTTTTTGTTTTCTTATTTCTTTGCAACTGTTTCTATTTTTTCTTGATCCTTTTCATTTATTTCAGTTTCTTTTATTACACTCTAATCTGTTTTGAATTGTTACAAGTTTAATTGTCTTGATTTGGTTTATTTAGTTCTATAAATAACTAAAAGAGGAGTCCTAAGAGTGGTAAAAGGCAAGATTTTGTGTAAGCACCATTATAAAGAAAATCCAAATATAAATTGTGTAAACACAAGAGTTGAGTGGCATTAATTGAGAGAAACATGTAAGGGAGTGCTAAGAGGATATTTCTAACATTCTTTTGTAGGTTTTCAATATGAATTATAAAGGTGTGAGTGGAGATGAGGAATAAGTGCATTCATTAACAATACAAACAATGCAAAAGTAATTTGAGCAAATGTTCACTATGTTTGAGGAGATAAAAGATATGATCGAGAAGAAAGAGGTTACTATAACTAATTTTCAAGTAGGACAACCGTAAAACCTCCCTAATGCATGAAGGCTTAAGAGGCATGCTATTAATGATAAGTATGATGGTAATGATGGAGATGATGAATATCAAGCTCCAATAGCCATTTTGAACAGAAATATGTATGGGAGGGATGGTAGACGAGATGGGAGGAGACGAGATAGAGGAGTTAATCGCAATTTGGGTAGTATCAAAATGAAAATTCCATTCTTCCAAGGGAGAAATGATCTTGATGTATACTTGGATTAGGAAAGGAAAATTACTCCAGGGAGAAAAAGGTAAAACTTATTGCTATGGAGTTTACCGATTATGTTATAATTTGGCAAGATCAAATTGCTTTGAGCAATCAGAGAAATCGTGAACGACCTCTAGATATATGGGATAATATAAAGGCTGTCATGAGGAGGAGATTATCCCTAATCAATATTATAAGGGTTTGTATCAAAGGTTGAAAGGCCTTACTCAAGGGTCTAAGAGTGTTAAGGACTACTACGAGGAGATAGAGATTGCAATGATTCAAGCCAATGTCAATAAGGATCGAGAAGCAACCATGACACGTTTCTTATAAGGACTTAATAGAGACATAGCTAATGTTGTGGAGATACAAAATTATATGGAGCAGAAGACATGTTGCATATGGCCATGAAAGTAGAAAGACAACTCAAAAGGAGATGTCTTAGAAAGTTTGGCCAAATTTCGGGTTCCTCTTCATCATGGAAATCGAATTGGTGTAAAAAGGAAGATAAGGTTGTTTCCAAGCATAAAGTTTATTCGTACAAGGACATGGACATGAGATCCAATAATGGTAATGATTCTTCCTAAAAATAAGAAATAAGGATATTTAATGTTTTCGATGTTTATTAACAGGTCATATATTTCGATGTTTATTAACAGGTCATATTGCCTCTCAATGTCCAAATAAATAGGTGATGATTTTGAGAGAGAATGGAGATGTTGAGACTGAAAGTGAATCACAAGATGAATCGATGACACTTCTAGAGGATGCTAGTGACATAAAGTACCCTGTTGAGGGAGAAGCATTGGTTATTAGGCATACATTGAGTACATAATTGAAGGAAGATATGATTAGCAACGTGACGATATATTCCATACAAGATGCCACATTAAAGACAACGTACGTAGCATGATCATTGATAGTGGTAGTTGCACAAATGTTGCTAGTACAATCGTGTTGGAGAAGTTAAATTCACCTATTACAAAGAACCCAGGGCTATATAAACTTCAATGGTTGAATGATTATAGGGAACTTAAGGTAAAGAAACAAGTGCTAGTTTCATTCTCAATTGGAACATGTAAAGATGGGGTTTTGTGTGATGTATTTCCTATGAATATCAAACACATTCTTTTAGTGAGACCATGGCAATATGATAGGCATGTGATGCATAATGGATTCAAGAACAAATGTTATTTTGTAATGAATGGGAGACCAATCACTCTTGTACCATTAACCTCTAGACAAATGTATGAATATCAAATGAGAGTTAAAAGGGAGAGTGACATAACAAGAGAGAGTGACGTTGAGATTAGTAAAAGAAAAAAAAGTGAAAAGAAAGGAATGGTTGAACTGGAGAGGAGAGAAAAAGAAGTAAATTTTAATGGAAAGGAAAAAGGAGAAGATCAAGAGTGTGGTGAGAGAGAAACTAGGAAGCACACATGCTTTTATGCAAAAGAGAGTGATGTCAAGAGGGATGTGATTTCAAAGAAGCCTATGATCTTACTGTTGTACAATAAGACTTATTTTAATACTAATGAACTTAACATTTCTTTGCCTAGTGTCAATTTTTCTTTATTGTAGGAATTTAAGGATGTGGTTCCTTAAGATGTTCCTAGTCGATTGCCACCTATTAGGGGAATAGAAAGTCAAATTAATCTTGTTCTCGATGCTTTAATTCCAAACCGACCAGCTTATGAAAGCAATCCAAGGAGACAAAGAAGTTTGAAAGGCAAGTTTAGGAGTTTATGGCAAAAGGATGGATCTTATGCTTAAAAAGATGGATCTTAGAGGATATGTATTAATTGTAAAGCTATCAACAACAAAACGACAAAGTATAGACGTCATATCCCTAGGTTTGATAATATGTTGGATGAATTATATGGATCATGAGTTTTTAGTAAGATTGATTTGAAAAGTGATTATTATCAAATTAGAATGTGAGAAGGTGACGAATGGAAAACTGCCTTTAAGACTAAGTATAGTTTATATGAATGGTTGGTAATGCTTTTTGGTCTTACTAATGCACCAAGTACTTTTATGAGGTTAATGACTGTGTTGCGTGCATTCATAACCAAATTTATTGTGGTTTATTTTGATGATATCTTAATTTCTAGTCAAATTATGGATGGGCATTTAGAACATTTAAGATCTGTTTTGAATGTTTTGAGAAAAGAGAAACTTTATGCTAATTTTAAAAAGTGTTCTTTTTGCGTGGATCAGCTTGTTTTTCTTTGTTTTTTTTCTTTTGTAAATAGGGTAGGTGTTGAGGCTGTCTAAGAATGACCAACACCTAATTCCATCACAGAGGTGAGAATTTTACATAGGTTGGCTAGCTTTTATAGTTTTTTGTTAAAGATTTTAGCACCATTGCAGCACCACTCATTGAAATGATAAAAGAAAACTATTGGTTTTAATTAGGTTAGTAATCAACACCTTGCATTCAATTTGATTCAAGATAAGTTGTGTTTAGTGTTGTGTCTAATTTCTATTGATTTTGCTTGCATTCATATCTTGATTTTGGCTACGAATCCTTATGTTTTGATCTAAATGTGAGATAAATTGATTGGAAATGGCGTGAGTAATACATGAATGTTAATTGGATTATCTTGTGAATGTTGCATGAAAAATTAGCAGAGTTATGCATGAATGATTGAAATGGGACGTGACTTTTGTATGGAATTAATTTAATTAACCATGCATATTGTCACACCCCGTGACTATAGAAGTATATAGTCAAGTATATAGTCACGGGTGTGACAATGGGAGTCACACCCATAAATCCTATGTCATAGGTATGACAATGGTGGTCATATCCGTGACCACCTCACGCACTCCTGTGATAAGTTATTCATTTAATTCATCTAATTATTAAGTGACATCTGTAGGTTAAAGGGCTCAAAAACCTAGAACTAAAAGGAGACTACAAATAGAAAGAATAGAGGGGTTAGAGGCTCATTCTACACACTTGAGAGACATTCAGGCCAAAAATAGAGAGAAAGAAAGAAAGAGGAAAAGAGAGGAGAGAAAGTATAGACCAGTCAGGTGACGAGAAGAAGAAGAACAACAGAGAATGGAAACAGCTTGAGCATCCAATCATTTGGGTAAGAACCAAATAGGAGCAAAAGGCAAGATCCAATGCAGAGAGCTTGAGAGTGCAGGAGACCACTATAACTCCCTCATTCGATCTTTGTTTACTTGCTCTGTTCTTCATTTATTGCATTATTTCTCGGTGTTTTACTTTTCTATTATTAACTAAACTTACTACCTTATTAGCATAACCGACTGGTACTTTGTTTTCTGTTGATAGTTTATTTAATTATTTACTTGGTTTATTGCTTTAATACTTCTCCCATATTGATAAAGATAGGATTAAAGTATATGAAGATAATGAATCTTGCTATTTCCATAATGGGTTGATCTCTTCTTCTTAAGGATTAATGTAGCTATTTTATTAAAATATGCATAAGTGAGGGACTATTTTGTTGTCTTATGTTTGCTATAGTTTCTGAACTGAATAGATGTAATAGCATGACTAAACTTTGCATCATTTTAGTATTAAACGAAGGACCGAGAGAAGAAGTTTAATATGGAACGAGAAACTATAGACCCTTAGGTTAAGAATTAGAAATATATTAACTTAAGTGAGTAATTAATAACTGTAAATTGCATCATGTTTTAGTTTGATATGTGTTTAGCAGTTAATTCAATCATTTACTGTATGTTTAGGTTAGAATTGTGTTATTTTGTTAATTATTTTTGTTTTAAGTGTTTTATGGGTTAGTACAAGTCTCTGAGCTTAAATATTATGTTTTTGAGGTATCTTGTTTTGTTTGCTAGTGTTTCAGGGTCAATATCAAAGAAAGGAGGAATTTGGAGACATTCAGGCTGAAACAATGGCCCCACGATCGTGGCATCATGGCAAAAGCATCAGATTTTGCTCATAATCGTGGCCTACATGTGTTAGGAAGATGCACAAACACTCACAAACGTCAAGTTTCGAGGGATTTTTTGGACCTTTCGAACTCTGAAAAAGCCCTAGGGTTACCCAAAATATAAGAGGATATAAAAAGAAGAGAAAGAGGCAATGAAAAGAGGTTTTTTGCATTAGCCACCTTGAGAAACCCTAGAGAGAGATCATCAAGAGATAGAGGAAGAAAAGAAGGAAGAGAGAAGAGGAGAAGAAGCTGACTCGAAGTACCTCCCAGATCAGGAGGTTTCCTGTCGTCGCTACCTCCCGTCATCCATTTTAGATTGTATTTCCTATTTTTTTAGTTTTATTATTGCATAGAATTGGACTAAACAGTTGATGATAGGATCTAGAATGTCGAGGATGCTCTAAACTTACCTTCAAAATTTTATTCTTAAATTAATGAGAATCAAATTGTTTATTTGTTTATTGGATATTGTTGTGGTTTGATTATATGATTACATAATTTGACAATAAACTGAGAAGGTGAATCGAATGAAAAATGATTAAATTGGACTAATGAGAGTTAGGTGATTTAATAGAAACCAGACTTGAATTAGATCAAGAATTTGTGCAAAGAGAGATCTTGCATAGGTTTCTGATAGTTTATTAGAGAGCTTCAAAATTAATGAAGGTTTTGGATAAGTTTTGAATTGAGAGATTGCAACCTCCATAATCTAATTAGGGTATTTGATTTAGGGTTAATGGTTATAACTCGAGAGAGAGTAATCAACCCCAGGATACTCTAGAACCAATAATATAATAATTCATAATCAGTTAGGTTAACATTAAGGATAGGTAAAATTCCCTTTCTCTCAATTGGAAATATCCTTCGGTTGATTCGTGGGTGTGTAGCAAATTATGTAACAATTAGTATTTTTGTGTTTGATTCTTAATTTGATTGATTGAATTAAATTCTCATATTAGTTTCGTTGCATCTTGAATTTCTATTATTTATTGCTGGCCTTAGATTTTAGGATTAGATCAGTTCTCTCCTCGTGGGATCAACAACTTTGGCACTACGCTAACGAATTATGTGTTTACGGATTATCGATGGTTAATTAGAAGTTACATATAACCAAACCACGATAAAGTTTTTGGCGCTGTTTTTAGGGAGGCAATTAGCTTAATTCTTTAGTCTAAGGCATTTTGGTTAGTTTTTAGTTTCCGTTCTTTCTTTCTATTTTTGAATCCATGCTCTTGTATGAACATAAGAGTTTGAGTTGTGTAGTCGAAACCTTAGAGCAAGATATCACTTAATTAGAACGATTGATTAGGAAAGCTTAGCGCGAAGGAGAAGAAGAAATCATAAAAACAACAATGGTTGAGGAATTTCAGCAAGATTTATATCACGGAGCGAACCAAGGACTTCAATAAAGAACCCTTATAGATTTCATGAGACCAGCGTTCAATGCGGCTAAACAAGGAGTAGTTAGGCCACCCATACAAGCAACCTCTTTTGAAATTAAACTAGCCCTCCTAAACATGCTTCAACATAAGGTGCAATTATATAGACTAATGAATGAAGATCCAATGCACATATAGTAAATTTCCTTGAAATTTGTGATACCTTTTGATAACATCAGATGTCGGAGGATGCGGTAAGAATTAGGCTTTTTCCTTTTACTCTAAGAGATAGAGCAAAGGCGTGGTACCATTCTCTCAACCCAACTAATGTCACCATTTAGGATCAACTAGTTCGTGCCTTTTTAGACAATTATTTTCCCCATACCAAGACCACCAAGATTATCAAGGAGATTACCAACTTCTAACAAAGTGCCAGGGAATCGATCTATGAAGCATAGGAATGATACAAGGACTTGCAACAAAAATGCTCACACCATAACTTGCTTAAGGAGTTCTTGTTGCAAACATTCTATAATGGTGTAACCGCACATATGAGAGGCATGATTGATGCAACTTTAGAAGGATCACTGATGAGAAAAACTGTAAATGAAGCAAAAGAGCTGATAGAGGAGATTGCGAGTAATAGCTACCTATAGACGAACAAGCAGAGTAGATAACCCACTACTTTTTGAGAATAAAAAGGAGTTGTAGTTATTGATCACATGATGGAGATGCATGTGAAAATTGATAGCTTAACTCGACAGTTCAACAACATAAAGGCTTTGTTCTCATCTTCGGTAAAAGTCGTGTAACTAAAGTGTGAACTCTGTGAATAGATAGACCATGATACAGTGGACTGCTTCTTAATGAAGGATAACAATCTGGCGCTAATTAGTTATATGGGAGCTCAATATAGACGAGGATGGGGAAACGATCCCTACTCTAACACATATAACGTTGGGTGGAAGAATCACCCTAACTTCTCTTGGACAAATAATGTTGGAGGACAATTCAGAACCTATGGACAACCAGGTTTCCAAAAAGATAAACCAAGATCAATGGAATTCAAGTTAGATAGGATTTTAGATAAAATTAGAGGCATGGAGGATGCACATAAGAGGCTTAAAAGCAAGTTTGAGCAAGTCACTAAGAACCAAACCTCTTCAATACATAATCTAGACGTTCAAGTAGGTCAACTAACAGAGGCAATTTCAACTCAGAATGCGGGAACCCTTCCAAGTAATATCGAATCTAACCCAAAGGAACTGATCATGACCATTACTCAAACCCAAGAAAAGAAACTTGAACATACAGAAGAAGATGGAGACAATGGAGAAGGACAAGCAAATATGGAATTCCTTCCAAGTGAGCTCATAATTAAGCCAATCAAGGAACCTCGACCTGAATTTCTGTATCCTATTCTATCTCAGCAGAAATTAAAATCAAGTAAGCAGATGAGGAATTCTAAGGAGACTGAATTAAGCAATGTTGAGGACATAACAGAACAACTACAAACGAGGCTCACACTAATGGAATCAATCAAGAAGAAGGTTAAGGAGCTCATAAAGGAGGAAACCCTAATATGGCACAGAAGAAAGAGGACCCATGGGATTTCTACATTCCTTGCAGTATCAATGGAGTTAAAATAAATAAGGCATTCGCAGCTTTGGGAGCAAGTATTAATATGATGCTTTATACCTTTAGTCAAAAATTGGGGGTAGAAGAGTTAGAACCCACTATGATGCTAATGAAGACAATGGATAAAGTAGTTCATTGGCCAAAGGGTATTATTAAGGATGTGCAAGTACAGATCGATATATTTACCTTCCCTATAGACTTCTTTGTATTAGATATTAGAGAAGATATGGAAACCCCTAAAGTCCTTGGATGGCCATGCTTGGCTACTGCTTACTCAATAATTGACATTGATGGGGGTGAACGAACTCTAAGGGTCGGAAAGCATCAAATAACGTTCACTGTGTAGAAGAATGGCAACAATTCTCCCATACTTCCAGCTAACATCAAAGAAATTGAACCTCGAGGACAATGGGAAGATATTGAAGACCTTGGGAATGCGTTTAGAAAGAAACGATAGCGGAGGAGAAACTGAAGGAAGGTGAAGAAAAAGGAAGGTGGAACACAGGGCATGGTAACTTATGTGCAAATGGTAAGATCGATGACCGCATTACCATTGCATGATTCATTTCCATCTTGAGCATAAGAAGAGCTACCGACATTAAAAGAAGCTCTATATGGGAGGCAACCCATGGATTGTTAATTTCATGTTATTTCCTTTGACATTTAGAATTCCGTAGTTAGGTTATTTCATTACCAAGTAAGGTCGAGAAGCCATAGGACTTCGAAATGAGTTAGATGATTGAGGAAGTAAGTAAAAAAGAGGTGAAAGAGCTATAAAAGAGTTAGGAAGGGATCTCGGGAACGTGTAGAAGGACAAAAGAAAAAAAATAGAAAATTGGTGGAATTAGGCCACGATTGTGGCCTGCAGCAGGGTAAAACTATCCACGCTATTTTCACCTAAAATTTTTACCATTTTACCCTTTATTCACCTTTATATTCATTTCATACTCTATTTTTTCAGTCACTTTCATTTTAACTTTATCTCTCTAAGTTTAGAACTGCCACTCTCTCTCACTTCTCTCTAACCAACTTCTAAATTTCCACTTTATTCCAACTTTCACCTACTTGCAATCCATTATGGCGCACATTAAGCAGTCAACAAAGCTCAATCAATCATTGAGATGAAATCAAGCCTCAGGCCGAGGGCGAAGGAACAGGGTAGTAGATTTCGAAGCACCCTTCCTCATCTACATAGAGGAGTAAGGTATTCGATTCCAATCCCTTAATGTTAAACAGATAGTAGCCTCAAAATATTTTAATTTTGATACGCTTGATAGGCCAGAATTGCGAGATAGGGTAGGAATTTAGCAAAAAGAATTCAGTGGAGTAAGCTTATACACTTTTAATATCCTGTCTACCAGGATCTCACCATCGAATTCTTCACTTCCTTTCATTTTGAACCTAGTAACCCTAAGGAAATGTGGTTTAGGTTGCGAGGATAACCTTATGACCTGAACATTGAAATCATGCATGATATTTGCAGTTTCCTCGAATCTTCCATTATCGATCAGCACGATGATTTCATGCTTCTCGCTATTAGAATGAGCTCACTAGGTTGGAGCGATTTGACACTAAGAATGCCTATAACAACATTACACAAACCCATGAGCACTTGTTATTACATAAATTCATGTGTCAAATGGTTTTTGACAAATCAGAAACCAACAAGTGCTCAACAAAGGAACTTTTTCTGTTGTGGTGTATGGATCACAACATCACAGTGTGCACCTCCACACGTGTGCTAAATGCTATTGTTGTGACTTTATGTAAGAGGAGCAATAATTTGGGTATGAGGTACTTGGTTTTTACCATTGATGAGTACTATGGCGTGGATGGTAGTGGTTTAACTGTCTACCTCCTGGATTTTCTAAATCACCATCACTTGTGACGTGCTAAAATCCTAAAGTCCCATAACATAGAATTATGGGATATCAAACAAAAGACTTATATGAAGATCAGAGTTAGTCAGCTGAGTTCTAACACAATACCACCTTAGCAGGTAGAAGAGGACTCGACTAGCGAGGAGTCTGAAGAGGAAGAAGACACAGAACAACTTGGTTAGAAGAAAGTGCCCGATACAATCTCTGCCAACACTGAAGTAATTACAGATACACTTAAGGAGAACTTTAGAAGGATAAAGGAGATGGCCCACACACAACGAAATCAAAACCAGCATATACACCAGATTCATCGATAATTCGAGGCTCAAGGTGTTCATCTGCCACCTCTGACACCATCCCTACCTCCATCACTGTGAGGTTTTGTTTCTAACCCTTTTCTTTTAAATTTAGTCTTTATTTTTGTTTTATTTTATGTTTCTTCCTTCTATATGTGTTTGTTTGTCTCCTTCTCATATTGAGGACAATTTGGTGTTCAAGTGTGGGGAGGGTTATGTGTTTTGCTTTGAGTGTGAATTTTACATATTGTATGATAGTTTGTTTACGTTGCATATTGTGCATTGTGGGAATATGTCAATGGATTAGATGGAATGAAATCAATTTAATTTTGAACATAATCTATTAAGTTGTGAAGAGTCATTAACTCGCGAAATTAGTGATCTGAGTTCTTTGGTTAAATATGCAGGTTAATTAGGATTTAGTGTTAGTTTATCACCCTATAAGTTGTCACATTCATTCATAATTTTAGGTATTTTGACTAAAGTAGCTTTGCTAGTATTTTTCATGAAAATGAGCAGCTAAAGCAACAAGGTTAAATAATTATCTAAGAAAATGTTTGTAAATTTTAAATAAGTAATTATTTCGTTAGACTTTGAGTTATAAATAGAGCTAGTAGCCAGTTGAGAACATGTTGTTGTCGAGTAATCAGATCGACACACATCATAAATGTGTGCCTTTGCATCAAAAGGCTATAATGATGTTCCAACCAAGCAGCTTAACAAAAACATGACTTAGTAAAGTAACCAAATCAACATTCATCACCAATGTTTGCCTCTATATAAAAGACTAGGTCCAAGTCCACAAAAATTAATAAAAAAGAGTTCTCAAATAAAAACCTACCGAACATATAATTAGCTTAACTTTTCATGAAAACGTACTTAGGATTAGTTACAAAGTTTGAATGACCAAATAATTATTAATGTTTGTGTACAATTGAAACGGATGAATAAACTTGACATTTAAGTTTTGATTAATATGTATATTTAGTCTAAAGCTCCTATACTTAGATTTTGTATGTTAATGATTTGGAACAATTTGAATGATTGTGTTTAAAGTTAAATTTATTTCATAAAGTTGAAGCCATTATCTCATTATTGCATTGTGTGCTTTGTGATTTTGTATGTTTGTTGTTTTGTTTACTTGAGGACAAGCAAACATTTAAGTGCAGGGATGTTGATAAGTGTAAATTGCATCGTGTTTTAGGGGATAGTTTGATATATGTTTAGCTGTTAATTTAATCATTTAGTATGTGTTTAGGTTAGAATTATGTTAGTTTGTTAATTATTTGTGTTTTAAGTGTTTTAATTGGTAAGTACAATTCTTTAAGATTAAATATTATGTTTTTTAGGTACCTTGATGGGTGTGCTAGTGTTTCAGGATCAACATCGAAGAACAAAGGAATTTCAGAGACATTCGGGCCAAAACAACAGCCCACGATCATGGCATGTCAGGCCATAATTATGACAGAAGCACCAGACTTGCCCCACATACCATGATCGTGATAGAAGCCCAGGGAATGGCCCACAGTCATGGCCTACATTTGACAAACGCATAGACACTCACGAACGTCAAGTTTCGAGAGATTTTTTGGACCTTTCAAACCCTGAAAAAACCTTAGGGTTACCCAAAACACAAGAGGATATAAAAAGAAGAAAATGAGGCAAATAAAAGAGCCTTTTTGCATCAGCCACCTTGAGAAACCCTAGAGAGAGATCATCAAGAGATAGAGGAAGAGAAGAATGAATAGAGAAGAGGAGAATAAGCTAACTTGAAGTACTTCCCAAATCTGGAGATTTCCTAACATCGCTACCTCCTGTCATCCATTTTAGATTATATTTCCTGTTATTTTCAGTTTTATTATTGTATAGCATTGGAATGAATAGTTGATGATAGGATCTAGAATGTCGAGGATGTTCTAAAATCACCTTTGGAATTTTATTCTTGAATTAATGAGAATATGATTTTTATGTGTTTATTAGGTATTATTGTGGTTTGATTTTACGATCGCATAATTCGATAACCAACTGAGAAAGTGAATGGAATGAAAAACAATTAAATTGGACTAATGAGAGTTAGGTGATTTAATAGAAACTAGAATTGAATCAGATTGAGAATTTTTGTGAAGAGAGATCTTGCATAGATTTCTGATAGTTTATTAGAGAGCTTCTGAACTAATTAAAGTTTTGAATAGGTTGTGAATTGAGAGATTGCAACCTCCATAACCTAATTAGGGTTTTTGATTTAGGGTTAATGGTTATAACTTGAGAGAGAGTAATCAACCCTAAGATAGTCTAGACCAACAATCCAATAATTCATAATTAGTTAGGTTAACATTAAGGTTAGGGAAAATTCCCTTTTTCTCAAGTGGTAATTTCCTTCGATTGATTCTTGGGTTTGTTGCAAATTGCGTAACAATTAGTATTTTCATGTTTGATTATTAATTTGATTAATTGAATTAAATTCTCATATTAGTTTCGTTGCATCTTGAATTTTTTATTTATTTCTGGCCTTATATTTTAGGATTAGATTAGTTCCCTCCTTTTGGGATAGACACCTTTGGCGCTAAGCTGATGAACCATAAGCTTGCGGATTATTAAGGGTTAATAATTAAAACTTACACACAACCAAACCACGATCAGTAATTATTAGTTGAGTTTAATAATTAATTTGGATGATAAATTTGTCAAATACAAAAGATAGATTAGTTTGTTATTTGAATCGATTTTAAAACCCAATTGGTAATTTTAGTAAGACAATTATTCAATCATTTTCCCTTAGTCATGCATAGGAGATTAAATTAATGAAATTAATTCTCAAGAGTTTCCCAATTTGCTTAATCTATTCATTTTTGCTTCCAATTAAATTAGTTTAATTTCAATTTTACTTTGTGACTTTCTTTAGAACCTTCACTTAACAATCGGGGATAAAATGTTTAGGATTACATATGTTTTTTTTGTTCAAGATTAACTTAAATGAATCAATTTCACCTTCCTGAGAGATAACCCTATATAATCAATTATAACTATGTAACATCCCATCACTTGTGCATATGGCTAGAATACGTAACTATATGAGACATTTACATGACATTTAGCTAAGTTATGATATACGGTTTGGCATATCTATACAACTATATATATGCTTTCAT
>JAOQMS010000178.1:20485526-20511923 GCA_027563885.1 Erythroxylum longipes
CGAATTTTACATTCATCCACCAATGTACTGCACCCAGTTCTCAACTTCATGAAATTTTGAGACTCTTAGAGACAGAAATGAAATTCGATTTCTTCATAAGAAATGTATCCATATGTTTCTAGTGTAATCCAAGAAAATAATCATCTCATTTAGATAACTAGAAAAAAAGTTATGGATACTAGACCGAAGCACACTTAGTGAACATTTTCCAGATCACTACCACTTTTGTTTCTAAATCTTTCCTTATCACAACTCATAACAAGATCATCGTCTCTACTTCATTTTCAACTCCATAATAACTATAAAGATATTATAGTCCATGATTAATCATGAACATCAATAACAAACCATATATACATACTTACATATATATATATATATATATATATACGTGTTCTTCATCACGTTCACCCTAATTCTGCCCATTTCATAGTCTCTCACTACCAAAATCACCAAAGCAAAACATGACCTTATCCACACTTCTCATGTACTGCTTGAAATTTTCTAAGAAAAGTTTCAGGGTCCAACAAATACTACTGTGATAATGATTATTATATGCAAATTTAGTCAGAGTTACATATTAATCCCATGCTCCTTGAAACTCCAAAACACAAGGTCTGAGCATATCCTCAATAGTCTTTATTGTCCTCTCACTCTGTTCGTTTGTCTAATGATGAAATGTTGTACTAAAATTCAACTCTGTACCCAATGCTATTTATAAAGTGCCCCAAAATCTAAAAGTAAATCTAGGATCCTGATTTGATACAATAGATATTTGAACTCCATGTAATCTCACTACCTCATTTACATACCTTCGAGCTAATTGATCCAATGTATTACTCTCTCTCATAGGTAAGAAATGAGTCGACTTCATCAATCTGTCAACAATAACCCATAAGGCATCACGTTAGGTACTGGTTGTAACTTTCCAACTGGAGCTTGATTCTCTGCCTTAATCTGTTGGTATGTAAAACATTTAGCAACATACTCTGCCACTTGCTTCTTCATCCTTGGCCACCAAAAATGTTGTTTCAAAATACTGTACATCTTGGTAGTACCAAGATGCATAGCATAAGCTACCATGTGAGATTCCTACAAAATTTCTTTCCTCAAGTCATCAACATCAAGTACGCATAATCTCTGCTTTAACCACAATGTATCATTTCTCAATTCAAACTCAGAACTTGGATTTTGTTTTAACTTCTCAATAAGCTTCACTAATTCTAGATCCTTGCTTTGAGCTTTTTTAATCCTTTCATGCAATACTGGTTTAAGCTTTAATGTAGCTAACAATGCTTCATTCTGCCCCAAGTTTAACTCAACATTTAATGCTCTCAGTTGAACTAGGTTTGGTAACCTTGATGTCTGAATTTGTACTAAACTGCTATTAGTTTTCCTGCTTAATGCATCAGCTTTAACATTAGCTTTACCAAGATGATACTCTATCGTGCAATCATAATCTTTAAGCAATTTAATCCACCATCGTTGTCTCATATTTAGCTCGTTCTGAGTCAATATATATTTCAGACTTTTATGATACGTAAATATCTGAAATGTTTCACCATATAAATAATGTCTCCAAATCTTTAAAGCAAACACTACTGCAGCAAGCTTTAAATCTTGAACTGGATAGTTGAACTCATAAGACCTTAATTGTCTCGAAGCATATACAATCACTATACTATACTGCATCAAAACACATCCTAATCCCTGGTGTGAAGCATCACTATACACGACATAACGTCCAGATCCTGATGGAATAGCTAACACCGGTGCTATATTTAACCGATGCTTTAGTTCCTCAAAACTCCTTTGGCATTCATCACTCCATCTAAAAGGTACATTCTTCCTCAAAAGCTTTGTCAAAGGGGCTGAGATCAATAAAAACCCCTTAACAAACCTCCTGTAGTATCCTATTAGTCCAAGAAAACTCTAAATCTCAAATACATTTCTTAAGGCTTCCCACTTCATCACTGCCTCAACTTTCTTTAGGTCTACTTGTATGCCCTTTCTAGATACTATATGACTCAAGAACACCACTTTATCAAGCCAAAATTCACACTTACTGAACTTAGCGTAAAATTGCTTCTCTCTCATTATTTGTAAAACTAACCTTAAATGCTCAGAATGTTTCTCTCTGCTCTTTGATTATACTAGAATATCATCAATGAATACAATCACAAAATGATCTAAGTAAGGTTGGAATACCTTATTCATCAGTGCCATAAAAGCTATCGGAGCATTTTTCAATCCAAAAGGCATCACCAAAAACTCAAAGTGACCATATCTAGTTTTGAATGCACTTTGGTACATCAGCTTATGCTATTTTCAACTAATAGTACCCTGATCTCAAGTCTAGTTTAGTAAACACCTGAGCTCCCTGTAATTGATCAAATAAATCATCTATTCTCGGTGAAGGATTTTTATTCTTCACTGCCACCTAATTCAATTATCTATAATCAATCTCAAAATCCCATCCTTCTTCTTCACAAACAAAACTGGAGCTCCCTAAGGTAACACACTGGGCTTGATAAAACCCTTATCTAACAACTCCTACAACTGAGTCTTAAGTTCCTTAAGTTCCACCGGTCCCATCCTATACGGATGAATAGATATAGGAGCAGTACCTGGAACAGTGTCAATTATGAACTACGTCTCCCTATTTAGGGGTAAACCCGATAATTCAATAGGAAATACATCCAGAAAATCCCTGATAGCAGGAATATTTTGTACAGTTTGCTCAGTTCAGGTATCAGTCATATAGGCTAGATAAGCCTCACATCCACTTCGAATCAGCCTAAAAGCACTCATTAAGGAAATCAATTTGGCTGGAACTGCTTGAGTAACACCTTGAAATATAACCCTTGGTTGATTAGGAGATTCAAGAATGACTTCCTTAGTGTAGCAGTTCATCATGGTCTTTTGCACAGTAATCCATTCCATACTTATAATGAGATCTATCTCCTTTAACTGTAATACTATCAAATTGGCTTCCAACTCTACCAAGTTAACCTGAATAATGCACTCTTTATAGACTTCCCCAATCATTGTAGTACTACCTGCTAGAGTACTCACCTCTAAACCAAATTTCAACATCTCTCTCTCACAATGTAGTCTGGATGCCAGATGTGGTGTAATGAATGAATGTGTATCTAACAATGCAAATGCTTCAAATTGATAGATGTGTAACACACCTGTAACAACATTTGTAGAATTCTGTGCCTCCTATCTGGTAATAGGAAAGATCTTGGCTTGGGACTGTGGTTGGTTACTCCGCAGCTCAGTCCTAACATTACGATCTTCTGAACTTGTTCTGCCTCTGCCTCTGCCTCTTTGTCTTGCTCCACTAGCTCTACTTTGTTAGACATTCGTCTCAGTTATTGATCCTCCTCTCACTCCAGACTGTGCTCCCAAAGTCACGGGATATTCTCTAATCTGGTGCTCAAAAGAGCCACAATGAAAGCAAGCTCCTGTTATCTTCCAACATTCTCCACCTTGTTTCCTTCCACAATACTCATAACTAGGCATTTATTATGTCTGTCCTCCTAATACTTGACCTCTACCAACATAAACAAAACTGCCTCTTGATTTAAACCCGACTGTCTTGATCTAGTCTGTGATTGAAATGATCTATTCTGGCATTTAGTGAATATCTTGCCATAATCAACTTGAGACTCATTATGTCTCTTAATTCTAAACTCCTGCCTATACTCTCCTTGTCCATCTTTCAGTAATTGTTCTATTCGAATCGAAGCAGCTCTCAGCTCAGTAAAACTACTCAAATTAGTGATAGCCAACCACATTCTGATCTTCATATTCAGTCCATGCTCAAATCGCCTACACTTATCTTCCTCGGTCAAAATCAAAGCAGTAGCATACCCCATTAACTCATTAAATAGCATCTCATACTTGACTACAGTAAGGCTTCCCTATTTCATATCTAGAAACTCCTTCATGTTCTTATCCAAATAGATCTTTAGCATATAGTTCTCCTTAAAGACCCTCAGGAAGTCTTCCTATGTTAATTTAAAAGGTCAGGTAGAACTATCGGGATTGGTCTTCTACTATTGATACGCTGGATCTTGTAGTACTGAGACTGCGTAGTCAAAACTTTCGTCAGACTCGCAATCCATCTAATCAAACACTTGCTCCATTATTTTCAACCAACCTTTTGCTTCAGCAGGGTCTGTACTTTCATAGAAGTCTACAGCCCCCTGCTTTCTAAGTTTATCATACCTCTTTTCTCTCCTCTTAGGAATTCCCTGAGGCATTTGTTTAAACTGAGGTACTGGAGACTCTCTATTGACTCCTATAGACTCAAGGTTAGCTACTTCTCAATCTCTTATAGTGGATAACTTGTAAGAAACAATAAGTGTGATCACTATATGAGTCTCTCATTATATGTCAGGATTAAATGCTTATATATGTCCCTATGTATGCCAAACTATATTATGATACCAAAATTTGTAACATACCACTTCCATTGAGCATAAGCCAAACATCCAGAGGATATTCGAGAACATACCCTATGAGAATGGCATGTTAGAATAGTCACATAACTTATTATGGCATCATACATAACACAAGTATTCAAAAGATCAACTTTTCCCATTTCATTCACAAACATAACTTACATTGTAGCATTACACTTCATAATCCATATATTTACATTATCAAAAGCATCTGACAGTTTACTGCTCCTTTACAAAATGTTCTACATGAAATGAGAAAAGTAAATAAAAACAATGTACTAGACTCTTCAAATATCAGCTGATCAGACCTTTGAGCCATTCTTGTTCCCAAAAATTGACGGTACTAAACTTCTACTAGATTGCCTAAGAAGCTAGGTCTCCCTTATACCTGAAAATCAACATTGCAATTTTGGTGAGCTTGCGGACTTAGTGAGTGAACCATCATCGATGTGCTCAATCAAGTTAGAACATAAACATCACAGCTATTAAACCAAATTCACAAGTATATCACAGTATCCAATTTTGTATACCACAACACCTTTCATCACATTTTAACAAGTATAACAGATGCATAACATCACATATCACTATATTAAAATAATTCAGTAATTTACTGCAATCATTCACACAAGTCAAGTAAAGTTATATATGCAAATACACATGAGACTCTACTTTCATTTTACTTTCTTATGACCGAGTACCTATTTACTATCCTGTATCCGTTGTGGATACCGAGCTCATTTCATTTACTGTCCTTACCCTTTATGGATTCCGAGCTCATTAATAACTGAACCTATAGCTTTTTGTGCACATCCTAAGCTTAAAGCTATTTTCACGTTGGTCACTCCAGTCACAACTCCTTTATCTGATCATGTATATCAATGTAATGGAATGCATCAATTCATATAATATGCTATCAATAGTTTTCATTCAATGTGCTCATGTCATTTATCACATTCTTCAGATCTTAGTCTGGCATTCCACATTCAATTGAGTACACGTTCAATATTACATATATAATTTGAAAGCACTTCCAATACGTTCCGGACTATCAAACTCCTCATACCAACAATGTCTGAAATTATCACAATCACAAAAGTAATAATTCAATAATTGAAATTTAAACAAAAAAATCAATCATAGTGAGAAAACATCTAGGTAAACTCACAGTACGCTCCAGATAAGAAAACATCTGGCAACCTCTGGATGCTGACGATTAACTTGTCTTCTTTAGTCATGAAATACACATATATTTTACACATTACTAAGTTCATCAATCATATGATTATTCACTCATGCACATGTATATGTGTCATGTTTAATGCCTACTTAATTGGCTTTTCAGGTATTTATCCTTATTCATAAATCTTGACCGTTCAAACATCATATCTTATACACATCTAGTTTGTAATTAGGTTTATACCTCAAGTAAACTTGGTTATTCTAAATTCATCAACCATACATTCACTAACCCTTTTCTAG
This sequence comes from Erythroxylum longipes, assembly GCA_027563885.1. Taxonomy (NCBI): domain Eukaryota; kingdom Viridiplantae; phylum Streptophyta; class Magnoliopsida; order Malpighiales; family Erythroxylaceae; genus Erythroxylum; species Erythroxylum longipes. The sequence continues at coordinate 20,491,481 of JAOQMS010000178.1, forward strand.
CATTATATATATTCACATAATTTCCCAATTCTTGTTCATTCACTCCTAATACATTACTCATATCCTTTAGATCATATTTGTATTCATAAGAACACCTTTATTCCTTTAACAACTCATAATTTCTAGATTTAGATACATTGATATCAAAAAAATCCGTTTCTTAAGTTATAACATCAATTAAGAACCTAAACTTATCAAACCCTTAACCAATGAATCAAGCAACTATCTAAGTTCATTTCAAGCCTCAATCAAGTCCAAATGCACCAAGGTAAAGTGAATTATCCTTATTTAATTTAACAATCACACAAAACATAATTTTTTTCACTTCAAAGCATTGCCCACGATCGTGGGAAGGAGCCAATGTAGCTTCCAAGATTGTAGGATGAGTGAATCGAAGGTTTACCATCATTTCCTTCAATTTTTTCTAGATTCTAACACATTTATACCAAATTCAAAACATCTTCATAATAGTCTATTAATTATACCTCAATTATACCTTAATTATACTCCAGTTCCTTATCAATTTCATCTATAATTCTAACTCAAAATTATCAAATTGGCAGCTCATAAACTATTTTCTTTCATGCACATTCACTATCATACATATAGTCCCATTTTTTTCCCATTTCAAGAACACTGCACTATCACCTTTCTCTAGAATAAATTCACCTTCATTATACTTCAAATCCCAATCTAATTCATCCATATAACAACCTATAACCCACGATTTTTATACATCAAGAATAAAGAATAAAAGTATCCAAGTTCATCCATCATATTCCAACACACTTCATCATCAACATCATATACAATCCATTCCAATTGAATCATCATAATCTTTATATTAAAACATGCCATAACGATCAATAATTTACTTACTTGTTTAGCTCAATTTCCACCTCAAATCATCAAGTTAACCTAGCCCTCCATGCATGCAAGATCATTACAAATTCAAGGTGGAAACAGGTTGGTTTTCAGCAAGGATAAAAGACCATAACAAGAACAATAATGTTCTGGTTCTTTACCTAACTTTGTAAAGGGTAAAAGTATGGATTTGGTGTGGAAATTTAGCAAGACTTAAACCAAAATATAGAAATGTGAGATAAAAGCAAGTTTCAGTGGAGAGAAAAGAATAAAATGGTGAATGTTCCAGTAGAAACACTTTCTACATTAGCTTAATTTAAATAGGTCCAAGGTGTCACCATGTTTCAATGACATATGTCACTAGGCATGCATTCCATTTGTCTCATATATAAGCTGCCAAATGTCACCAATATGCTAGGCCATTTGTCACTCAATCATTGCTGCCATTTGTCAATTAACTACCTATGTCAATTGTCACTAAATTTTCCTTACCAAATTTCACTCATTTTCATGGGCTTAGTCATCCTAATTTTTCATATGTTAACTTATCTTACCACTGACATTTTTCTTAAGATAAATGTACATTTTAATTCATCAATTTTCCAATTATAGCAATTAATTCCAAATCTACTAATTATAATCCACCAAACAAAAATTCAAGACATAAACAATACACAATACACAATACACATCATGATCCTTTTAAACCTTTCAAACCCGAGGACATGTTAATTCAGTGCACATACAATCTTTGCAATGTTTCCTAAATCATGATTGATGTGTGTATGAAAATATTATTCATGTGAATGAAATGCATGTCATAAATTCTCAATGATATTACTCAGGTGCAATAGTCTACGGCTCTAACCTTTAGTATGAAAACCGGCTAATATAGGTTTAACCATTTACCTCTCGAATTTTCTAAATCGCCATCACTTATGGCGTGTTGAAATATGAAATTCCCATAACATGAAACTTCGGGACATTAGCCAAAAGACTCATATGAAGATTAGGGTGAGTCAGGTGAGTTCTAGCACAGCGCCACCTCAACAGACAGAAGAGGACTTGACTAGCGAGGAGTCTGAAGAGGAAGAAGACATAGAAGAACTTGGTTGGAAGAAAGTGCTCGATATAATCTTTGCCAATACTAAGGTAATTACAGACACTTATGGAGAACTTTAAAAGGATGAAGGAGGTGGCTCGCATACAACGACATCAGAGCTGAGATATACATCATATTCATCGTTACTTCGAGGCTCAAAGTGTACAGCTACCACCTCTGACACCATCCCAGCCTCTATTACCGTAAGACTTTATTGCTAACCCTTTTCTTTTAAATGTATCTTTATTTTTATTTTTCTATTTTATGCTTCTTCCTTCCATGTGTTTTTGTTTGTCTCCTTCCCATATTGAGGACAATGTGTTATACAAGTGTGGGGAGGGTTGTGTGTTTTGCTTTGATTATGAATTTTGAATATTGTATGATAGTTTGTTAGGTTGCATATTGTGAATTTTGTGAATGTGTCAATGGCTTAAATGAAATGAAATTGATTTAATTTTGAACATAATCTGTTAGGTTGCGAAGGGTCATTAGCTCGTGAAATTAGTAATCTAGGTTCTTTGGCTAAATATGCAAGTTAATTAGAATTTAGTGTTAGTTTATCACCCTATAGGTTATCACAATCATTTATAATTTTAGGTCTTTTGGCCAAAGTAGCTTTGCTAGTATTTTTATGAAAACGAGTAGCTAAAGCAACACGGTAGGCATTAAAAAAATGTTTGTAAATTTTAAATAAATAATTATTTTGATGGCCTTTAGATTATGAATAGAGCTAGTAACCAGTTGAGAAAGTGATGTAGCCTAGTAACCAGATTAACACGCATCACAAATGTGTGACTATGCATCAAAAGGCTATAATGACATTCCAACTAAGTAACTTAATAAACACATGACTTAGTTGAGTAGCTAGATCGACATTCATCACCAATGTTTGCCTCTGTGTAAAAAGACTAGGTCCATGTCCACAAAAAGTAATAAAAAGTATTTTCTAATAAAAACCTACCGAACTTTTAAGTAACTTAACTTTTCATGAAAACGTACTTAGGATTATTTACAAAGTTTGAATGAACAAATAATTATTAATGTGTGTGTACAATTGAAAGGGGTGAATAAACTTGACATTAAATTTTGATTAATATGTATATTTAGTCCAGAGCTTCTAGATGCAGATTCTGCATGTTGATGGTTTAAAACAACTTGAATGATTGTGTTTAAAGTTAAATTTATTTCATAAAGTTGAATCCATTGTTTCATTATTGCATTATGTGCCTTATGATTTTATGTTTTTTGATGTTTTGTTTGCTTGAGGACAAGAAAATATTTAAGTGTGGAGATGTTGATAATTGTAAATTGCATCTTATTTTAGGACATAATTTGATATGTGTTTAGCAGTTAATTCAACCATTTAGTATGTGTTTAGGTTAGAATTGTGTTAGTTTGTTAATTACTTATGTTTTAAGTGTTTTATGGGTTAGTACAAGTCTTTGACCTTAAATATTATATTTTTGAGGTACCTTGATGTGTTTGCTAGTGTTTCAGGTTCAACATCAAAGAATAGAGAAGTTTCGGAAAAATTCGGGCCGAAATAATGACCCACGATTGTGCATGACTGTCAGACCACGATTATGACAGAAGCTTCAGATTTGGCCCACGATTATGGCGTGAAGCCCAGGGAATGGACCATAATCATAGCCTGCATATCACGATCATGATAGAAGGCTTAGATGTGAGCCAAGATCGTGGCCTTTGTTGGGCAGACATGCAGACACTCATGAACGTCAAGTTTCGAGGGATTATTTGGACCTTTCAAACTTCTAAAAAACCCTAGGGTTACCCAAAACACAAGAGGATATAAAAAGAACAAGAAGAGGAGAGAAAAGGAGCCTTTATATCAACCCTAGAGAGAGATCATCAAGAGATAGAGGAAGAGAAAAAGGAAGAGAGAAGAGGAGAAAAAGCTGACTCAAAGTACTTCCCAGATCAGGAGGTTTCCCGACATCACTGCCTCCTTGCCATCCATTTTATATTGTATTTCCTATTATTTTTAGTTTTATTATTGTATAGAAATGGATTGAACAGTTGATGATAGGATCTAGAATGTCGAGGATGTTCTAAACTCACCTTCAGAATTTTATTATTGAATTAATAAGAATCTGATTGTTTATGTGTTTATTGGATATTGTTGTGGTTTGATTCTGTTATTACATAATTCAATAATAAACTAAGAGGGTGAATTGAATGAAAAATGATTAAATTAGACTAACAAGAGTTATGTGATTTAATAGAAACCAGTATTAAATTAGATCCATAATTTATACAGAGAGAGATCTTGTATAGCTTTCTCATAGTTTATTAGAGAACTTCAGAACTAATTAGGATTTTGGATAGTTTGTGAATTGAGAGATTACAACCTCCATAATCTGATTAGGGTTAATGGTTATAACTTGAGAGAGAGTAATCAAACCTAGGATAATCTAGAATCAATAATCCAATAATTTGCAATCAGTTAGGTTAGCATTAAGGATAGGTAAAATTCCCTTTCTCTTAATTGGTAATTTCCTTAGGTTAATTCTTGGGTGCTTTGCAAATTGCTCAATAATTAGTTTTTTCATGTTTGATTTTTAATTTGATTGATTGAATTAAATTCTCGTATCAGTTTTGTTACATCTTAAATTTCTGTTATTTGTTTCTAGCTTTAGATTTTGGGATTCGATTTGTTCCCTCCTCGTGGGATCAACACCTTTGATACTACGATAACAAACCATGCACTTGCAGATTAGGAAGGGATAATAATTTAAACTTACACATAACCAAAACCCAATTAAGCTCCTCTTGACATTGCTTATCAAACTGATTTAGTTAATCATACTCCTTATTTTTGAACTTTTTCCTTGTAGGATTCCAAATTTTCCTTTAGATAGCTACATTAGGTCTCTAAGCGTATGTGGAATACTTCATCTTCAAATATTCTATTCTCCTTATCCAATCTCTCGAATGGAATTTTATTACGAAGCTTCTTATCATGCTCAACTAAAACACATATTTGTTAAAAGTTAACCCTTTTATATGAGCAGTTGCTTCATCCAAACGTAATGGCTAACTAATGTAGCTAGCCAAATGACTTACACCTTCATTAGTCTAGTACTCTAGGAGAATGTGATAAATGTTTAGCAAATGGGGATTTGATCTTCCTTGATGTTGTAGAGTTTGATGACAAGTTTCCATGCCTAGAGAAAGAATAACTTGTAGTTAAAGTACTAAAGACCACATTTTGGAAACCTCAAAGCTTTGTGAAGGGGAAATCAATGTGAAAAGGAATAAATCCTCTTCATTCTTAAACACCTTAGCTGATCCAAAAAATTTTCAATTGTGATTGTCCTAGGATGAGATTACTAGAAATGAGGTTCTTTTGTGTAAGAAGTGGCAAATAATGGTTAAACTACATTTAACATTTCCTTTCTTCAGTATCTTAATATTAAAATTAGCATATATTTTCCTTTAAAGGAAGTAAGAGGGTAATTATGGAGTTTCAAGGTCTAAAAGGAGTCCCCTAAAGAATTATTTCCAAGTTTTTCTAGGCTCCTGGGTAAGGGAACTAGAGTTCTGTTAAGCTAGTGAAGGTTCCTAAACTAAGTTAGGGGTACTAGAACCAAGTAGGATGTAACTATATCTTAAAGCTGGAAAGTTAATAGAGGAAAAGTTACGCACAAGTTCCAACTTCTTTTTTCTTTAATAGGGAGGGAGGGATAATATGTATTAGAATCTGAGTGAGAAGAAGAGAGCAACCCTACTATGCTATTAATAGTTATAAGGAATTGAGCACTTATAGTCTCTATAAAAAGTAAGTGAATGGGGCTAGTGTGTTGTGATTCATCAATTAGGGATAATCGTAATCGTGTATATCTCTTCGATGCTTTCATTTCAAAATGCCTGCTTCCACTAGTGCTTCACCTCTTAAAAAGCAATTAAAGGAAGGATCCCAAAATGAAACAAAAATAAAGCAAGAGGGAAGATGTAACATCCCGTTACCCATGTTGAGGCTAGAATAGTAATTATGAGAGTTTATTAAGAAATTAGAAAATGTATTTCATGCTCATGCATTATATGATATGCTCATACTCTTGAATATTGAATTTTTGCACATGAAAATAATTGTACACACATTCATTGACATATTCCGGGTATAATTGCTTTATATTTGCGAAATGTGATCATACTGAGAATTGTGATTTTGTATGTTGAAAATTGATTTAGAGAGTGTATTTAGTGATTTAGAATTTTTGGAGAATTTTAGAAAATTTCTGAAAATTTGGGAAATTTTTGGACTAGAAAAAATGCTTAATGGCAAGACCAATAAATGGAAATAGAAATAAGAATCAGTGATATTGAAGATTTTTATAGATGACTTTAGAATTATTAAAAAAATGATATTGAAAATTTTTAAGACATTTGGAGTAATGTTGAGGCTAACTAGACTAGTTTCTTTAGAAAAACTAGCTAATGCCTTAGAAGTTAGATAAGTGACAAGTGTCACTTGTCTAGTTCAAGTTTCACTATTTAATTACTTTTTACATGACCAAATCACGTTTCTCCTATCTTTGAAAGATCAAGTCATTCTTTTTGTCTTGTCTTATTTCCTTCTTTGTGGCTTTCTTCTCTAAACTTCATCTCCTTCACGGTTTTCTCACCAAAGTTACACCTTGCTTCTATCTATCTTTTACTACTCCCGTTTTGTTGTTTATTTCTTTTGCCTCAAGAAAAACCTAACCTAAACTACCTTCAAGATGATGTACGTGGGTGCATGAGAGTTAAGGCTTCTTGGAGTTTTTGAAGATTTAGGAGTTTATTCAAGTAAGTATCTTGTTAATCCTTTAGAGTTGTTAGATTATGAAACAAAAATGGTGATTTATTGACATTTCATAACCATGAGAAAAATAGACATTTTTCATGTTCACCGTGAATATAGTATGAAAACGTGGATTTGTGGATATTTTTGTTGTGTGTGTATAGATGATGTTGAACTGTAATTGGGGTATAATTGAAGATAAAATGATGTGGTTATAAGTTAGACATAATAGACTAAGCAAAAGAGATGAATTAGGATGAAATTGATGATGAAAAGTGCTGGAAATGTGTTATGTAACATCCCATTACCTGCGGGGAAGCTAGAATAGTAAATATGAGTGATTTATGAGAGATTAGAAAATGCATTCCATGTTCATGCATAATATGACATGCACATATACGTGAATATTGAATTTTTGCACATGAAAATAGGTGTATATGCATTCATAGACATTCCGGGTATAATTGATTTATAATTGAATCGTGAATGTGATTTTGTGGAAAATTGTGGTTTTTATATGTTTAAAATTGATTTGAAGAGTATATTTAGTAATTTAGAATTTTTGGAGAAATTTAGAAAATTTTCTGAAAATTTTGGACTAGGAAAAATGCCAAGTGACAAGACAATTGATAAATAGTAGTAGAATTAAGAGTCAAATGGCAGTGAAATTTTTTATTTATGACTTTGGGATTTAATGACTTATGTCATTAAAATTTGGGGACAATTGGAGTAGAAATTGGAGTTAAATGGACTAGTTTTTAAAAGAGGTCCAAGTGGCACCATAGGAAAATGACAAGTGGCAGTGACAAGTGTCACCACCACTTGCCACCCTTCCCCACTCACGACTCCTCACTTTTTTTTTTCAAAGTGAAAGACCAAATTTAGGTGTCTTTCACTTGCTTTTCTCTCCCTCTCTTCGAAAGCTCCATCTTTTCTCTTCTTCTTCTTTTCCCCTTCACAATTTTTGCTCTCCAACCTCCATAAACATTGAACCTTGCTTCCTTCTTTCAATTTTTACTTCCATCTTATTATTTATTTCATTTACTACAAGAAGAACCAACCTTACCACCTTAAAAGATGATGGATGTGAGTTGTAGGAGAAGCTAGAGCTCTTGGTGTTCTTAAAGAATTTGAAGAATTTGAAGAGAAATCAAGTAAGTTATATGTTGATTTTTATGGGTTAGTATAAATAGAACTTGTATGTTGAGTAATTTGATATTGATGGATTGGTTATGAAATTGTATGTATGTGTCGTGGATGAAGAATAAAGATTGATGATGTCTTGTTTGAGTATTTGATTTGTTGATAATTGATAAGTGGTTGGTAAAATGATTTTTGAGATAGAAAGTTCATTATGATAAATGTGTATATGATGTATTTTGTTTTTGGTGTATATGATCATTCATGGATTTTGAATTGTGGATAGATGATCTTGAACTGTAATTGGGTATTATTGAAGAAGAAATGAGGTGGATATAAGTTAGAAGTGGTAGATTAAGCAAAAGAGATGATTTAGGAAAAGATTGATGAGGAAAATGAGTTTTGTTTACTGCTTTCTGTGAAAGTTCGTCGAGGCCAACTTTTTGGTTCGCAGTGGCCAACTTGCAAAAGTTCGCCGCGGCCAACTCCTGTCTTCACCGCGGCCAACTTTCCTGCATAGCTCCAACATGTTTCAGTATTTTGATCATAACTTTTTCTGTAGTTATCCGAATGGAGTGATTCTTAAGTTGGATTAAATTGGAGACATAATTCTACAATTTTCTTGAAGAATTATAAAGTTAATTCTATCTCTAAGACTTTCAAATTTTGGTGTGAAATTGAGTATGGATTGAGGTTATAGTACTACCGGAGACAGAAATTTTATTTTGATGTTTTCATAAAAAATGAATGGATATAGGCTGAATCAGATAAAGCTGTCTTCACAAAAGTTGTATTTCATTCTCTTATCTTTCAATTGGTAATAAGTTAGTAATTTTTAGATATCTGAGTTGAAAGTTATTAGTTGTACAATTTGAGGGTAAGATTATGAACTAGCCAAAAGTTCCATTATACATAGTCTGTGGTATTTTGAGCATAACTCATAGGATACTGAACCAAATTGAACGATTTTGGTGTTATTAGAAACTTAAGAGGTAGAAGAACAATTTTATAGAACAAAGTACCTCAAATGACTTCATTTTCTTTGTCAAAAAGAACTTGTAAAGTTGACCTAAAAGTGTATTTTAGGAAAATTTTGAATTGAAGAAATGAGTTATGAATTTTGATTTCTATGGTTTTATTGAGGTATAAACCATAAGTATAAATGATACTTATGTGAGTTTGGAAATATATATGATTATGTGATGAGAATAATGGAAAGATACCGAGATTGTTATGAACATGCATTGTACACATTTCACATACATACATGTGCATAAATAAATAGTTATAATTGTGCTAAATTGTGATATGTGTATATTGTTTGTTATAGAGAAGCAATTGGAACATCAACATCCCGACGTTGTTGGAACTTCAAGGCAATAGCTTATGAAGCAATCAGTAAGTAACCTAGATGATTTCTCTCAATTATTGTTTGTTTAATTGCTGTTATGAATGATAAATGAATGTGAATTGAATTGTGTTGAATTCCGGACAGAAGGTCCGATGATTGTGAATTGTGGGATGTATGTTGAAGTGCTACTTGAATGTGAACATGAAGAACTAAATGTGTTATGATATGATTGATTGAAAATGTGAGATGCATTCCATACATGAATGCATGATCAGATAATGGGAGTTGTGACCAGAGTAGCCACCGATCAGAGCTTAAAGCTCAATGCGTGAAAAGAGCCTCGAGCTCAGACAATGATTAAAAGCCTAAGGCTCACTATGTAAAAATGAGCCCTGTATCCCCAACGGATAAGGGACAATATAAATGAGCCTGGTATCCATAATGGATACGGGACAGTTTAGGCATTCGGTCACAACAACGTAATCATTGGAAAAGAGTCACATGTCCATTCCATATAATTTGTATTGAGTATGCTTGATTGATTGAAATGTAATTGTCTTACTCTTAAATGAAAATGTGATATTATATGAAAAATGCAATGATGTGAATTATCTGTTATGTGAAAAATGATATGTTGCATGAATTGAGTGAACCATCGAGGATGGTTACCTCATCTAAGTTCACAAAACTCACCCAAAATTACACGTTGACATTTCAGGATGCAGAGAGGATTCTAGCTACTGAGAGACCGTACAAGAAGCTTAATTTTTGTACTTTTGTGAAGAAGATATGGCTCAAAGGTCGGTCAGCTAGACTAAAGGATTTAGTTAGATCTTTTGTATTTCCTCTTTCATATAGTACATTTTGTATTAGGATATGATGATGTACATGTACATATTTTTGGAAAGCTATAATGTATGTACATTCGGTATTTATGAAATGAAAAGAAGAAATTTGTTTTACTGGAATGTCGTATGGGTGTTCCGGTATGTACCTTATAGCAGTGGGGGTGCTACATGTTAGATGTAGTGTTTCTACAGAACATGCATCTGTATTTTAGATATATTTTGATCTATGGATATCAAATATGATGATTGTTGGCTTATATTAAACTAGAGACGAATGACTACAATTTTTATGCAGAAATCGAGTTTGAATTCTGTCTCTAAGAGTTTTGAAATTTGTCTTGAAGTTGAGTTTCATATTATGTCTCTGTTTCTGAACAGTATGTAGTAAATTGTGTATAACTTTCAGAATACTGAGCCAAATTGTATGAACTTTAGTTTGTTAGAAACTAAGACATAAATGAATAATTGTTTAGAAGCAGACTTTGCCTAAAAACCTCAATTTTTAGGTCTAAAATGGAAGTGAAGTTCGGAAAAAAATAAAAGAAAGAAGAAGGAGTGCAATGGTTCAAAAGCAGGTCGCAATTGCGACTCTGCTGGGTGAATACGAAAGTCGCTATTACAACACGTCGCAATCGCGACACCGTTGGTGATTTACAGTAGTCGCTATCGTGACCTGTCGCGGTTGCGGCTCGAGGGTTGTTACGTGGATGATTTTTATTGAATATGTCTTGGTATTTTAATGATATCTTGAGCTGTATATGTCCAAATGAGGTGATTTTAAATTTAGATTAAAGTAGAGACATAATTATACAACTTTATTAAAGAAGTCTAAATTTGATTTTGTCTTTAAGACTTTAAAAATTTTGTTTGAAATTGAGTCTTGATTGAGGTTGTAGTACTACCCAAGACAGAAATTATGTCTTGATGTTATCATAAAAACTAAATGGATATAGGCTGAATCAGACAAAGATATCTTTGTAAAAGTTGTATCCCATTCCCTTATCTTTTAATTCGTATTAATTTTGTAATTTTTAGATAACTGAGTTGAAAGACATCAGTTGTACAATTTGAGGGTATGATCATGAACTAGCCAAAAGTTCAATCATACATAGTCCATGGTATTGTGAGAATAAATTATAGGATATTGAACCAAATTAAATGATCTTGGTGTCATTAGAAACTTAAGATATAGAAGAACAATTTTATAGAAGAAAGTACCCTCTAATTACTTCATTTTCATTATTATATTGATCATATAAAGTTGACCCGAAAATGTGTCTTAGGAAAAATCTGAATTGAAGAAATGAGATATGAATTTTTATTTTTATGGTATTATTGAGGTATAAACCATAAGTATAAATGATATTTATGTGAGTTTGGAAATATGTATGATTATATGATGAGAATAATGGAAAGATACCCAGGATTGTCATGAACATGCATTGTACATATTTTATATACATACATGTGCATAAATGAATACTTATAATTGTGCTAAAGTGTGATATGTGTATATTGTTTGTTATAGAGGAGCCATTGGAACGTCAACATCCAGACATTGCCGAAACTTCAAGGCAATAGATTCAGAAGCAATATGTGAGTAACCTAGATGGTCTCACTTAATTATTTGTTTGCTTAATTTCTGATCTGAATTATCTATGAATGTGATTTGATTGTTGAATTTCAGACATAAAGGTTCGATGATTCTGATCTGATGATTGTGACATTGAAGTGCTCTTTGTATGTGAATGTGACAATATATGTTACTCAACAATGATGTTGAATGTTGGACCTTGGGTTCGATGTGATTTGAATGTGAATGTGCAAGCATGTGTCTGATTGAACATATGATATGTGAATCATTTCAATATTAGAATGCATGAAAGATAAAGGAAGTTGTGACTGGAGTTGCCAAGATAAAGAGCTTAAAGCTCAAACTGTGATCAGAGCCTCAGGCTCAGTTGTTAATGTACTCGGTATCCAATAAGAGATATGGGACATCATTTGATACAGCTCGGTATCCACTAAGGGATATGGGCTAGTAAAAGAGGCACTAGGTCACAACGACAATAATAAATGAAAGTGAGTTTTACGTGCATTGCATTTATCTTTGACGTGGGCATTTTATGTGAATGAAATGATCATCATGATTGTTCTCAAAGTGAAAGGTGATGTTTTATGAATATGCAAAGATGTGAAAAATATGTTACGTGTATTGATGTGATGCATGAATTGAGTGAACCATCGATGATGGTTACCTCATCGGAGTTTGCAAAACTCACCCAAAATTGCACATTGACATTTCAGGACACCGATAGGATTCTAGCTACTGAGAGACCATACAAGAAGCTTAATTCTTGTACTTTTGTGAAGAAGATATGGCTCAAAGGTCAGTCAGCTGGACTGAAGGATTTAGTTAGATCTTTTATATTTCCTCTTTCATGTAGTACATTTTGTATTAGATTTTGATGATGTACATATATAGATCTTGGAAAGCTACAATGTATGTACATTTAGTATTTATGAAATGAAAAGAGGAAATTGTTTTTTAAAAAAATTGTGACTTTCTTGTATAATAGTTGATGCTGTGATTAAATTGGATTAATTGCCATGTAATAAAGTGAAAGTGTGATAGTTAACACGTCATTATTATAGGGTATGTACTGGAATGTCATAAGGATGTTTCGGTATGTACCTTATAGCAGTGGGGATGTTACAGAAGATCTAGGCTAGGCAAGATAAGAAGGAGAATAAGAAAGGGAACATAATGAAAGGTAAAACAGAGGGAGTGGAACATAAGGTGAAGAAAGAGTAGTAATTGAGACGTCAAAGAAAGAAGGGATTGATAAACCCCCTACTTAAACTACTAGGTGGCTTACCCGGCACCCCATGGTGGCCCTCTAGTTGATATCTAATCTAGTTGGAAAGTTCCCATAGAGCTAAGCTTATTGTCGTTTTTATTGGGAAGCTTTAACTTAATATAAATAAATGAAAATAATGGTGTTTTTAAAAAATCATTTTACTAAAAATTTCGGCAGCATAACAGCTACCTTTTAATATTCTCAAAATTATCAAAATCCCTATAAAAGTTTAAAACACTTCTATATTCATACCAAATTCTCCATTACAAATTTTAGACTTCAAGTCCACTGACAAGCAATCTCAAACAATTAAATCAATTGATTTTAAAAGGGCTAAAACATGCTTATGCATTTAATTTAAAATATTTATATACATGCCTTCTTTACACAAAAATACATTTCAAACATATTTATGGAAATGCAATTGTTCTCAAAAGTATTTACAAGGTAATAATGCATACACAGTAGCATATGATGAAGCTAATCACTTGAGAGGTGGAGTACCTGATGCTGAATCCCCTGAGCGTGCACTTAGGAGGTTTTATTTAAAAATAGAAAATAAAGTGTGAGCTCAACAAGCTCAGTGAGTTAACTTTTCTGTTCAAATAATGTTTAACAATTTAAACCTCCCTAAAGCAAAGTCATTTCATTTCTTATTGTACAATGATAATGTAAAACATATATGCTTCTGGAAAACCAAATTTCTCAAATTACTTTTAAAGCAAATAGTGGTGGCATTATTATTGTCATGAACTTTCTTACACAACGTAGCCTTCCACTAATTTCTTTGCCATATGGTACCCTTAGGCATAAAGTCACGGAGTTAGTTTTGCATTGCTTACTTGCAACTAGTTAACCACTAGTTACGGAGCTAGTTTTACGTCGCTTACCCAAACCAAGTTAATCACTATACATCGGTAGTTACGGAGTACGTTCTACATCACTTACCGTAACAATTTTCACACATGCAGAGGGCGACTTGCTGGACTGCTGATAAACACAATATAACCCACTGTTAGTAACTGATGCCCCTAAACACTGCCATACAGGATCGAAATACTCTAACTGGCATAATAATATGTATAAAACCTAATGGTGTACCATTAGCTATAAATCTTTTTTCTTAGTACCTTAACTTTTGGCATAAAATTTAAACCACTTAGTAAATAAAGAGCAACTCATACATTTACGACTCATATCACTTTCGAACTCAGTTATGGGAGGATTTTACATTGATAACAGTACTAATAAAACTCATAATCATATAGTTTAATGCATAATCTAAAATCATGTCATTAATTCTTTTGCAAAGAATTTATTCATATAAAACAATTAAAATACACTCACTATTTTACAAATTTATCATCAAGCACACTTAAGTATTCTGTGCCTCTCTTATACCTACACAAATTGCATTTCCCTTAGGCATTTATTTCCAAATTCGAAAATAAGGTATTAAAATTATATATTTGGTTTAACCAAATTTAAGATTAGTGTTTAATCATGTAACATATATGCTAATCGTACTTTTGCTTTAACTTTCGTAAGCTAATCTATTATTCTCTATTTCAAAATATAACTTTGAAAATTACTTAATACCATCCTTTACTCGTTTTAAATTATCAATTTCTTCAAAACTCTATCTCACCCACTTAATTCACCATATGATTGAATATATAATGCTAACTTTTTCCGTTTGATTTTTCATAATATTTACCTTTAAAATTTCAACTTATTAACACCATAATCATAATCAAACTTCAATAATTCACCAAAGATCCATGCCAAGCATCATTCGAGCACTTCAAACAAAAAATTACAATATTTCTCCAACAATTTATGATACACATCAACTATCCTTTCATTTTCTTAACATATCTTATCACAAAAGCATGTTTTAAAACCTATAACATCACTCAATTCACATAGTATCATTCCTAATCATCTAACCACACAAATCCTTAAACTTACATAAAATAAAATCAAACTAATTCCAAATCATTTCTTTTTCATTTCTTTACTTCATTAGCATCAAAACTATACTATGAACATCATAAAAGATCAAAATAGAATTTTGGATCATATCACCCTTAAAACCCTAGCCATGGCCAATTCTTTCAATTTTGATTTCTTAGTTTACTTTCTTGTTTTCAACCCTTAAAGGCTTCCAAGCTTATTATCTACTCCATGGCAAGTCAAAAAATCCCCATTGATCAAGATTTCTTGGGTAATTGGTAATTGATAAGCACCTATCCTTGATTAAGATTTTTCAAAATCTCACTCAAAATGCATGAAAAATGAGTTGCAATCTTCTTCCTCTTCTCCTTGGCTGACGTTCTCCTTGTCTTCTCTTCTCTTTTTTTTTTGTTTCACTCTCACGGTTATCATCAAAATGAAGCAATTTATTTCTTAAGTTTGCTTTTTATACTCTCCATTAATGATACACATGTCATCTCGTAATTGGCCATCTCTAATGACTCATTAATCCTCTAACACTGCTTACTACAAAAAGACTAAATTACCCTTTAATGAATTTAATTCATCAACTAACCGAATTAAATTTCAAAAATACTCCATAATCATCTTATCATCAAATTGACCATGAAATACTCTAGTTAGGTTCAATTCTTATTTATTGGATGCTTTAAAAAATATTTGAATGGGTTTAAAATCATCAGTATCCATTATTTTCCAAAAATGGCATTTTAATCCTAATCTTTAAAAACTGCTGAAATCCATCCGATTGGACTTATTTTTAATACTTCATTACCATTAGACTCTAATACCTATTTCGGACATCTTTAAATTTTTTGGGGTTGATTCCCTTAAAATTACTATTCAAATAGAAATACTATTCATTGAACATAAAAAGTTTTATTCAAATGAAAGGAAAAATATAAGGTTTTACAGGGACAATAATTGAGTAGAAGGGAAGGGAATGAAGTAGCGTTAAAGATTTGAGGGACATAGAGAAGGAGTGAAGACAATTAAAAAATCATAAAAGAGAACATAAGCGAGGAGGTAACCTAAAAAGCTCAAAGAGGCTCATCCATTGTAACCAGTAAATTGAGATTTCTACTGTAACGGCCAGTACAGGTTCGAAGGTATCATGCCAGTGAAAAAAAGGTACAGAACTTAATAGTTTGGTATTAACCATTATCGGCAATTTTGTCTAGTACTGACCAATATTTGAAATACAAGCCAAGTCGTAATGTTTAAAAAGTTGAGGGACTTACCAAAAAATAAAACAAACAAAATTCCCCTTGTGGTCTTTCTCATTTAACTCTCTCTTACTTCTCTTACGTAGTATCCTAGCCTAGCCTTCATTTCCAATCTCCTCCCTCATATAGGTAGTTGCTGGCGATCACTACGTTACGAGTACACCACCGCGAGCCATCACATCATGCATCTCCACCATTGGACTGCCTACCTAACCACACGCTACAAACATCCACTACTCTCTCTAACCACCTGCCCAACTGCACTGCAAACCTCTACTACTCTCTCCAGCCTAACTGCTTACTGGAGTCCCTGAATAGATTGTTGTCTGTAGATTAGGATTTTCAATTTTTTAGATCTAGATTCAATCTCGACTGACCTGTGGTGAATGAAATTACCTCTTATGGTCTAGGATACAAAGCTCCTTCAATTGACAACTACAGAGATAAACTTTTAAGTAGCTCTATTTAGGAAATTAAAAGTTATTTGGATGAAAGAAGATGGTTGAAAAAATAGGAGACATGAGGCTATTGTTCATTTTTTGGTTTATTCTACAAAGAGCATAATGTTTTTCAAGTCAATTATTGCATCTGGCCTTGTTAGAAATGTTGATACCCTATTTGAGATATTTGATGAAGTTGTGAATGAAGTTAGGACAAAATATATTGTTCGGTTCATTACTAACAATGATTCTGCCTATAAAACAACAAGAAGAAGATTGCAAAGAAAGTATAATTCTTTTTATTAGCCTGCTTATGCTGCACATTATTGACTTGATGATGGAAAATATAGGGAATGCTAGGTATTTTCCTATTATTGAAGAGACTATGCAGAAAGCAAAAAATATGACCAAGTTCATCTATAATTGTGCATGGGTCTTGAATTTAATGAGAAAAGATTTCACTAATGGTAGGAATTTGTGTCATCCTACTATTACAAAATTTGCAAAAAGTTTCATATCACTTTAGTATTTTATTATGATAAAGAAAGAGTTGAGACAAGTATTTACAAGTGATAAGTAAGTTGCATCTTAGCATACTAGGTCTAATGTTGGATTGGAGGTTTTTAGAATTATACTTAAATATACTGAATTTTGGCTCCAATGTCAATTTTTCATCTGAGTTTGTAAGCCTTTGGTGAGGGTACTTCGTCTGGTTAACAGTGATGAGAAGATAATAATGAGTTATTTTTATGATGTCATGGAGTAGCCGAAGGAAGCAATTAAGGCCAATCTGAAATATAGGCCTTCTTTATACATACCTTTTCTTACAGTCATCAATGACAGATGATAAAGACAACTTTACTGCTTGTTGTTTGCAGATGGGGCATTTTTGAATCCTAGTATCTATTTCAAACCAAGTTTTACAAAGAAAGTTAAAGTTAATAAGGGAATGTTATTAACTATTACAATAGTTGTTGCCCATGAGATGATGTAAGATCTTCTAGGCTCAGAATGGAGATTTATAAAGATGTTTATAGTAATTTTGGGATGCCAATTTCTATTCATTAAAGAGACGAACTTATTTAGGTATATATTTTTTTCACTTTTGTTACTTCTTGAAAACTATCATCACTTTATTTTGTTTATAATGCTACTTTTGTTATCTTACAGTTGCTTAGTGGGACCAATTCAGAAGTGGTGTTTTAGAATTATAAAGGTTTGTAATTCAAATTCTAAGTTAATGTATGAGTGCAACAAGGTGTGAAAGGAGTTTGAGCATATTTAAATTCATCCATTCTAAGAAAAGGAATTGATTGGAGCACAAAAGATTGAATAACTTAATCTTTGTTTGATACAATTTAAGGCTTCAGGTAAGGTATGTTATTATCATTATTATGTTAGATATAATTTCTTATACTTTTTTAATAATTTAATTTTAGTGTTTACTAGGACCATTAATAGAACAAGTAGTTCTGTAGATTCAATTTGCCTTGATCATATTGATCTTTTAGCATATTGGGTTTTTGAGGAACTAGGCTTGATAAATGAAAGTTACTTAGAAGATAATCTTAGATGGAAAAGTATTAACATATCCTTTTGTGCAATAAATTTAAATGATGGTGATAATGTGGCTCCTTAAAATGATGAGGATTTTATACCAAATGGGAATTGAGGTCAATACAATTTGAGCGAATATTTAATTGAATGAAGTTCTAGGTTTGCGTTTCTTCTCTTCTTTAAATTTCACTTATATTTAATGTATATGCTAAACAATTCTAAATATTTTTGTTTCAGGTTTCACTTCTAATTAGTTCTTTGGCGTGAACTCTTGTTGTATATTGTAATTGTTAAAGAGACATGGATATTTTTTCTTTTTATTTGATGTTTTGATGTAATTATTATTTATTATGTGATGAAATTATAATATTTAAATACTTTGTATTGTTCTTAATTTTATATTTTTATGATGATTAAATGATCTTTTTATATTAATTTTGGTTATTATTTATATGTGAAAAATAATATTAATAAAAATAAATAAATTGTTGTTATTTTAAATTTCTATTATTACGATTTTTTGGAGACAGGGTTAATGTAAAATTATAATTATACAATACAACATATTAAAGGACTATTTTGCAATTTTAAAAAATTCAGTCATTATTTTATAATTTTAAGAAATTATTGAAATGGTACTTAGTATTGATCGGTATCACTATAATTAAATCTGGTATGCGTATCGGTATAGTATTTATAACATTGATTGTAATTGAAGACATATAGCTCATGCAAATTTTTAAAAAGAAGTAGGACCTACTCCTCTAACAATTTGATTAATGATTTTTAATATTATCAACTCTTGTTCTTTATTTATTTAATTTTTCAAAAAAAATATAAGTTTATTATTTTATTTTTAAAAAATATTTCTTTACTAATTTAAAAATAAGTTAATTGATTAATTAGCAAAAGGTATTTTTGATTAAATTTAAAAATTTTATTTATTTATTAAGAAAATGTGCCTTTTTTGGAAATTAAAGTAATTGTATTTCAAAAGAAAGGTAAGTAATGATACCTTACAGTGGTTTTAATACATTAAGTTAGCTCTTTTGCATAAATGACAACTTAATGAGCTACAACGATTCAAACTTTTATAGTCTACTTATTTAATTAATCCTTTTAAGAGGACAGGTGTCCTTCCACCATTTTGCATGTTAATAATCTTCATTTTTCTCCTTTGTATTGCATACCTTCTTTCTAAATGCTACTTCTTGTCACTGCTTTTGTGTAGTATAAGGTGTTCAAATTTGGATTATCCAATATTAGCTCCTATGATTTCCTGACTTAATGTAGTAGTGCTTCCTTTCTTCTTTGTTATATTTCCTTCTTATTGAACCCACATCTAGTGAAGTCGACATTTGACAATCTTAGTTAAAGATCTAAGATAAGTGGTGGATCCAGGTAAATTGACTTAACTCTCTGCATGTTATTGAATTATAAAGAATTCAGTATTATAATATTTTTACATAGTTTCTACCCATGTTGAACCCAACCTGTAACTAGTTTAAATGAATTCCAAAGAGGAGTTAAGGATCTTCGAAGAGAAAATTGAACCAAGTATGCATGTTACACCTTGAATAATTGTTCTTTTGTATGGATTAGATGCATGTATTCCAAGCACTATTAGGGAATAGAAACTTAGCTACAAGAAGAATTATTTTTACAATTCATTGTTTTCTCTCTATATGTCCTCTCAAAATTGGCACCTTTTAATTTTATATATAGGCTCTCCACTATTAAGATAGATTCCATCTTTCTTGGCTTGCTAAACTACTAGGAATGTGCAAATTTTTAACCACTATTAGTTCTCTTAACGGTATATAACACCCATGAATGCTTCAGGTTCCTACATCTTTTATAATTTCTTTCCCTCTATAACTCATATATACTGCATCCAAGATATAATTTGAATATCTTAGATTTATTAGCATTAGAGAATTTAAATTTTTAAAGCCAAAAATAAATTTCATTCAGAAAAGAGGTTGGTACGGTAAATTACAATAATCTAGTAGACTCTTCTGTAGGGTAGAAGAGTATGTACATGAAAAAAGGAGATGGTTTATAGTCTCAGGTTAAGCTTGACGAAGAATGCAAAGAAATGAATTAGTCCAAGGCATTTTTTCTAGGGTCAAGAATCTATTTTTGATTGCCATCTATAGAATGAAGGTGTGAGGCCCCAAATTGTAGCCTAGTTGGAATGTTTCATTGAACATGTATTCCATATGACTTACTTATGTTTTTAAAGAATCATACTT
>JAOQMS010000178.1:20513683-20539020 GCA_027563885.1 Erythroxylum longipes
TGTTTGTTGAGATTCTGGTAATGTATGTATAAAGAGTTTTGTATGTTTCGTAATGCTTCGTGTTCAGTGTGTTCTGTTTGTATGTGGCACTTGCAATATCCTCCTAGGGGGTATTAGGGTGTCACAGAAGGAGAATTTAGGAACTTATTCCTTAAACTAAACCAAATTGTTCCAATCAACTTCCTAATAAAGGGGTTGAATAGAGCAACACAAAGGTATTGGTGAAGATGCTAGAGGGACCCATAGTGAAAATTATCTTATCATTTTTGGATTGATTGGGGAAATAACTGGGAAAGTTAGGTAAGAGATTAACTAAACCTCTACGAGGGCAAATCCAATTATTATGACTTTACTCTAGTATTGATAGGGAGAGCATACTATATAGTAGGAAATGAGGGGTCGAGATATAGTGGTTTAAGATCTATCCAAATGTCAAACCAAAAGATTGTTTGTTCTCCATCACCAATCATATATTTTATATCTTTGCCTATTATTTCCCTAAGCCTTAGAAGGAGCTTGACAATTAAGGAAGTGCTAGAGTTAGGGTTTATAGACCATAAGCTAGATCCCCTTATGTACTTTTCATGCATCCACTTCGCCCAAAGTGTTTATTTGTCATTGAATAGATGCCATATTCTCCTTACCATTAGGATTTTGTTTATAGTTCAAATTGACTTAATCCTATGCCTATTTAGGATTTAGAGAGGCAAATCTCTTTTCACTTTACTCTAGGAGTCCTTTTATTATTTTCTGATCCAGTCTACAAGAATTTTATTAGGATTCATCCAATATCCTTGATGATTTTAATAGGTAATACCACAAGAGAACTATAACAAATATGCATGCTAGTTAAAGTAGAAGTGAGTAGTTGAGTTATATTTGCATATGATAAAGTCTTACATTTTCATCTGCAATTCCTTTGTAAAATAGGATCAAATAGTATTTTGCAACCATTATAAGTTATTCTAGTTGATGAGATAAGTAATCCAAAGTATTTAAAAGGTGCTTTACTCAATTAGAGTTAGGATAGTAGCACTAAGGACTACTCCATGGAATTGGTGATAAAGGAGATGTAGATCTAAATTTTTCTCCTCTTAATTAAGAGATCAGAGATATTTAAGAATAATTAGAGATAATCCAATAATAATTGTACTAAGTTTCTATTAGCTCCATATAGTAAAAGCAAGTCATCTGCAAAAGAAAGATTATAGAGCATTACTATCTTACACTAGTTATGGAATTTAAAGGGTTTCCCTTGAGTAATGTTGAAGGATATCATTCTAATAAATAGCTAAATTGCTAGAGTAAACATATATGAAGATAAGGGATTACTTTGTTTAATTTTGTTGTCCCTTTTGAACATATGAGTAGCCCCTTAATTCATGAGAACATTGAATGATGAAGTGGATAGGCAGTGGAAAACCAATTGATAAAGATTTACAGGGAAACCAAAGACTTGCAAAGTGTGGAGAATGAAACAATAACTGAGATTATCAAACGCTTTAAAGAAGTCTATCTTTAAGGAGCAACTTTTAATAATCATTTTGGAATAATATTCCTTAAAGATGTCTTATGCAATCAGGAGAGTATCTCAAATGTTGCAACATGAAATGAAAGCAAAATGAGAAATATTGATTAGCTTAATCATAAAAGGTTTTAACATTGAAGCCAAAATCTTAGAGATGATTTCATATAGAATATTACAACATGATATAGGTCTCCTTAAAGGAAGAGGGGTTGGGGATTTTAGGAATTAGGCATAGAAATGTTTTGTTTATTTCTTTGAGCATGGTGCCTAAATTAAAAAAAGTCTTTGACAACATTACAAACGCATGGTTCTAATAAGTTCTAGGACCTTTGGAAAAAATATACATCAAAATCCATCAAGTCCCAAATTTTTATCCATATTAAAACTGAAAATAATATTCCTTGTCTCTAAATTAGAGGCTATTTTAGTGAGATGATTGATCTTCGATTGATTGGGGGAGATAAAATTGAATCTGAAAAACAAGATAGGGGAACTTGAGGACACAATTCCGATGCATATGATAAACTTGAAGTAATTGTAAGTTAGGGACGTTAATTAATCTTAATCATAGCAAGGATTGCCTATAGGATCTATAATTCAATAAATTTTATTGTAATTCCTTATAGTGTAGATAGATTTATGAAAGAAAGATGAATTGGCTTACCTGTGAAATTCAATCTTTTTTCTTTAATTAACAATTTTGGGCTTCAAGTGAAGAAAGGTAAGAGCTAAGTTTAGTTTTTTTCTTCTTTGTTTCAAATCACCATTTAGAGGATCAACATATAGAGCAGTTTGAGCTATCATGAGTTCATCCCTAATTTTGTCGATTACCTTAAGTGAGTCATTCTTAAAATGATCCTTATCAAGGTTCTTAAAGTCCCTTTTATACTCTTCAATCTTATAAGATTTTGTAGGCTACAAATCCCTTAATTAGATCGTCCAATCCTTTAGCTACTAAGTTCTCATATCCCTCTGGTTGACTTTTTCAAAGTTTGTCAATTATGAATTAACTGCAAATGCACGATGTAGTTATAGTTAGTATCGACAAGTACGAGTCGATCTCACAAAGATGATGAATAGTAGTAGTTACCGTTGTCTTATTATCTAGTCTATAAATTTTGTTTTCATTTTTAATTAAAGAAAATAAAACTTAAGCAAATAAAATAAAATAGGTAGCAATGTTGAACAGAGAAATAAGAAATCAGTTAGGAAATTACCTATATTGAGAATTATTGTCTAGGTTTCGAATCCCCCTAAATACCCTTAATTGATTGATCTTTAATTATGCAATTGATTTATTGGCTATTAGACAATGGAAATTCCTATGGTATGCTAATAGCTCACTCTTGAGTCTAATAACAACTAATCCTAAGGTTATCAACTGCATTACTCAGGTTCAAGTTTATAGAATTTCTTTATTGATTTATGAATCTTGTTATTAGTTTTGACCCAAACACAAAATATTTATCCCTAATCTAGGTGATTTATGTCATTCTATCTCAAAGGTTGCAATCAACTCCTTCTAATTATAGTAGATCTATTCACACGTAGGATTTCTCAATCACTATGTTAAAAAATCAGATTATACACTAATATTTCAAATCTATTAGAACATATATTAAACACGTAATTGAATCACAATATATCGATCTAAATAATTGCATTAGTAAAAGAATCAGAATATGTTATTGCACAAAACTATGGTTCATCTAACTTAGGCACTCAAAGAATTTAGTTACATATGATAGAACACGAAATCAAACATAAATAGAAAGAAAAACGAATTGAAAACAATGGGTTCATAATTCTAAACCTCTTTGTTTGTCTCATATTGAATATTTTTGCAAGGTAGATGTTTGATCCTACATTCTTTTGGATCTTTAGATGAATTCTTCTTTTTTTCCATTTCTCTGGATCAAAATTTCCCCTTAAGTCACCTCTCAGTCTCAGAACGTATCTGTACATATCCTCCTCTACTTTGCCTCTTAACATGCCTTTTTTTATAATAAATTTTAAGGTTTTGAGAGATGCACAGGCTGATACATGGTCATGCATCAAATCATGCATAACCTAAAATCTCCAAAATTTGTGAATTTACACAACATTAGAGAAGTACACGAACTGATGCATGATCATGTATCCTTTATATGCTTTAAATCTAAGTTTCATGCCGCATTTTCATCTAAATTCTTCGTTTTTAATTCTATGAAGAAAATTATAACCTATAAACATACTTGGAGTGAATTAAGTATCAAATATACAATAAAATTATAAAATATCAAGCAAAAAAATATCAAATATGGGGTATAAATATGATCAATTTTACATCTATCAAACATCCTCACACTTGCGCTTTTGCTTGTCCTCAAACAAACCATAATAAAAAGTATCAATTTTACAGCATCAATCTCTCATCAATCTCTGATAGTTACAGGTTACTTTATGTTTTAGTGGGTAATTTAGTATGTTTTTAGTTGTTAATTAGATTGTTTGTGCATGTTTAGGTTTAGAATTGTATTAGTGTGATTATATGTTTGTGTTATGGTTTAGAGCATGTTATTGGGCTTTAATTTTATACGTTTAAGGTGTTTTTATGAGTTTGTTAGTATTTGAGATCAGATAAAGAAGATCGGAGAAGATTTGGAGAAAGCTCAAAGGAGGAGCCAAGGCCATGATTATGACATACCAGTCATGATCGTGACAAAAGCAAGCCAACCAGGGTTATAATTGTGACAGAAGCCAAACAGGACCAAGTCACGATCATGACATATCTATCACGATTGTGACAGAGGCCTAATTTCAAGTGTCAAAATCATGATAGGGGTGATAACAGACGTGGAGAATGCTTCCGAACTCATTTTTAAAGGGTTATTTTAGACATTTGGGCGTAGATAAAACCTAGTCTTTACCCTCAAAAGCCTTAGGACTATAAAAGACAAAAAATGACCTAAGTTAGGGGAGCCTCCATTTTCCACTTTTACGAACTTAGGAGCTAGAATAAGTATGATGCCTTATAATTTATGCAAAAAGATGGGGTTAGGTGAAACAATGCCCATCAGGATGTGTGTGAAGTCAAGGATGTTCTTGTTAAGGTTGACAAATTCACCTTTCCCACGAACTTCATCATTTTAGACATTGAGGAAGATTTGGAGACAACCATTATCCTTAGATGACAATTTTTAGCCACCACCCGATCTTTTATAGATGTTGATGGAGGCAAGTTAACTCTAAAAGTGGAGAATGAGAAGGTGTCATTTAAGATGTCTAATGATAAAAGAAATTCTTTCAAATCTGTGGACGCTATAAAGGGAAATGAGTCTTGTGAAAAAGTTTAGAAGATTTATACTCAAAAGGACTCATTATAATAGCCACAAGTTTGAAAGACTACTCGAAAGAAAAAAATGAGGAAGAAAGGTGGTTTAAAGCACAGTCAAGTAGCTCGCTTACAATTTATGAAATCTACAGTAGTGCGACCATTACATGACCATTTGAACCACTGTGAGCAAAGGAAGTATGTCCAACTCAAGGAAGTCAATGAAGCGCTACATAGGAGGCAACCCATGATTTTTAAATTTATGTTGTTTCATCTTTCGTATTAGAATAGGTTTCCAATTCTATTTTTGCGTGTTTTTCGATATAAGTTAACACCTTGGAGAAATCAAACCTAAGTATAACTTGGGTTTTCTTTATCTTTCTCTTTTTCATAATGGATGGAAATGGTGTGGAAGGGAAAACAACGAGGTGATGGTGAAAATATAAGGTATGGAAGGTACTCAAGAGTGACACAAAGAAGAGAATCGAAAACAGGAAAGAAGTGTGAAAATTCCCATTGTCACAATCGTGATCCATTTCTGAACCTTATGTCACAGTCATGACTTACGACAGGGATAGAATAAGACACATAATTTTTGTCCCATTTTTTCCAATTTGACCTCTCCTTTCTCCTCCCTAACCTATATATTCACCCTTACCCTCACTTTTCTCACCCGTAACACTCGCTCACTCTCTCTTTAGAAACAAACTCTCAAATCCTCTCCCTTCTCTCTAGAGAAGTCTTTATCTCTTTAAATTCTTCGCACCTATCATTCCAAATGGGAACAAGAATTAAGAAAACAATCAAGCGTGCTCAATTTAAGGGCAAAGTTCAAGTGTCGGGACGTGAATAAAGAAACTGAGTATTAGATTACAAAGCACCCTTTCTAATAGTTCAAATTCCAACGAATGCTCATGCGTATGAATCATGTAAATGCGACTCATACTGGGGATCAGTTGCTATTGCCTGCTATGACATGTTATGATGCATGTATTCTGACATATATTTTGAAAAAATGCCCATGTAAGACACTAAGCTTAGGATTTGATACCAAGCATTGTAGCACCCCACTTCCACTGAGAACGTATCCGTACATCTCAAGGACATTTAGACACACAACCTGTGAAAGCGACGCGCTAGAGCAGTCAAACAGAACTTATTGCAGATTTTTCTCAAACATCACATGTATTTTTTGAAAAAATAATAATCATTAATGTCCCATTTTATTTATAACAATTTCAATCACAATTGTCACAACCAATATAAACATTGCAGAATTCCAGTAATCATTTGGGCCCTTTACAAATTCGAAACATTTTCAGTCATAAAGTCATTACATATCAGAATTATTCACATGCAAATGGTACAGTATTCGTATAATACATACTTTACTACAAAAATAATAGAAAACGTATACAAACGCCATCTGATCCCAATCTCTATCTCTTATTAGACTTCAGCGACTATATTTCTAGTTTGTCTAACTGGGTATCTCCTCTGAGTCTAAAAAAAAGTTGTAATTTTGTTAAGTTTTGCAAACTCAATAAGCTACCCATCATCGAATACTCTCTTATAACACATAACACATACAGTTTATGTAATCATATAATTCATATCACTTCATTAATTCATCATGTAGCATCAATTAACACTTTATTCATTTATTTCACATTTCACATTTGAGCAATTCAAACAGTTCATTTCAATCATTTAAACATTCATATCAATTATATATGCAATGCTCATAAGACTCACTTTCAATTATTATTGTTATGACCGAGTGCCCATAACTATCTCGTATCCATTGCAGATATCGAGCTCATTAATAACTGTCCCTTATTTGTTGGGGATACAGGACTCATTTTACATAGTGAGCCAGAGGCTCTTACCACATTCTGAGCTTTAAGCCCTTTTTCACTTTCCAAGCTTTAACCTCTTTTTCGGTGGCTACTTCGGTTATAATAGCCTTTATGTTATCATTCATTTATGTAAAGAAATGTATCACATGTATTTAGTCAATCAATTGTGCTTAATCTTACACTTTTATATTCACGTTCACATTCCTATTCACATTTATCATCAGACCCTGGGTTCGACATTCAACATTTATGTTGAGAATCACTTATTCAGTCAAATTTACATACAATGAGCACTTCCACTGAGTTTTTCATACATCAAACACCTCGGACATTTAATGTCCAGAATCAAACTATCCATATTGCATAACAATTCAAAACAGAAATTAAAACAAACAATTAAACATATAAGATCATTTAGTTTACTCATAATACGCTCCCGATTAGCATTAGCTTCCATGTTTCGAAAATGTCTAGGTGCTGACATTTAATCTTGTGTACCAACTTCATGCAATACATATTGTAGACACATTACTAATTGTATAATCATGTAAACATTCAGTCATACATATATGTATATGTGTAATGTATAATACATCATGTAAACTATTCCAGGTATTTATCCTTAATCACATCACTTGATTTTTAATAACATCATTTGTGTGTGTCAAGCTTACTCTAGGTTCATACCTCAAAGAACTTGGTCATTCAAATAACATAATTCAATCATTCATCATTTCTTTTCTAGCATTATAAGTTCACATTATATTCATTTTCTCATTCATTCTTACCCAATACACATCATTCAATCATTCACTAAGGTTATTTTAGCTTCCTAAGATCACATTTATCATTCATGTTTACTTAATACTCATCATGGAATCTCATTAGCCATCATAAGTTCACTTTCATTCTTATAACATTCCAAAATTTCATATTTGAACTCTTGATTTACAACAATCCATTCTTATATTTACATCCTTTGTCATCACCGTAAACATATCACTCATTTTTCTCTTATTTCCACATCAAAATAAGTACATTTCAAGCTCCATTGAAGCCTAAATGTATCATAGGAAAGCATTGATAAGTCCATAATTTATGTATATACTTTTGGGATATAAGGCATAACTTTCGCTGTGGACATTCAATTAAAGTCATTCAAGTATGCTTTCGAAGAGGACTTCGTGTTCTACAACTTTTGTGAAGACCTTTAAGAGATATTTTGTCATCTAAAGGGTCAAAATCGCACATTTATGTAGGTGTCCAAAGAATGTCTGCCCAGTGGACTTATGTCCCTCCAAACGGACATGACGGAGCTAGATTGCTGGAATTCTAAAGATTGTCTGCCCAGCAGACCTGAAGTGCACCTACCAGACATGTACTAGCCATTTTCTAGATTTCCAACTCCTACAAGTTATATCTAACACATCTTATGCATATCTTATCATTCGTACTTCAATTCCTCTTCATTCATACCTTCATTCCAATTCAATACCATTTACAACCAAATCATAATCTATGTTTGATCATCAATCAAAAAACAAAACATTCCTACTTATACACATTCATCATAAATTTCTGCACATGTTTAACTCCCGTTATCACCTTCATTTCATCTTTAACTGATCACATTAATTCTTTCTATTTCAAGACACCATATTACTCTTTTTCATTAGCTTCAAACTCATTTTAACTTATCTCTATAACACCCAAAACAATCCATGTTAATATAAGGAAAACAGAGCACAAAAACATCCATTCACTAATCAAATTTTTTCACTTCTTTATACACCATTCTCATCATCATTTTAACCCAAACACATCACTACATCAATTTATGAATCATTACTCATTATATATGTAAAAACAAGACATTTACATATCTAATTTTTCTCATTTACGTTTCAGCATATATACACCATCATTTCATGATCAGTTAACCCCTAACTATCTTCATACATGCTTCATTCAAAAAATCAAGAAGGATAATGCTTTATACTTGTTTAGCTTCAAAGTCTTCAAATCACTCTTAACCTAGCTTTCCAAGAATCAATCAATCATCATCAAGGAGGTGGTAGGGTTTGGTCTTTTAGTGACAAATGAAGAAGACTAAAAAGTGGAAATAGCAAGAAAGAGGGTGAGAGCAAGCACAAGGCCGTGAGGTGGGATGTATTTCGTGAATGGAGAAGATGAAGAGTGATGAAGATGAAGAAAGGAAGCAAGTATCGTGGGACAAGAATGAAAGACAATAGAGAGAGTCTTTCAAATAGGCATAGAATATAGGTTATAATAACTTGTTGGGTGTCATGACACTGGTCATGACACCTTACACTTAAAATTATACTAATTTCTTTTTCTTGTGATGCTAATTAATACTTAATTTCTTAGTCTATTTGTCTCCAATATCTAATCCAATTGTCTCCCAATTATCTATGACACTTGTCATCAAATCTTAAAGTCATTTATCAATTATTTCTACTCTCATTTGACACTTAATTCTACTACCATTTATCAATTTTTTCCCACTTGGCATTTTTCCTAGTCCAAAAATACTTAAAATTTAATTAATTTTTTAAATTTCACTAAAAATCCTAAATCAATAATCATTATCACCTATTCAACTTTCAAGAGATATAAACCATAATTCATATCACAATTACATTTGTAAATTAATTATACCTGGTAAATGTCAAATGAGTGTATGAATAATCACTGCAATGTGTGCAATAATCAAATTTACATGTATGTATGTTGTATTATGCATGAGCATGAAATGCATTTCCTAATTTTCTCATTGATGTCTCTCATGTACAGTATTCTAGGGTTCTAACCTTTAGTATGGGAAAACAGGATGTTACAATATATGTACCATTTAACGAGAAGACATGTAGCTGGCTTCTTTACGGGACAACTGTCCTTAAAGAAGGAGACACTTGTCTTAACTCATCTAATAACACAGGTATATAGTAGAGTCTTTCCTTAGATGTTTCTGCTGTAATTCATTCTTCTTCCTCCCTCACATTATCGAAATACACATATAACCCTCACAACTTTGAAATTTTGCTTTACTTCTATTCATAGTCAGTTCAAGATCCATATAAGATTCTGCTCAAATATAGCTATAATTTGTTATCATCTCTTTGCCTTTGCTGAAATCATTCTACTCCCATCTTGTACTTGGATGATCTTGCATGCATGGAGGGTTAGGTTAGCTTGATCATTGAGGTAGAATTTGAGCTAAACAAGTAAGTAAAATATTGTTCTTTGTGGCATGTTGTGATAGAACTTGATGATAACTGAATTAGAGATGGATTGATGGTAATATTGGAGTGAAATACGTGATGAAAAATAATGCATGAATTATAGTTTCTGTTTTGTTTTTGCACGCATGAAACATAATAGTTTATAAGTTGCCAAATGAATGATTTTAAGTTAGAATTGAAGCTGAAATTGATGAGGAATTGACATAGAATTAAGGTATAATTGAGGTATAATTAATGGACTATTATAAAGATGTTTTGAATTTGGTATGAAGGTGTTAGAATTAGGAAAAATTGAAGGAAAATGGATAGTGCACATTTGGTTCACTCATTCCATGATCGTGGATAGTTGAATTAGCTCCTTCCCACGATCGTGGGCAATGCTTTGAAATGAAAAACTTTTGTTTTGTGTAATTATTGAACCACATAAGGATAAGTCACTTTACATTGGTGTATTTGGACTTGAATGAGGCTTGAAATAAACCTAAATTGTTGCTTGATTCATTGGTTAAGGGTTTGATAAGTTTAGGTTATTAATTGATGTCATAACTTAAGGAATGGATTGTCTTGATATCAATGTATTGAAATATGGAAATTATGAGTTGTTAAAGGAATTAAGATGTTCTTATGAGTGCAAATATGATTCAAAGGATATGAGTAATGTGTATTAGATATAAATGAATGAATGTTGGGGAACATGTAGTAATTGTAAGTGAGAATTGGATAATCATATGAACGTATATGATTGATGAATAAATTAAGCTTACTTAAGGTATAAACCTAATTACAAATTGATTATATACAAGTTATAAGGTTTGAATGATCTGAAAGCATATAAGTACAGTTAAGATCTTTGTATATTAATACATACCCAGAAGGTCAATTGAGCATGCATTGAAACATGATATATATATATATATACATGCGAATGATTGAATAATCATATGATTGACAACTTAATAATGTGTGAAATATGTGTGTATTGCATAAAGATAGATATACAAGTTGATCGTCAACATCCAGACATTGTTAGATCATCAAGGCAAGAGCTTATTTGGAGCATAC
The DNA here is from genome assembly GCA_027563885.1 of Erythroxylum longipes. Classification (NCBI taxonomy): domain Eukaryota; kingdom Viridiplantae; phylum Streptophyta; class Magnoliopsida; order Malpighiales; family Erythroxylaceae; genus Erythroxylum; species Erythroxylum longipes. Next base: position 20,524,709 of record JAOQMS010000178.1, read on the forward strand.
TGTAAGTTAATCTAGATGTTTCTCACTATGATTGAATTGTTTTTGGTTAACTTTCAGTTATTAAACAATCACTTATATAATTGCTATGATTTTAGACATTTTTGGTCCGAGGAGTTTGATACTTGGGACTTTATATGGAAGTGTTTTCAATTTGTATATGTAATATGGAATGTGTATTCAACTAAATGTTGAATGTCGGACTCAGGTTCGGAGAATGTGATAAATGGCATGAGCACATTGAATGAAAATTATTGATAGCATATTATGTGAATTGATGCATTTCATAACATTGATACGTATGATTAGATAAAGGAGTTGTGACCGGAGTAACCAACGTGAAAAAGAGCTTAAACTCAGGATTGTGCACAAAGATCCATAGGCCCAGTTAGTAATGAGCCCGATATCTACAACAGATACGAGACAGTAAATGAAATGAGTCCAGCATCCATAACGGATATGGGACAGTAAATAGGTGCTCAGTCATAACAAAGCAAAAAAAAATGGAGTCACATGTGATTTTACATATACATCCTTATATGTATCATATGATTGAATTAAAATGAATTATTGAATTGTTTGAAATACAGTTTAAAATTAAATGAAGATGTGTTGTGATATGAAATGTTAGCTTACCTGATATACTTATGAGAGTATGATAATCTTGATGTACTTGATAAGGTATGATGAAATGTGATGTGTTCAATATTGGATGATATGTAATACTTGTTAAATTGGGATATGACTTGTCTCTATGTATCTGACTTGAGTGAATACATCGATGATGGTTCACTCACTGAGTTTGCAAACTCATCAAAATTGTAATTTTGATTTTCAGGTTCAGAGGAGATCTAGCTAGACTAATTGGATTATATCTACTGCAATTGGATATGAGTTAGTGGTCAGGATCAGTTGTACCTGCAGATGTCTCTAGTCATTATACATCAAGAATAGCATTTCTCACCTATTGTCAAATTTATATGTGAACTCTGAAATGTAATGACGTTTGTGATTTAATATGATTGTGAATGAAATGATTCAAAATGAATATTTTAAATGCTTTTGATATGTGATGCCTTAAAATATGATAATGTGATCGTCTTAACGTGCCATCCTCATAGAGTATGTTCTTGAATAATCGTCGATACATTCGGGCTTATGCTCTATGAGAGTGGTATGTTACATTTTGGTATCAAAGCCCAAGCTTAGCATTTTACATAGACATTTATCATAATATATGTCAAGTTACATGCATCTTAAATATGTCATACACTGTCATTATTGATTAATATTAATTAGGCATGTAGAGACAACTGATCCCCAGTCATAGTTGCATTTAAATAAGTCACAAGCATGAATATTCGTTAAGAGTTTAAACTGTTAGAAACAATGAGAAGAATGATGATCTGTCAGAGTGTGAGAAAATGAAAATTGTTAATATTTTGATATAGGAGATACTATATGATACGATATGTGAGACATAAATTCAGTGTATTTGTATTCATGGTTATATCATTGAATATGATATCAGTATTATGATATGGTTCTATACCTTTAAACTAATGTGAATGTGAAAACATTTTTATGGATTGACTGAGAAAAATAGAGATAGAGGTAGAAATGACAAGATTTAAAGTGTACAAGCAAAGTTGAAAGAAAACCAAAATTTCTATTACCTTCAAAGGTTGAACTTGGAACTGGAATGGTTGTTTAATTATTATATTAAGAGCTTATGATTTAGTATAAGATTATATCATTAGATTCGATATCAGAATTTCATAATGGTTACGTATCGTATATTGCTGAATTAATTGAGAACATACTTATGTAAGATGAAATAAATGATAGCGATACATGTAAAAGTCCTCAAGGTTAAGTTGATCAGTTATTGTGAGTGCACATCTGATGGTGTGGTTACCTTGGCGAATGAGTGTAATGACATTTGTGATTTAATATGATTGTGAATGAAATGATTCAAAATGAATGTTTGAAATGCTTTTGATATGTGATGCCTTAAAATGTGGTAATGTGATCGTCTTAACGTGATAGTATGTTCTTAAATAATTGTCGATACGTTTAGGCATATGCTCTATAAGAGTGGTATGTTACAACTCAGGCAAAAGGCTTTGTGAGAGTTTCGCGTGTTCCCTACGTCTAATCAATGTGATTAATAAAGTTTTATCTACATGATTTAAGTTTGGTTGATTTGTTGAACAAACACAAGATTAACTAAATTTTAATGGAATCCTAGTCTTATAGAGTGATTAAACTAATATATTTGGAATAGTAGTGAAGGCTATTATTTTAAATAAAATAGTAGTCGTAACCAAATATATGACTAAATTGTTAATCTTATTTGGATGTTATGAAATATAACCTATTACTTGCTTTTCTTATATTTTTATTTTACTCTAAGTAAAAAATTACCTTTGTTTAGTGTAGCTGATAATAACAATTAGTGAACCAAATATTAGACATAGGTTAGATTTAAAAAGAATTCTTAAAAGGATAAAAGAAAATTGTATGTTCATTGTGCAATATTGATGTTAATCCTTGAGGAGGATTTTGGTGACAAAGTTTGAGAGATATTTCAATGTCTATAGATGACAAAACATGGAGATATTTTAAAATTAACTAATGTCTCATAGAATTTAGGTGCAACATATATAATGGATTTCAACATCATGATAATAACAATAACAATAACAATAATAATGATCTAGTAAAAATCCTGTTGAGACGTGGGGTCTGGTGAGGTTCAGTAGTATGTAGCCTCCCCTAGCTAATAGAGAGTTTCTTTTATCAACATCATAATAACTTGATGTAAATAGTTGGATAGAGTAGAGTTGAAAGTAATAGTATATTGATAAAATTCTTCTACTCAACTTAGCCTACTAAACTCATAAATAACAACTATAATTGAAGGCATTGGACAAAATATAATTATAGTTGTCATTAGAAGAAGATAATGTATGGCTTTATTACTAACATATGATATCATAGAGAATATATATATATATATATATATATATATTACGTATCTGATACTAAATTAAGATTCAACATTACTACAATGTTCAAGGTGTGGTAAGAGATTGTTAAGTAAAATTAATTGATCTAAATTTGTACAGATAGTTTGTATGTGATAGATCAAGAGAGATTTATACGTAATATATATGGTAAGAATACAAAATTAGATAAAATAATGTAATAACAATTTGTAAAGGATGAATATTTATATTTTTATATTTACTAATGACTTATCTGGTATGGGTCACATATAATAAATAAAAAACAATTCAATTTGTTAAAAGTTCAAAGTATTTAAATCCAAGTAAAGATTATTCATTATGAATACTGCAGTACTTCAATGAGATCGTTATGGTGAGATTTAAGTTTTCTTGGTTATTTATAGGGTATGAGATTCTTTAGTAAATATCTTTACAACTAAATTCCATAATAGTTTAGGAGGACTACATAATATAAGATATTTTTAAAAAATAATGAATATATTAGTACCATAAAAGGTTGATTCTAAGTGCATATAAGAACATCCAATGAAAGGATGAAGATCAAAGTGTTACAATAATGCAAAAGACTAATATGTAATAAAGAAATCTAGTAAGTTTATAAAGTACAAGATAGTACTAATTGATTCTCCACTTGGTAAGTTGAAGCTAGCTGAATGAATGCTTATCTATGTAAACAAAGATATATGCTCTAGTTATACCATATATAGCTTTTAAAAGGCTTTCTTTTCTATTGGCATTATTAGTGAAGATCCTTTTATTCCTGTCATCCCATAAACCATAAACTAAGTCACTAAAATCCAATCTGAATATCCATACATTCCTTCAAAACTTCATTTTAATATTTTGGTTTCATTCAATAACGGTAGCCTAGAGGATGGGAGGATTGTTGGTATTACAGAGCTGAAGAATTGCTTTCTATAAGTAATTGCTATGTTAGTATTGAAACAATAAATGCTTAATATTTTCAAGATAGATTTATAAAGTATGCACTGATAGTAGTGTTTTGTATGATGTTTTAGGGTTTAATTTGTTATGCATTTTGTGTTAAATTGAGTGTTGAGTATGCATTTAGGGTTTAATTAGGTTAGTTTTTGTGTTTAAGTGTTTTGATGGTTAGTTTGAATCTTTAAGCTTAATTTGTATATTTTTTATGTACCTTGATGCGTATGCTAAAGTTGCAGGATAAACAAGGAAGGAGCGATCTCCGAAATCCTAGGCAGGCACAAGAGGCATCAATACGCGAGGAATTATAAGAAGAGGACCAATGCTGGACAAAGGTTTCGGAAGCGATCTCCGAAACCAACAGAACACTAAAGGAAGTGATGTGTACATAAAGACGCCAGAGCCGAGAGATCCGCCGACTCCATCGGTATTTCGAAGCTTAGGGTGTTCAATGATTCCACACCATCACCACCTCCATCTCCTTAGAATTCAAGTTTAACACAAAAAATTTTTCACTTCTATGTTTTTGTGTTATTTATTTTTGTGTTATTTTTATTTTTATTTTTATTTTTATTTTTATCTGTTCTTTGTTATTTTAATTTCTACTTTCACATTTCATTTATGTATGTGTCGTGTGTGTTTCCTTCTCACATTGAGGACAATGTGTTGTTCAAGTGTGGGGAGGGATTCTGTGTTTTTCTTTTCTATGTGAATTTTGCATATTGTATGATAGTATTAGGTTGTATGGTGTGAAGTGTGTCAATGTGTCAATGGGTTAGATTGAGTGAATTTTTTTAATTTTAGACATAGTCTATTTGGTTGTGAACAATCATTAGCCTATGAAATTAGTGAATTAGGGGGCCTCTGGATAAATATACAGCCAAATTAGGACTTAATGTAAATTTAGCACCCTATTGATTGTCACATTCATTCATAATTTGAGGCCTAAATAAGTAGCTTAACTAGTATTTTTCATAGAAACGAATAGTTTAAAGTAATTTGAAGCAACAAATGTGTGCCTTCGCTTAAAAAGGCTATAATGACGTTTTAACCAAATTGTTAATAAATGACTTAGTCGAGTAACCAGATCGACATTCATCACAAATGTGTGCCTCTGAGTAAAAGGCTAAGTCCCGGGTTTAAATAATAATAATAAATAAATAAAAATAAAAAATGTGTGTTTAAATAAAAACCTACCGGACTTGTAATAGGCTTGAAGTTTCATGGAACTATACCTAGGAATAGTTACCAAGTCTGAAGGACCGAAAAATTATTAATGTGTGTGCACAATTGAAATGGGTAAATAGGTTAACACTTGGTCTTAAGTTAGTTGTATATTTAGTTCAAAGCTCCTAGACATATATTTTGCATGGTAATGGTTTGACATAATTCGAATGAGTGTGTCCAAGATTAAATTTAATTCATGAAGATTAGAGCCATTATAACATTATTGCATAGTGTGTTTGTTTTGTTGGGTGTTGCTGTTTTATTTGCTTGAGGACAAGAAAACGTTTAAGTGTGGGGATGTTGATAATAGTGTTGTTGGCCCCCGAAATTTTTTTGTTGAGTTAAGCATGATTTAAATAAATTATGAGGTCATGATAGAATTATTTTTGGAGTTAATTATTTATTTTAGTGTTAGTAGGATTTTATTATGTTAGTTAATTAGATTAAAGTAGTAAGAATATATAAAGGGAAAATTTGGCATGTCATTAAAAGGCATAAAGCTTAAAAGGAAGGGCAAAGTTAACTTTTAACACTCATTAAGGGTAAATTTGGAAGAGCGAAAATGTTGTCTTGTACATTAGAAGGAGAAAAACAAGATTGAAGAGAGAGTGGAGTGAGAAAAATGAAAATGAGAAAGAAGAGGGAGAGAGTCGGCCATTAGAGAGAAAAGAAAGAAGAAGCAAGTTAGGGTTTCATCTTTTCTTAGCTTTCAAGAGTTATTTTAAGGGTGTTCAAGAAGAGAAAAAGAAATAGGAAGAGAAGAGCTTCCATTTGAGCCAAACATCTCTTTGTTTAGTGAAGATTCAAGGTAAGCCCATTTTTAATCCTTTGGAATTTTGGAAGGGTTTTGGTTCATGAAGCTTAGGAAAGACATGGGTTTAAATATTCTAGAATCAATTTGTAGTGAATGTGGTTTTTGGGTTCTCAATTTGTATTCCTATTGAATTGGGTTTTTGCCAATGTAAAAGGGAATCAAGAGAGGCAAGAGGAGCAAGAGGAGAGGCATTTTTAAAGCAAGTTTTTAAGCAAGGAATCAAGGTGGTTACCTTTTTATAGTTGAGTTAATGAGCCATGAGTATTTTTCCAAATCAATAAAGTTAAATGATTTCAAGTGCTTTATAAATGTTGCATTTATTTCTTCTTAAATGATTTAAGTAATTGCTACATGTTTGGTACATGAATCTTGATGATGGAAATTGTATTTGAAAAATATCATGCTTATGGAAATCATGTTTTCAAAATGTGCCTTTTGGGCAAGATGTTTACCAGATATGAAATTCATGTTTATATGGGTTTGTGGTAGTCCATTTTGTTATGTCATGTGCACGTTGACTCTGTTAAAGGCTTCTCCCACCTGCCCGCTAGTAGCATGGAGCTCCTCCATGGAATCCCTCATGTTTATGAACTACGCAAAACCATTATGTAGGTTTGTGATGTTCCATTCTGTTTATCGACTACCCCCAAAGGGGTCCATTCTGTTTATAGACTACGTAAAACCATTATGTGGGTTTGTGATGTTCCATTATGTTTATGGACTACCCAAACTATTATGATTGTATATATGTTTATGATTTGTTGACAAGTTTGATAACTATATGACTTATGTTGTTTATGAATTGTTTGATAAGCTTGAAAATTTAAGAAATACGTGTTCTATGGATTCAATGCGATTTATTATGGCAAGGAATATTTTCAATTGTTTTGGTTGTTTCTCTGCTATAAACTTTTTACCCACGAGCTTTTAAGCTCACCCTCCATTCCTCCCTATCTCCAGGTGAAGAGCAAGAGATTGAGTGATTGAGAGTCAAGGCATCACTCCAAGTCTGCATATTTTTGTATTTAAGTTAGTTTATGAAAACACAAGGCTTTAGCCTCATTTCAAGTAGTACTCATTCATGTATATTTTGTATTTTGTATTATGAGTTCCAATGACGTATTTGTGGCTTGAAATGCCCATTAAAGCTTTGTAAAACTCTTTTCTTTTGATGAAATATATTTATGTTTTGTTCATGATTTTCCAAGTTTTTGCATTTCATTTTCAAGCATTCATAGGGGTAAAATCTGTGTTATGAATTTAGGGTAAAAACTATATTAATATAGGCTGATTTGGATAAAGTTGTCTTCTTAGAAGTTGTATTTTGTCCTTTTAGCTTTCCAATGGTATGAAGTTCGTAATTTTTGGTGATCGAATTTGAAAGATTGGATTTTTACAATTAGTGATATTGCACAGGGTGCATACTGGACACTTTATAGCCTTTTCTTTACTTGAGTTAATAGAAAATGAGTACAATGGTGTTTTGAAATGGGAAGAATTAGTGTGATAAGTTAGAGATGAAATGAAGGTGATAAAGGGAGTTAAATGTGTGCTGAATTATTAAAGAATGTATTGACATGGTTGATGTTATATTTATGTGATCATGTGCAGAAATTTACGATGAATATGCATAAGTTTGAATGTTATGTTTTTAGATTGATGACCAAACATAGATTATGATTTGGTTGGTAATGATGTTGAGCTAAAATGGAAGCGAGAATGAAGGGAAATAATGTGGAAAATAAGTTAGAAATGATAGATATGCATAAGAGGGGTCATAGGTAACTTGTAGGAGTTAGAAATCTAAAAATTGACTCATAAATGTCCGTTGGGCGGACTTGATGTCTACTAGGTGGACCTTCTCAGGAATTCCAGCATTCCAACTCAATTCATGTCCGTTTGGAGGGACATATGTCCGCTAAGCTGACATTCTCAGGACAGTTATGAAGATGTGAAATTTTTTGACCCTGTAAATGGCAAAATCTCTCTTCGGTGTCTTCACGGAAGTTGTAAAACTCAAAGTCCTCTTCGAAACTGTACTTGAATGGTATTAGTCTGACATCCCTAGTGAAAGTTAGGCTTATTGTCCCAAATCATATATATGTATATATCGTGGACCTATCAATGCTTTCCTATAATACATTTAGGCTTGAATGGAACTTGAAATGTACTTAGTTTGTTGTGGAAATAAGAGATAAATTGAGTGATATGCTTAGGGTGACGATTGAGGATATAAAAATAAGAATGGATTGTTATATATCAAGTGCTCAATTATGGATGTTTGGGATGTTATAAAAACCCTACAGAATGTTGCGCACACATTTCATGACTCTCAAGTTAGACTCCGAAAACGGGGTATGACAAGTGTTTTGTATGAAATTATAGGGTTTAATTTATTATGCATTTTGTGTTAAATTGAGTGATGAGTATGCATTTAGGGTTTAATTAGGTTTTTTTGTGTTTAATTGTTTTTATGGGTTAGTTTGAATCTTTAAGCTTAATTTGTATATTTTTGAGGTACCTTGATGTGTGTACTAGTGTTGCAGGATAAACAGGGAAGAACGTGAAGATTTAAAGAGTTTTGGGCTAAAAGATATAGGCCACGATCGTGACAGAAAAGGAAAAGCTAACAGCAACCAAGCCATGATTGTGCACTAGGGGCCACGATAGTGATAGAGATCGACAAGTCAGGCCACGATCATGATAGAAAGTTTAAAGTGCTGGTCACGATCATGGCAGGCAAGGCCACGATCATGCCTTGCATTAGGCTTACATGAAAACTCGATTTTTGGGTGATTTTTCGGATCTTTTCGACCCTAAATTTGACCTAGGGTTGCTACAGAATAAATAGAACAATACCTAGCAACCACCAACAGCTTTTAGAGAGCTGAGAGAGATGTGCAAAAGCTGAGATTTTGCAAACAATTCAAGAGAACCGTAGAGAGAGATCAAGTGATTGAGGAAGGAGACGAAGGAAGAGAGGCACAGAGATACGTTTGATGCGACGTACTTCCCAGAACAGGCTTTTTCTCGTAGTTACCACCTCTGAGATCCATTCCGACAATATTTTCTATGTTTTTTTCGATTTCATTGATGTATGAGATTTGGATATTGATTAGGAATATTGTCATTGAGTGTTCATCTTTTGTCTAAACTCACCTTTGCGTTTTTTGTTCTTGAGATTAACAAAATTTATTTGATTGCGTTTTATTTGATTTATTTATGATTCAATTTCAATTCCTCATAACTTGGCAACAAACTGAGAGGGTGAGCCAGGTGAAAATCATCGATTTAGGCTAACAATATTTAGGTAAATCGATAGGTAGAGAGTTGAATCAAACCGGTAGAGTCGTGTAACGAAAGATCAAGCATAGATAACTAATTTAGGTTTTAGACCAATTGCAGATTGAGAAATCGCAATTCCTATAATTTGAATTAGGTATTATTAATTAGGGTTAAGAATTATAACTCGAGAGAGAGTAATTCGCCCTAGGACAGTCTAGGCCCTTTAAGTCAGAAATTACATAATTGGGTAGATTTTCTTTAGTTTCGAATTAATTCCTCCTTTCTCCCAATTGATCACTTCTTGGTTGAGTTTTGGATTATTTGTGTGAGCTGCCTATTTTGTTAATTCTTTTGGTGCTTTAATTTCTCATATTTGATTCTTGATTAATTTTAATTTCTGCAGTAGTTTTTTAATTAGGTATTGCGAACTTAGCCGCCGTTAAATTTTAGGACTAGTTCCTTTTCTCATGGGATCGACACCTTAGGTACTACACAAAAGACCCGTGCGCTTGTGATAATTATAAAGGTTATAAATAGTAAAACTTAGCGCATGTAACCTTGAGCGAGTAAGTTTTTGGCACTGTTGCCAACGAAGGAAACTTAGTTCTATAGTTTAAGGCATTAGAATAGTTAATTTTGTTTTCTTTTTTATTTTTCGTTAGTTCAACTTAGGAACCGTGCTCTTACATGAACACAAGAGTCACGAGGGGTTCGAGTCGTGCAGCGGAGACTTTAGATTTAGATATAACACTTTTAAAACGAACCTTTAGGAAAGCTCAGTGAGAAGAAGAAGAAGAGATCGAGAAAGCACAAATGGCCGAGGAATTTCAAAGAAACATGGATCAAGAAGACAACCCTAACAGGCAACAACAGAGGACCCTCATGGATTTTATGAGGCCATGGTTCAATTATGCGAACCAAGAAGTGGTTAGACCATTTGTTAAAGCGGTCTCCTTTGAAATTAAGCCAACCCTCCTGAACATGCTTTAACAGAATGTCCAATTCTATGGACTTGCAAATGAAGACCTGAACGGTCACATCGTGAGTTTTATCGATATCTCTGATACTTTCTGGTATCACCAGATTTCAAAAGACATAGTGAGAATTAGGTTGTTTCCTTTCATGCTTAGGGATAGAGCGAAGGCTTGGTATTATTCACTAAGCCCCGCTAGCATTACGACATGGGACTAGCTAGTGCGTGCCTTCCTAGATAAATACTTCCCACTAACAAAGACCACCAAATTTATTAAGGAAATTACAAACGTCTAATAAGGTGACGGGGAGTTTATTTATAAAGCGTGGGAGCGTTACACGGACCTGCAGAGAATATGCCCACACCACAATTTACCTAAGGAGTTCCTGCTGCAGACATTTTACAACGGAGTGAACCCATATACTAGAGGCACCATTGATGCGGCATTGGGAAGATCGTTAATGAGATAGACGGTCGATGAAGCAGAGGAATTAATAGAGAAGATGGCCAACAATAGATGTCTGTGGGCTAGTGAATGTAGTAGGCAACCTACTAACTTTAGGGAGCAGAAGGGAGTTGTCACTGTCGATCAGATGACAGAAATACAAGCTAAGATCAACAACTTGACTTGAAAACTCAATAATATGAAGACGTCACCCTCAGCTACGATAAATGCCACGCAATTGAAGTATAAGCCATATTTCCAATTGGATCATGATACGGTGGATTGCTATCTAATGAAAGATGATAACCTGGAGCAAGTTAATTACATGGGGGCCCAATTTGGATATAGAGGGGGGTAATAATCCCTACTCCAATACATATAACCCCGGGTGGAAGAATCACCCAAACTTCTCCTGGTCTAAAAACAATAATAGAGGGCAGTTCAGACCCCAAGGACAATCGAGCTTCCAACAGAACAAAATAAGCTAAATGGATTTGAAATTGGACAGAATTTTTTATAAGATAGGAGGAATGAAGGAAGCACATAGGAGACTCGAGAGTAAATTCGATCAAGTTACAAAGAATCATGCTTCGTCTATCCATAATTTAGAAGTCCAAGTGGGGCATCTCGCAGAAGTAATGTCGAATCAAAATGCTGGAACTCTTCCGATCAACATTGAATCGAATCCAAAGGAGCGTATTATGGTTATAAGCTAGATGCAGGATGAGGAGCTGGACGAGGTAGACAAAGGAGAAGGACAAGTAGTTAAAGACGACCTTCCAATTGAGAATGTGAGCAAGTCAGTGCAAGTAACTCGATGGATATTCCTGCACCAATTTTTGGCTCAGAAGGAATTATATGCCAGGAGGGAAGCAGAAACGTTACAAGAAATCGAGCTAAACAAAGTCGAGGAAGTGACATAATGAATACAGGCTAATATGAAATTACAAGAGTCTATCACAGGGAAGGGGAAGGAGCGAATACTGGAAGACATCCACAACATAGTGAAGAAGGATGATCCAGGGAGTATTAACAAGATCATAATAGATAGGGCATTCGCAGACTAGCATAAATGCGATGCCCTACACTCTTAGTCTTAAATTAGGGTTACGAGAGTTAGTGCCTACAAAGTTTTTTATTAAGACAGCCGATAGGACTTCACTTAGACTGATGGAAATCATACAAGATGTGTAGATCAAGGTCGGTAATTTTATCTTTCCTAAGGATTTCTATATTTTGGATACCAATGAAGATGAGGATACTCCAATGATTCTTGGACGACTGTTCTTAGCCACTACACGCCCAATTATTGATGTGGATGGGGGCGAACTAACTCTACGAGTAGGGAAGGAGCAACTGACCTTCAAAGTGATTGTTAAAGAGTACGGAGCTCCTTTAACTCTAGTGGATCGCAATAAACCCAAACCTCGAGAAGAATAGGAAGACATTGAGGATCCTGCAAATGCTTCCCGAAAGAAGCACTTGCGAAGGAGAAGGTGAGGTAAGGAAAATTTCAAGGAAGGTGGTAGTTGCAATATGGTAGCAAATATTCATACTTTTAGATTAATAACAACGTTACCATCAAATCTGTCATTCCAATCACCATGAGCTTTAAAGGAACGTCGAGCTACCAATGTTAAACGAAGCACTACATGGGAGGCAACCTATGGAAAAATTAGTTAGATTAGTTGAATTTCGTAGTTAGGTCCATTTTTATTTTGGTTCAATAAAAGCAAAAAGAGGAATAGGATTTCGGAATCATGGGGAAAAGTACGCAAGCATATTAAGAGAAGTGAAAAAGAATTGGAAGAAGAAGGACTTGGTGTTTGGATACAGGCACTGGCCACGACCGTGACCCGATTGAGATTTCCTTCGGTGGTACGCCACATGCCACGATCGTGGCCTACAACTATGTACAAAAAGGGGAGGACGTGAATTTTAATTGACACGTTTACCATTTTACCCTTTTTACCACCAATTTATTCAATTCTTACTTAACTTTCACCTTCACTTTCATTTTTAGTTTATCTCTCTAGAACTTCAACTTTTAAACTCTAACATCTCTCTAGAATTTTTCAACTGTCAACTTCCCAAACTCAAACCAATTATGCCTCGTATCAAGCAAACCACCCAACGAGAGCCTCACAGAGCACAACAAGTTGCGGCACGGGGGAGAAGAAACCGAGTAGCAAACTTTAGAGCTCCTTTTCCTATCTACACCGAGGAGGAAGGCATTCATTTTTGTTCTAAGCAAATTGTTGTGCCTAAATATTTTGGTTTTGATATATTAGATAGGATAGAAGTGTATGAGAGGGCAGAGAACTTAGTAGAGAGGATCCAGTGGGGTTAATTCATTAGATTCTAATTCCCTGTTTATGAAGAGCTTACCCTAGAGCTTTTCACGTCCTTGACCTTTGACCCCAAAAATACTAAGGAATTATGGTTTAAATTGAGGGGGCGAGTGTATGAATTAATGATAGAGATCATATGTGACATATGTGGATTCCCCGAATCCACCATTGTCGACCAACATGATAACTTCCATGCCTCCCAATACTGGCACCAGCTTACTAGCATTGAGCACTTTTATGCAAAAAATTCCCACAACAATATTATCCGGTCCCATGAACACTTACTACTGCATAAATTTATGTGTTAGCTGGTCTTTGACAAATCAGAAACTAACAAGTGTTCAACCAAGGTGCATGGTCCATAATAATCCGGTATGCACATCCACGCATGTGTTGAATGCTCTTGCTGTAACTCCGCGAAAGCGAAGCAACCATCTTAGAATGGGGTACCTACTTTCTGTTGGATCGGAAAATAAAACATGCATCGATTTGGAAGAGATAGTAGATTTCAAAACTTTTTACAAATCAAAATTTCAGTGAAAGCAATATATCCAAATCAACATACATGGCCACACATGATACGGTATAAAGAAAAACAATTGCATAATCACAAGATGGAAAATATTACCGACTCCTTTGCTACAGCTTTAACTCCTCGCTGTGCTATCCTATCCTTGGCAATGTATCCTATCCTAGGTGATGTATCCTCTTCACCTTATTGTATCCTCTTCTTGAGATTGTATCCTCAATCAATCCGATCTATCAATTGTTCTTCTTAGACAACTAACAAGATCCTTTGGTGGGAAATGAGAAGAAAACTTTGGAGGAGATTTTTCTTATAAGAAAGTAGCCAAAAATGAGACACTCTCATGCAATTTTTGGCTCACCATGCAAGATAAGAGAGAGAGAGAGTCAAAATAATGCAAGAACCCTTTCTTACACCCTCTCAATTTCAATTAATCTTAAATGAAAGAAGAAATTTGCATCAAATGCATCACTTCTTTTTTAATCAATCATAAAGAAGCTAATAAATGACACTCTTCTCATTTGTCTGTAAGATGGCTATATGAAAATTCTATTAACCTAAATGTGACATGTAACATCCCCTCAGCTATGAGAAGGGTAAAATAGTAATTTGGAACGGGTTAGGAGTGTTTAAAATTGTTTTTCTATGTTCATGCATTCATATATGCACATGAATAGTGAATAGTGAATTTTGCACATGTAAATGACTGTACATGCATTC
>JAOQMS010000178.1:20539120-20549387 GCA_027563885.1 Erythroxylum longipes
GAGGTCCTCTGTCTATCTATCCCAAGAGAATCTGGTTTGGAATACTTGTAAGAGAAGTTATCTCATTGGACCCGAAGCATGTATAAGTGTGACGTAAGGACTTAACCACGCTGAAGATGATAGGACTCAAATTGAAGGATAGATGTTATCTTTGGGAGATAACTTACGTGTTAAGACTCTCTGCATGCATGATAGTAACAAGCATGATATTAAAGTGAGCAAGCAAGCAAGTATGCATGAGGTATCAGAGCACAGATGCAAGTAAGAGAGCCAGGTTAGCAAGCAAGCATGCATGCAAGGGTTAGACTCCGGAACTCGGGGTCTGACAGGTATGGTATCAGAGCAAGTGTGCATGAACAAGGATAAGCAAGTATGCATGAAGAACAAGAGTCGAACTCCAGGAAACGGGGTCTAACAACTATTGTCCTCCTTGTTATAAATATTTTCTCGAAAATCTTCAAATTTATTATATTGGTTTGCATGGCTCTTAATCATCTTCTCTTTTCTGTTAGCCCTTGACATTCCTTTTTTCTGTTACCTTTTAACTCCATTTTTCTTTCACTGCCTTTCCTCTTCCTCTTCTTTAGCCTTCACTCCACCTTACCATCCACCTCTTCCTCTTTACCTGAATCCTTTCCCTCTTTATCTCACCTTTCTAAAGTGCCATTAGGATTCCAAATCTATTTTTTATTACTTTTTTCCCTTTCTTTTCTTTTATTCCTTTCTAGGCTTTTATCCTCTATTTTCAAAATTGTCCTTTGTTTCCTTTTTTAGGAAATGTCAGGCAGTTCACTCGTATCCTCTGATGCTTTTCCTTGTTTGACTTTATATCTTCCCAAGAAATCCTTAATTTATTCCATCCCTCTTTCTCAAACCATTATTGCTTCCTCATTTTAGGTGAAGCGCTCTACGAAATCTCCTGATTAACCTGCTATCTAGAGAACATGGCTACAGGCGGTTGAAGACTCCTCTCCTACTTGAAGCTTTAATTATGTCCCCCTCCTTTTCAAATAACAAACCAGTAGTTACCTTTAACTTAAACATTTTTAAAGGAGCTAGAAAATGGGAAACTATGTTTATTGGTTTCTTTTTGGAAACAAGACCACCATTGCATCTCATGAAAATGTGAACACAAAAATATTGGAACAAACATGGCCTTAAAGAATTTATGATTAAAGACATCCTTTTCCTTTTAAATTTGATTGTCTAGGCCAAGTAGGAGCAAATCCATGGCATTTCAACAATAAGTCAATGTTGCTACAAAAATAGGGACTAGGAGTTAAGCTTCATAACCCTATGCAAAGCCAGATTCCTTTATAGATTAACATCCATAATATTCCTTTGGAATATTAGACCACAAAGGGATTGAGCCATCTCTCTAATTTCATTAGGAAAACTATTTGTCTTAGAAAAACCACAGTTGGAATGAAGAGACTTAGCTATATTGATATTTACATTATTGTATACAACCAAAAATGCCTCCCTAATGTCATCCCTTTAATAAGGATAGATGAAAATGATAGCCTTTTTACAATGAAGTTTTAGTCACCTATTCTTGAAGACCTAACATTGTTCAACAAAATAAGGATTAGAATCGTACTAGAAGAGTATTCAAGTCAAGAGATTTTGAGGAACTAATTCATTTAAAGGATAAAAGCAATGATATAGGGAAACAAAGGAATGATTCTCAAATAATTAAGGAGAATGGGACTTATAAGATCAATCCTAGAGGGAACCAATTATATTGATGAGGCAACTAAGGAGGGTAGAATGAAATGAAAACCGCAGAAGGAAGCTTTGTGTTGAAGAATTAAATAAGGTTCCCTATGTTAAACCTTAATATAAGGATAATTTAGTAAATGAAAATTAGAAAGTACTTCTTGGATTAATCTAAAACTACTAATTAAGTTAAATAATCATAATACTTATAAGGAAAATGAGGATAGTAGAGATCTAATTAACACTATAGAAGCTCTTGTCACTCCTATTACTAAGATTTCTATTAGCACTTCAGCTAGCAAAACAATATAAGAAGGTGTGACCAAGAAAGAGTTCAAGAATATAACTAGGAGGAAGTCTAAGAGGAAGCACAAAGGTAAGATAATCTCTCCTCCTCAATATCTATTCTTTACTGGAACATTAAAGGGCTCAATAGGCCTACAAACAACCTCTTTTAGATTATATTCAGGAGAATAAACTAATGCTTATTGATATTTTGGAAACTAATTTTAAGGAGAATCATTGTAGCAACTTAAGCTTTGTGAAAAATCATTGGCCAATCATTACAAAATATCAATCCATTATAGTGGACAGATTGTTTTCTCTCTTAATCTTAACCTTTTGGAAGTTTATCACACAATCGTAAGATATCAAATGATTTATTTATCTCTAAAGCTGAAGTAACAAAATATTTGGTTTTAAACGACTTTTATATATGCATTCAATCTTGTTTTTTAAATAATTATCCTGTGGAATAAAGTAAAGGAAATTTGGAATCATATAAACGAACCTTGGATTATTCCAGGAGATTTCAGTAGCTTATTATTCACCTTAGAAGCTGAAGGAAATGCTTACCTTAGAAACAACTTAGAGGATTTTAGATAAAGTTGTAGCTCTATTCAGATCACTAATCTCACAATAAAGAGTCATTACTTCACTTACGGTCAAAAAAGGGATATGATTATTGGGAAAAAATTAATAAGCCCCTAGTGAATGCACAATAGATTTTTTCATTCATAAGGAATAAAGCTCCCTTTAACAACCTTTTAGTGTCAGATCATACTCTAATTCTCACCTAAAACTTATTGCTCATGAGAAGAGGATTTAACCCTTCAAATTTACCAATTTTCTAGCTAGGGTTGATGGATTTAAGGAAGCTATCTTGAGGGGGCTTAAAGATGATGTTTACAGGTATAATTTGTTCATTTTTCAGAGAAAACTATATTAGATCAATAAGGAGCTTAAAATTTTTAAAGGAAGGATTTAGCAACATCTATTAATCATGGAATGAAGCTAAGGGCTCTTAACAATATCTAGTACTCCTTTTATAAGCAACCTAATGATTTATTCCTATAAGATCAGGAAAAAGCAACTCTTTTAAGATACAAAAAGACCCTATATATCAAGTTTTTAGTATTAAAACAAAAATCAAAGAATTAGCGGCTTAAATATGGTGATAAAAAAAACTTGTTTCTTCCATAATTTAGTGTTTGCAAGGAAAAATTATAACTAAATTAATTCCATCTGAAGATAGGATGGCATGGCGATTAATTCACAATATTTGATTAAGTAAGAAATGTTCAAATATTTTTCTACCACTCTTAGCTCTCAATGAATAGCATATCCTCTATTCAACTAATAATTTATGTCATCAAGGATAGAATTTCACCATAAGCTATAAAACTACTATTAAGACCTTTTAATGATGATGATGTTAAAGTTGCTCTATTCTTTAGTATCCCAGATAAGGTTCTAGATCCTAATGGCCTAAATGGGTTCTTTTTCTTAAAAACATGACAACATACCACGACATAGTCACATAAATTATGCCTGAGTCCTTTCAAAAGGTAAGAATGTTAAAGGAATTCAATAAAACCTTTACCATTATTATCCCTAAGGTACCTTCTCCCACTTTTCTAAAGGATTTAGACCTATATCATATTGTGATATAGTGTACAAAACCATTTCAAAACTATTAGTAGATAGACTCAAAGACACTATATCTTATCTCATTTATACCTATTAAAGAAGCCTATAAAAGAGGGAGGCACATTGGGGATAACATCTTGTTAGCATAAGAGCTCTTTAAGAACTACAATAAAAAGTATTTAGGTGAGAAATTGTGATGCCAAGGCATATTTTCATAAAGTTTTTGATTATATTAATTAGATCTTTGTTCTAAACACTATAAATTCTTTTGGATTCCCATATATATTATAGCTTGGATTGAACAATGCATAACAGTTGCTTCTAATTACATTTTAGAGAATAAAGAACCTATTAAAGTAATCAAGGGTACTAGAGGTTTGAGATAAGGAGATCCTCAATCTCCCTATCTTTTTACCTTAAGTATAGAATTGTTTACTAGACTAGTTAATATGGTTATCTCTCAAGAACATAAGTTTAGTTTTCACTCTAAGTGTAGATCTTTAAGAATATACACTTTAAGCTTTACTGTTAACCTCATTTTATTCTCTAAAGTAGATGTTAACTCCATTAATGCACTCATTTCAACTTTGGGAACAATTAGACTAATGTTAGAACTATCCATGACTAAAAGTAAAAGTTATCTATACATAGTATTTGGTGCTCAGCATGAAGCTTCATGGCTTTCTAGGTTGACATACCTAAGATCAATGATGCCTCCCTTGACATATCCAAGCATTCCAATTTCCTCCAAAAGGCCTATACAAGTAGAGTTCTTTTTCTCCACTTTGTGGATACTATTAGAGGCTAGTAACTAAACAACTTGTGGTTGACAGATTAAGAAGAAATTTTTTACAGGAATCCAAACTAGGTACAATTTGAACTTCTATTTATGATTTTTGTTTTTCAAGTTATTCAATTAAAGAGATCTAATTGAGAAATTGTATATATATTGTATTACTGTACCTATCATTCGCTTATAATTGATTTCCTAATAAAAATTGTTTCACATTTTCTAGTACTTATTTGTCATTACAAACAATTGTTATATATATTATGACAGTTTAATTTTTCTATGGATTAACAAAGCAATGGAGGAAGCTGTCATAAAGAAATAATTCAAGAGTGTGACTAGAGTAATTCCAAGAGGAAGCAAAAAGGTAAGATAATCTCTCCTCCCTAATGTATATTCTTTATTGTAACATTAAAGGACTTAATAACCCTAATAAATAACAGTCTTTTTTAGATTATATTCTAGAGAATATACCAATGCTCATTGGTATTTTTGGAAACTAAGCTTAAGGAGAACCATTGCAACAACTTAAGTTTTATGAAAAATCATTTTGGAAGTTTATCTCATAATAATAACAGATCAAATGATTTATTTATCTCTAAAAGTTGAAGCAATAAAATATTTGGATTCAAACCACATTTGCATATGCATTCAATCTTATTTTCTAGAGAATTCCCTTATGGAATAAACTAAAGGAAATTGGGAACACTATGAATGAACCTTGGATTATTTTAGCCTATTTCAATAACTTGTTATTCCCCTCAAAAGTTGAAGGATTTTAAAGAATGCACTAACTCTATTTAAGTCACTGATCTCAAGATAAAGGGCCATTTCTTCACCTAAAATTGCAAAAAGGGCAATGTCTATTAAGAAAGAAAATTAATAAGGCCCTAGTGACTGCAGAATGGATCTCTTCATTCCCAAGGAGTAAAGTTTCATTTGATAATATTTTAATGTATGATTAATACGTCATTCTCATCCAAAACTTACTTGCTCATGAGAAGAAGATCAATCTCTTCAAATTCAAAAATCTTCTAGCTAGGTTGAGAGATTTAAGGAAGCTATCTTAAGGGGCCTTAAAATTAATGTCCAGGGGCATAAGTTGTCCATTAGTCAGAGAAAACTACAATAGATCAAGTAGGATCTTAAACTTTTTATTAAAGAAACATTTAACAACATCTGTCAAGCAATGACTGAAGTTAGGGACTCTCTTAACAATATCTAGCACTCAGTTTATATTTCTCCTAATGATTTGTTCTTTCAAGGTTAGGAAAAAAAAGCAGAAGTTTTAAGATACAACAAAGCGTAACATATCAAACTTTTAGTGTTGAAACAAAGATCAAGGACTTAGTGGCTTAAAGATAGTGATAAAAATACTAATTGAGTACTATAATAGAAAATTTGTATCAAAATTACTCCATATTAAGAGAGGACGGCATGGTGATTAATTCATAATCTTAGATTAAATAAGAAATTTTTAACTGTTATTTTCCCACTCTTGACTCTCCTCTGAATAACTTATCCTTCGTTCAACTAATACATTCTATCATCAGGGATAGAATTTCACCATAAGCTATAGACTTACTTTTAAGACTTTTCAATAGAGATGATGTTGAAATTGCTCTATTCTCTCTTAACCTAAACAAGGCTCTAGACCCTAATGGCCTAAATGGTTTCTTTTATTCAAAAAAATACAACAATATGAAGAAATAGTAACATAATTTATGCTCGAGTTTTTTTCAAAAAGGAAGAATGTTAAAAGAACTCAACATAACTTCCATTATCCTTATCCCCTAAGTACCTTCTGCCACTTCTCTAAAATATTTTAGACTCATATCATATTGTAATAAAGGTT
Source organism: Erythroxylum longipes (assembly GCA_027563885.1). Lineage (NCBI taxonomy): Eukaryota > Viridiplantae > Streptophyta > Magnoliopsida > Malpighiales > Erythroxylaceae > Erythroxylum > Erythroxylum longipes. Next base: position 20,545,414 of record JAOQMS010000178.1, read on the forward strand.
GCAAAATTATTTCAAAACTTTTAGCAAATATGCTCAAAGACATTCTAGCCTATCTCACTTATTTCTCTCAATGAGCCTTTATAAAAAGAACATTTATTATAAATAACATCTTGCTAGGACAAGAATTCTTCAAGAACAATATTATAAAGTACTCATATGAGAATTATGCCATCAAGGTGGATTTTCATTAAGCCTCTGATTCTATTAATTGAAGCTTTGCTTTGAACACTTTAAAAGTTTTTACTTCCTAGATATATTTATAACTTAGATTGAATAATGCATAACTACTACTTCTTATTACATCTCAATGAATGGAGAACCTATAAGGTAATCAAAGGTGTTAGAGGTTTGAGTTAAGGAGATCCTCTATCTTGCACCTTTATCTTCTTTTCTTTTTACCTTAAGTATGGAAGTGTTTACTAGACTGGTTAACATAGTTATCTTTTGGAAGTGTTCACAAGACTGGTTAACATAGTTATCTCTTAAAAGTATAAGTTTAAATTTCAATCTAAATGTACATGTCTAAGAATATACACTTTAAGCTTTGTTGTTATTCTCATTTATTTGAAGATGCTAATTCCATTAGTGCACTCAAGTCAACTTTGAAAACTATTAGATTAATATTAGCACTATTTATGAACAAAAGTAAAAGTACATTGCATCTGGTGCTTAATATAAAACTTCATGGCTTTCTAGCTTGACAGGCTTGAGATCAATGAAGCCTCCTTTAACATATCTAGGCATTCCAATTTCCACTAAAAGACCTACATAAGTGGAGTTCACTTTATTGATTGAGAAGATATAAAATAGATTATCAAGATGATGTAACAAGAACCTTACAATGGTTGGTAGGCTTCAATTAATTGATACAATAATCAATAGCCTCCACACTTGAAGAAGGGGGTCTGGGTATATATCAATCAGATTTACTAATAAAATGCTACTGAGAGGATACGGAGAATAGTGTTTAATAATCAGGCTTTATGGGTGAAATAGATCCGTGCTCAATATTTTAACGGAGATAATTTTTTGATGATGGAGACCAATTATATTTCTTCATAGACCATGATTAATATTCTCAAACAAAGGGAAGCTATCTTGACCTTATTTTCAATACCATATTGGCAATGGACTGCCTATCCCGTATGATCCTTTGATTGGACGCAATGATCTATAAACACTCGAAGGGATTATAAGAGAGTTGACAACTGTTAATGATGCCCTTAGCCTAGCTTTTGGTCATCTACGACTCTTTCCTAATTCCCACTTTACAAATCAAGTTCTTAGAAAGTTCATAAATCTGAACAGGAAGGATACCATCACTTGGAGCAAACATTACTTGGGGGGATTCACAAATAGATATTACAAGGATCTCTCAAGGGACCAAGGACCAAAAGTGGAATGAAATAATCCAGTTTGATTTTTAAAAACTTTGGCTAAGAGCTTCCTTCATTTTTTGATTAACACTAAAAGGTAAATTAAGCTCCTTGAATAGAGTAACAGAGTTCCTAAATGCATATGATGATTGTGTCTTTTGCCATCGAAAAAAGAATCAATAGATGATCTCTTCTTTGAATGATCTTTCTCTTCAGTCATTTGAGACAAGATACAATACATATGCAATATTGTTTCTCCATCTTCAAAATAGCAAGAACTGTTTTTAAATGTCAGTCTTAGACAAATTTTAAGTAAAGTAAATTGCAATGTGTATAATATTTCTCTGACCAACAATAAATGTGCTCTATGTATACAGAGGAACAGGAAAATATTCTAATAGAAACATCTACAGATGGATGCACTTCAGAGAGTTAATTAACTCAATTAGGGATCAGCTTGTTATTGGTCGAACTAGCCTCCAAGTAAGCAAACATATAGCATTGAAATGGAGTTTATAAGTCTGGAAGCATATCTACACAATAAGCTAATGTCGACCTCCAGTGAAGTCTCAAGTTACAGCTTGATGATTCATATTATCCGAAACAAGCTTACATAACTCAAGTTACAAGACTTTATTGACATAGCTCTTCATTCTCAAATTTCAATAGCAAAACTTAATAGCAGCCTGTTAGAGAACTTTTTAGTTTTTATAAAACCTGACTTAGGATGTACTTAACTCTCTTATTTCTCTTCAATGTACTCTTTTAACTTCTAAAAAAATATTTCTCAAAATTTACTTAGTTAAGCGATTATATTTGTACTAAATATCTGCAAAATTATGTGAATAAATAAAAATTGATTACATATTTATCTAAGTTAATAAGATACTTTAATATAAAACAAGATAGACAATTACTATCAATTAATCCTTAGAACAAATTAATTCCATGAACACCATTGGAGGATCAGGTTTTGAAACTATAACCCCTAGCAAATCCACTTTCTGGGTAAATTCAATTGAAAACCGATTTGTCTTACGGAAGAAATTTGGAGAAAAGTTCACTTGTTTTAATACTTTTGTCCAATCAAATATCGAAGGTTATAAGAATGGCGTGCTGTCGTATCCGTTGCTATAGCATTATATAAAAAGTAATTTTATTTGTTCCTAAGCTCCAAACTGCCAAAACAAGCATGCTCAGAACCCAATGTGCATATTTTTGTAATTCTACAAGTATTCATCTATTTCTTGGTATCAGCATGTTGAAGTCTGGCTATTAGTTTATATCAAGTATACATACAGCTGAAGATCAAAAATGGTGTTTTTACCTTGTCTACTGCAACATGAAGTGATCATCCCGGATAAGTAAGTACCTCAAGATCTCGCTCAGAATTCTCTCATTCACAAAGTCAGATGTAGGGTACTTGCAATCCTTGCACGCTTTCTATTGGCGTCTTCTTCGTTGAATCTTTTAAGCTTTGAAGATGAACTTGACGACAAAGACAGAGACAATCTAAAATCAACGTCATCACGTCTCTCAAGTTCCACATATTTGGCTCCCACTTTTATCCCTAAGTTTAAGTCCAGGTCGCATTCCGGATCCGAGTTCCTCCTTTTCAGAGCTTGCTTTTCTTGCGCTGTCCTCCAATTTTTGTAGCTGGAGCTAGCGTCATCCAGACAATCTAGGACTTGTTCTATTCCTCTTGCTTGAAACTTGGTTTTGAAGTTATCATCCACTGAGCTTGGTCTACAAAACCACTTGAGCTCTTCAAGATATTGATGAGTTCTATATGCAGTTTGTCCACTGAAAGGATCTTTAATGATTGAATTATAATCGGTATGGATCTTGCAACCCTTAAATCTCTCAGAGACACAGCCGTAAATCCCACGTTTGGTAGTTCCTCCAATGTGGGAGCTATCTCCGTATCTTCCACAAAGTAAAAAAGAAGTTGTTATGGCGCCAATTAGAGCTCTACTAGGCTGCATTTGGATCTGTACGATAGGATAAGTATTTATCTACTGTAGTTTTTAAATGCAGTTATATATTTGAATTTGTGGATCAACAATTAAAGGTTGGAGGAAAATACGGTACCACTATAAAAATCGATAAGTAGAAAGAAGGTTGTGGTAAGAACATACTTCTACGATATAAATTTTACTTTCCATTAATAACCTTCTGATAATTATTATTTTTAATTATAGCCTCAATTCATTGAAAGCAATAGTATCTAAGTAAGGTGAAATATTTTATTTACTAAATTTATTTTTATATTTTTTATTGTAATTTAATATTTTAATATTTATAATTTGAATTTATGAGAGTAATAATATATTTTTATGAATTATTTTATTTATTAAATTTATTTTATTAATATTTTCTTATTTTAATTTAATATTTTCATATTTATAATTTGAATTTATATGACTAATAATATATTTTTATAAAATATTTAATTTACTAAATTTATTTAATTTATATTTTCTTTTTTTAATTTAATATTTTCTTATTTATAATTTAATATTTTCTTATTTATAATTTAAATTTATTAAGTAATAATATATTTTATGAAATATTTTATTTATTAAATTTATTTTATTT
>JAOQMS010000178.1:20555465-20605271 GCA_027563885.1 Erythroxylum longipes
TGAAAATATATAATTTAAAAATGAACATTTTTATAATTAATAATTATTTAAAATATATTTTAATTATCAAATAAAATTTATTTGAAATTATATATTTTGAAGATATTTAAATTTAATTATATGACTAAATTTATCTTATTTAATTTAATTACAAAATTAAATAAAATTATTAAATTAAATAAAATTATTTATGTTTTTTTTAATTATTAATATAATAAATAATTAGATAATATATATTTAGTTGATAGAAATCATATTATGAAAAAAATAAACAAAAAATAAAAACTACTTTTTGGTTTTCATTAATTTTAAAAATAAGAGGCTAAAAAACATAAATAAAAAACTCAAATAAAAATGTTTCTATGAAATTTAAATTTTAAAATTAAAAATAAAAACAAAAAAAAACAAAGGTTAAATTATTAACTAATTATTGGTTAACTTTTGTTCGAACTTGTTCAAAACATAAATGAAATCAAAATTTAAGTACTGCGCAATTTGTCAATTACTTCGACACTACAGGACCAAGGGAAAGATCCGTAGTGAATTTAAAACATCCATGGTGTTCTATTCTGCAATTCAGAGATAATCACTTTAAAGCAATATTGCCGGGGAGCAGATCTATTACTCCCGAGTTACTTTACCCTACTGTGCCCTTAAGGTTCTAGCCATATAATTTATTATAATACATGGTTGGGATTTATTCAGGCGGGCATAGCAATTCGAAAACAGCAAATCTATTCTCAGTGGGGCTCTATAAGGTACTAGTCTGAGAGAACCGGCGTCCAAGCTGCAAAGTCAAGTCTCAACAAGACCTCTGTTGTATTTCTTTCCTTCATCCACTTTTACAATGTGGATTGAAATAGAATACGTAAACCAATTAATGCGGATCTACCATCATCCGAGAATGAGGATGTCTGTCATTTTCCGTCATCGTATATTAACCACAAATATATACATGCAGCACCAATCATCATGTATATATAAAAGATCATGTCATTGCAGCCTGAGCATAGCAATTCGAAAACAGCAAATCTATTCTCAGTGGGGCTGGTTTTCCTGTGAAAGCTATTAAAGAAAAAGGTACAAGTCTGAGAGAACCGGCATCGCATCAATCCCCCAAGCTGCAAAGTCAACTCTTAACAAGACCTCTGTTGTAGAAACAATTAATGCGGATCTAGCATTATTTTATATATACATCACACCAACTGCTCCTTGATTTATAGAAAGCTTTATAATTTTATTTTAACTAGTATGTGTCACATCTAATTGCTTATACATCTGTTTCCATGATCATATAATATATACCCTCTTCACCATGTGATTCGTAAAAGTCATCAGATGAAACCGTCCATTGAGACCCGGAAGCAATCAAGATCAAGAGGTCGATTTAGGGCAGTGCATGATCAGGAAGAAGGAAGAATTCCAATTATCTATTTATTGATGAGTAGCCTTCGAACGTATGCATGATCTTATAATAATAATAGATCAATATATGGTATTCCCATATCAAAGGTATTCTTGTCTCATTTTCGAAAAAGCCTGTTGACTCCCTCGCGACAGTGGTGTGTTACCTGTCATCATTTCTATCCACTTATTATAATATTATTATATATATTATTGCAACACACTTGTCAGAAGGATAGCCGTTAAGCATTACACGACCATGTTCAACAAAACCCAATAATCAAATTAAGTAATAGTTCTAAATGAGAAGACCCGGGTTCTAATTAATGTGATCAACTTGGTCAACCAAAACGTAATTGGTCACGCACTGACGTCCGTAATTTACTCTTCTTTATAATTCATTCCTGCTGAAGTAAGCATTGATTGAAGTTGTTCTTCTCTCTTAAGAATTAAATACACAATTAAACAGATTTAGGAACTGTTCTTCGTCTGACTGCAAAGGAATTGCCTGTTTTTTTCTCTTCATTGCCTAATGTTCATATCTAATGATTCAGAAAATGTTGAGACCGATAATATATAGAATTGTTTGTATTCTTGGCTTTGATTTTTTTGTTGCGATTTTTTTAAAAAAAAAGAAATAAAACATTAAAACATGTTTAATTAAGAAAGGTTATCATTTTTAATTTTCAAAACTAGCAAAAATTGCAATATACTAAAACACAAAAAAACGTATTCTCGTATTTTGCGACCAGTTATGAACAGCAGACGATCACTTCTTTTAGTAGCAGAAAAGGAAAAGCTTTGAATTTCAATTGCCAAAGTATTGGAACTCCTCAGTCTCAAATCTGTCTTGTAGCGTCTCTAATTGTATCCAAGCTAGCTAATTACTCTTGTGCTCCTTACACAACTATTTTTATATCTACTTTTGCCAAATCTTGAAAGTTGATCGGGGTAACGACTTTTCAAATTTTATTTATTAGTCGGAGTATTTTTTGGTAGTCCAAAATTTTGAACTTTTTAATTAGCAGTACAACTCAAATTGTGGGTCATAATACGTTAAATTGTGTGAAGTAAAATGATCAATTTAATGTTTTAGTCTACGAGATTAGATTAAGGATTCTTACTTGTCGTTAGTTAAAAGTTATTGTGATTTTGTATATATTTTAACTTCACAGGTTTGACATGGGTATTGAATTAATATTGGTAGAGTGAAGATTCCTAGTACTTTTTTGACTCGTTTTAATTATTTTTATGATTGAATTATTTTATTCCACATATTTGTTCCGATTATTTTCAATAGTAAATATAAGATAGTTAATTGTATATCTTATATTCTCAAGCTATGATCAGGATACAGACAAGATGTTGAGTTTGGTTATAATTATTAATTTTAGACAATTTTAGTTTTCTTAGTATAAGTTTCACATGATTTCTTTTTGTTTTTTAAATAAGTACTGGGGATATTACTTATTGACATTTAGTGCTCATTCTAATTTTTTTTCTTGGGTAGATTGTGATATATAATTTTAATATTCTCAAACAAGGGAACCATTTCATCCTAAAAATCTACATCTCCTACTTATGAGTGCTAAGCCAAGACATCAAGGTTCTGGCCTTGGCTAAGTTAGCCATATCGAATACCATCTAGTCATATACCTTCCCAGAATTGATTATTTTATTTCAAAATTTGTGTGTTTTAATAGTGATAATTGATAATATATGATCTGAACTTGGAATATATATATATATATATTGCCTTTCATAGTTAAGGAATTTACTATATTTGATCAAAAATTAGAAAAACAAAATGAGTAAAAACTGATTGATTGGAATTTGTAACTATATCATTTTCTTTTGTTATCATTATACAAAGATTTGGTAACCTTTAAGAATTACCTCGACTCTTGGTTTTGATATAAGAACAATAGCCATTGCTATAATGAATTGACTGAGAAACTTATCATAAATATAAATAGAAAACTAAACCTCCTACTTCATTTAATTATTGTAATCATATACTTTTGCTCCTTAAAATATGATGTATACTAACCATTATTATATAGGCTAAGATGATAGTTCGTGCATTTATGATGACATGCATTTATTTATCAGTTTCTAACATTATTATTTGCACTTGTAAGTTTGATTTTTTGGTGCCTGTTCGAGTGGTTTTGGTAGTTAAATGAGTTTAGAAAAATGTAAAACAATGATTGCTTACATCTTATTTTTCTAGTTTACTTCAATGGCATGTCATGGTTGATCCAATGTTGTTGTATATGAAACTTAGTTATAAGAAAAGGGTTAAGAAAAACATAAATAATGTTGCTTTCTATAAGAGAGGCTAGTCAAACAGATTGTCTAGAGACTAGAGGCTTCGCTCTGCTTCATATATAGTAACTTAAGGGAAATCTTTAGTAGCACTAAAATCCTATTTCTTGGAGTTTATTTCAATTGAGCAATTTATTCTTTCTTTTCATGCATTAGTGGTAACAAAAACAAATGAGAGATATTGAAAATATGATTTAAGTATTGATATTTGCTTAGTGAGTATGCATTTATATTTCAACCAAGCAATTTTTCACCTTTTCATATGTGCTCATCTTATACTATTTATTCTGATATTGTTTTTATTCCAAGGTTGTTAATGGAAGCTTAATAAAGTTATTAGAATGAGGAATGAAAAACGATATGGCTTTCTTAACTCATATCAACTAACCCTTATTTTTCCACAAAAGCTACAGTTGAGATGTTTGTCATGACATACAACATGTTATACAACTTACATGTGATTACTACTTGTGGAAAAAAATTATTGTCTAAATTAATTTCCTGATAAATTGATTCCAAATTTCATCCTCTTAGCCATGAAAGAGCATTCTTTTCTAATCCATAGGATAGGAATGGCTCTAATGTGAAGAGTTACATGTATTGGGAGGATGTTGTTGAAGGTTTTTAAGTCATTTTCATAAAGGAGAAGTTGACTATGCCTATAATATCGAGACCAAGAAAGAAAGAAGAGTAACTAATGTGGAAAAAGGTGTATAAAAACTTTTTTCCATAGACCTAAAGACAAGTATAAAGCTTGTAGAGAACAAACCATATAATGATTAGAGGTGCTTCCTTGATGATCAAAAGTTGAAGAACTTAGGTTGGTTGGAAAGAAATGTTTAGAAGGAGGGATTAAGGATGATCATGGAATGGTATACTCCAAATCTCGAATGTTCTAATGATTTCTTAGTTGCACTACTTCTACATCTAAGAATGTTAATGACGCCTGTTGGTAAGCATTTTGATAGGTCTAAAAAAACAAATAGCCATCTCTTGTTTTATATAATTCTAACTATATGCGTTAATGTCGTTAGTGTGACTTTGAAATTTGAAGATTCAAAAAAATTATGAAATAAGTTAATATAATTATTATATTTTGTATTGATTTTTATCAAATAAATTTAAAATAAAAAAATTTTAATTATATTAAATATTTTTAATTTTTATTTCCAACAATTAAGAGCATTAATTAATTTAAGAATATAAGTTGATATATTAAAAATAAAATAAAATAAATATTAATACTAATATTAATATCTAATAACATAATAGCATAATGCAAATAAAATAAAATAAAAATTATGATGATGAAACTGAACATATTTCTATTTTCATTTTTTATTTTACATCTCAATCAAACAAGTTTTATTCTAATAAACAAAATTAAAATTTAAAAATAAGAAATGAAAAAAACTATAATTGAAAGATGAAAGTGAAGCCAAATGGCCTTTTAGCATTATCTTCCATATTCTTGCATTATTGATTTCATTTCAAAGAGTACTTTAGAAAAAATAATTACAAGTTTATCATTTTTCTTCTTATAACCATGGAATGTGCAGTATGGAGCATTTTAATTTTTATCGAGTAGTAGTATTGCTTCCTTTTAAATTAACTTTAAAAGTATTAAATTATTTTGGTGTCATCCTTTTTTACCAATTGTGTGCATTTGTGTGTGTGTGTATGTAGGGATTTTAACTCAGGTCAAATGTTAATTAATTGCAAAACTAAATTGGACAAAAAAAATTTTAACTATACTATTGAACCCTTTTCAACATTCCTCATTTTCTAATTATATTCTATTATGATAAAAGAAAGTATCACTAGGCAAATCACATACACACACACTCACATGCATATGCATATGCACACGCCCACACACTGATATGTGTTTAAATGTTGATCTATTTTATCTTCTACACTTTGTGATTAATACCTTAGAAATGCTTAGGATGCTCACTTTATTTTATATTTGATTTTAGGTATATTTTGGAAGTGAAGGAATTAAACTGACCCGAAAGCATGCTCATTGAAGCCATCTTTTCAATTTCTATACTCTTTATCTTCATGGAATAAGAATGAGAAATATTGGAGCAAGTAAAGAAAAGAAAATTAAGAATGAGAAGCAAAGAAGCAACTCACATTTGCATGGATTTTGCATGACCATCACATGTCCAATTAACCATAACATGATATTCTATTCTAAGAGAAGTGTGGAGAATGATGGCTAAATGATGGATGGTGGATAGCTATATATAGAAGGCTGAAGCATGACAACATAACACCTATCCATTTATCTTATGAAAAGCCTAGCTACCATGTGGTGTTGTATGTATCTTTTGATGAAGAAAGGAGCTAAAACACGTGAGTGAGTGGTGTGTGATGTGTGGTTGAAAGAAGAGAAAAATGTGAGCTGAAAACATGTGAGGCTGAATTAAAAACATTTGTACAACAGTTAGAATCTGGGACAAAAGACGTTAGCCACCTATCCTATTATCACTTTTTAACCTAGTTTTTAAAAGAAGAAAGGAGGTTTAGCTGAAATAAAAAGAGGAAGTGTCGGCTATGGGCTGAAAAGGGATAATCGAACCTCCCATCTTTGTGGAGAGTGAAGAAAACGAGAGTGGATCTGCTTCATTTGAGTTTTAACATAGCTAGGTGGGGCTGAAGTAGAAAAGAGAGAGTGCGTGAAATAAAAGGGAGCAACCGAGAGCTACGGGAGAAAATAGAGAGTTGTGGTGGAAACAAAATAGAAGAGAAGAGAGAGCTTGCGATGGAGAAGAGTGATACGTGAACAATGAAGTGGTTCTTTGCATTAATTCATCACATCAGCTACAGTAGAGGGGGAGAACACAGAGAAGAGAGTTACATGAGAAGAGAAGAAAGTAAGTTGTTTGAATAGTATAGATGGATCCCATCTGTGAATAGTGGGAGAGAGTGGTGTGAAATAGAATAAAAGAGAAAGCAGTAGCGTGGAACCAAGGGAGAGTCATCTTTGGCTATCTTATTTTCCTCCATTCTCTATTCGACCTTTTATATAAATGGAGGCTACAAAGGCTGATTGTTGGAGCTTGAAGATGGAGATGGAAGGCTAAATCACTTGACATCGATTCGGAGGTGGAATCGAAGCCAAGGAGCACATTAAGCGTATAGTGTTATATATCGTTGTGGATAGTAATGTTTTGTATGATATTTTAGGGTTTAATTTGTTATGCATTTTGTGTTAAATTGAGTGTTGAGTATGCATTTAGGGTTTAATTAGATTAGTTTTTGTGTTTAAGTGTTTTATGGGTTAGTTTGAATCTTTGAGCTTAAATTGTATATTTTTGAGGTACCTTAATGTATGTGCTAGTGTTGCAGGATAAATAGGGAAGAACGGTGAAGATTTGAAGAGTTTTAGGCTAAAAGACATAGGCCACGATAGTGCATAGTGGCCACGATCGTGACAGAAGAGGAGGAGCCAGCAACAGCCAGGCCACGATCGTGCATTATGGGCCATGATCGTGACAGAGAGTGTCAAGTCAGGCCACGATCGTGCCCTGCATTGGGCTGACACGAAAACACTAATTTTGAGTGATTTTTAGACCGTTTCGACCCCGAGTTTGACCTAGGGCCTCCACACAATAAATAGAACATGATGTGATAGCCGCCAGTAGTTATTACAGAGTGAAGAGAGTTGTGACAAAAGAGCAAAGTTTTGTCAAATCCGAGAGAGACCTAGAGAGAGATCAAGAGATTGAGGAAGGAGACGAAGGAAGAGAAACACGGAGATGTGTTAAACACAAAGTACTTCACGGAATAGGTGGTTTCCTGCCATCGCCACTTCGAGATTCCGTTCTCGATAGTATTTCCATTTATTTCAGTTTTATTTATATATAGAATTGAAATATGTGTTGAGATTCGTTATGTGAATGTTGAGTTTACGTTTATACTTACTTTCGGATTTTGATTCTTGAGATTAATAAAATTTATTCAATTGTGTTTTCTTATTGAGTTGATTGTGATTTCAATTCTCTTCTTAATCATTCGGCAACAAACTGAGAGGGTGAGCAGGGTAAAAATCATCGATTTGGGCTAATGATAGTTAGGTGAATCGATAGGTAGAGAATTGAGTCAAACTGGTAGAGTCGTATAACGAGAAATCGAGCATAGATTCCCGATAGGTTAATAGGCAATTTTAGAACTAATTTAGGTTTTAGACCAATTGCAGATTGAGAGATCATAATTCCCATAATTTGAATTAGGGATTATTAATTAAGGTTAAGAATTATAACTCGAGAGAGAGTAATTCAACCTAGGAACGCCTAAACCCGTTAACTCAATAACTACAAATTTATTAGTTTTCATAATTTGATGCATATTATCCTTTTAATCATCTTGCAATTTGTAGCTTACTCACAGGCTACAAAATTGATGTTGAATGAAAATGATGGAAACAAGCCACTCATAATTGATCCTGGCTGAGTTTTAAAGGATGAAGGTCAAGCTAATGACCATAAATTAGCACGTTTTGCAGTAGGTTTAAATTGTTGTGTAGTTAGGTTTGTTTTATATTCTTAAATAAGTCGTGAATAATTTGAAACAGTTTGGTGTGCTAATTCTTTTTTTCTCTTGACTCACTTATAAGATAGGGAAACATTTTCGATGTCAAATTGATTTGGTCTCAACACTATAGCCATCACCACCTCTTCCACTATAAACGATTTCGTGTTCTAACCCTTTTTGTTTCATTTTGTGTTAGTATTTTCTTCTTAATGTTTTCGTATATTGTGTTTATGTCCCCCAGGTGTGCTATCTCTTCTCACATTGATGACAATGTGTTGTTCAAGTGTGGGGAGGGATTCTGTGTTTTTTCTTTTGTATATGAATTTTGCATACTGTATGATAGTAGTAGGTTACAATGTGTGAAGTGTGTGAATGTATCAATAGCTTAAATTGAGTGAATTTTTTAATTTTAGACATAGTCTATTAGGTTATGAACAATCATTAGCCCATGAAATTAGTGAATTAGGGGGCCTTTCGATAATTATACAGCCTAATTAGGACTTAGTGGAAATTTAGCACCCAATAGATTGTCGCATTCATTCATAATTTCAGGCCTTTTAGGTTAAGTAGCTTAACTAGTATTTTTCATAGAAACGAATAGTTAAAAGCAACAAGGTAGGTAAAAAAATATTTAAAAAGTATTTAATAGTCACTATTTCGCTAACCTTCGGTTTATGAATAGAGCTAGTAGCTAGTTGAAAACGTGGTGTAGCTGAGTAACCGGATCGACACGCATCACAAATGTGTGCCTTCGCGTAAAAAGGCTATAATGACCCTTCAACCAAGCTACTAATAAACTACTTAGTCGAGTAACTAGATCGACATTCATCACAAATGTTTGCCTCCGAGTAAAAGGCTAAGTCCCAGCTATACCTAGGAACAGTTACCGAGTCTGAGGGACTGAAAAATTATTAATTTGTGTGCACAATTGAAAAGGGTAAATAGGTTAACACTTGGTCTTAAGTTAGTTTGTATATTTAGTTCAAAGCCCCTAGACACATGTTTTGCATGTTAATGATTTGACACAATCGATTGATTGTCTTCAAAATTAAATTAATTCCATGAAGATCGAAGCTATTGTCTCATTATTGCATTGTGTGTTTTGCGTTTTGTGTGTTGTTGTTTTGTTTGCTTGAGGACAAGCAAATGTTTAAGTGTGGGGATGTTGATAGTAGTGTTTTGCATGATGTTTTAAGTTTTAATTTGTTATGCGTTTTATGTTAAATTGAGTGTTGAGTATGCATTTAGGGTTTAATTAGATTAGTTTTTGTGTCGAAGTGTTTTATGAGTTAGTTTGAATCTTTGAGCTTAAATTATATATTTTTTAGGTACCTTGATGTGTGTGCTAGTGTTGTAAGGTAAATAGGGAAGAACGGTGAAGATTTGAAGAGTTTTGGGCTAAAAGACATAGGCCATGATCGTGCATAGTGGCCACGATCGTGACAGAAGAGGAGGAGCCAGCAACAGCCAGGCCACGATCGTGCATCATGGGCCACGATCGTGACAGAGAGCGTCAAGTCAACCCACGATCGTGGCAGGCAAGAGCACGATCATGCCCTGTCTGATCTGGGGCCTCCACAGAATAAATAGAACATGATATGACAACCACCAGCAGTTATTAGAGAGTGAAGAGAGTCATACCGAAAGAGCGAAATTCTATCAAATCTAGGAGAGGCCTAGAGAAAGATCAAGAGATTGAGGAAGGAGACAAAGGAAGAGAAACACGGAGACGTGCTAAACAAAGTACTTCCTGGAACAGGTGGTTTCCCGCCATCGCCGCTTCGAGATTCTGATCCCGACAGTATTTCTATTTATTTCAGTTTTATTTATATATAAAATTGAAATAGGTGTTGAGATTCGTTGTGTGAATGTTGAGTTTACGTTTATACTCACTTTCGGATTTTTATTCTTAAGATTAATAAAATTTATTTGATTATGTTTTCTTATTGAGTTGATTGTGATTTCAATTCTGTTTTTAATCATTCGGCAACAAACTGAGAGGGTGAGCCTAGTAAAAATCATCGATTTGGGCTAATGAGAGTTAGGTGAACCGATAGGTAGATAATTGAGTTAACCCGGTAGAGTCGTGTAACGAGAGATCGAGCATAGATTCCTCGTAGGTTAATAGGTAATTTTAGAACTAATTTAGGTTTTGGACCAATTGCAAATTGAGATATCACAATTCCCATAATTTGAATTAGGGATTACTAATTAGGGTTAAGAATTATAACTCGAGAGAGAGTAATTCACCCTAAGACCGCCTAGACCCGTTAACTCAATAATTACATAAATGGCTAGGTTTTCTTAGTTTCGAATTAAAATCCCCTTTCTCTTCCTTGGTAATTTCTAGTTCAATTTTAGGTTGGGCTGTGATTTTGTTGTTTTGTTAACTCTCTAGCACTTTAATTCCTCATATTGATTTTTGCATTAGTTGTTTAATAAGGTTAATTGCGAACTTAGCTGCGTTTGGATTTTAGGACTAGTTCTCTTCCTTGTGTGATCGATACCTTAGGTACTACGCGAACGACCCGTGCCCTTGCAGTAATTACCAAGGTTATAATTAGTAAAACCTAGCGCGTGTAACGTTGAGCGAATAAGCTTTTGGCGTCGTTGTTGGGGAAAGCAATTTAGTTCTTTAGTCTAAGGCTTTTCCACTAACTTTTGTTTTTATTAAAAAAAATTGGGGGGTAAAGTAAATATACATCGAGACATCTTAGAATGGGATATTTGAAGAGTTGAATGCTAAACAATGATGGAAGATAGATATTATAGGGAGCAAGGAAATTTTGAGAATTAAAATGAGTCGTGGTATGGTTGGAGAAATAACAACCCTTATTAGACCATGTACACTTCGGGTTGGCAGAACCACCCAGATTTCTATTGGTTCAACAATGCAAGTACTCACATGGGACACCAAGATCTATTTGAATTTCAACATGACGAATCCAATTCTGATTCTAAATTGGACAAGATCTTGGATAAGCACACAAACATGGAAGAAAGGCATAAGAGACTAGAAGAGCAAATTGATCAAATGACGCAAAATCATGCCGCTTCTATTCATAACTTAGAGATTTAAGTAAAACAACTTTCTCGTGAATTCTGTAAGAGAAGTGTGGAAAACTTTTTGAGAAAAATAGAATTACAATAACTAGAGCAATACGAGGCTATCACACTTAGGAATGGGGCAGAGCTAGAAGAATTAGAGGAAGACCATGTCGAACCCCAACTCGTTGAAACAGAAAGACGATGGAAGTGTACAAGGACAAGAATCACAGTCTTCTCTATTATTCACTAGTTTTGGATATACCAGATGTGAAAATTGACAATTCTTGGGTAAATGTCCATCCAAAGAACCCTATCCTTTGGATTGATGATGATGAAAAGATATTCCATATGAATATTGTATTTAAGAATCCGAATGTTAGTAGCTCATTCAGGATAATTGATGTGTTCCAATCTTATGATAAACAAGAGGACGATGAACAAGCGACAGCAGACATCGATTTTGAAAAAGCGATAAAGGTCTCTATTCATGAAGCGGAAGAAGCAAAAGAGATGAAGGTGATGAAGGAAGAAGAAGAGCAATTCACCTTCGTACAGGACAAATTGTTATATTCGATGGAAGATTCAGGGAGCTTCGTTATTCCCTATCTTATTGACAGTTTGTTAGTAAAAAGGACATTACTAAAATTAATTGGTTTTCATAATTTGATCGATATTGTCCTTTTGATCATCTTGAAATTTGTATCTTACTCACCATCTACAAAATTGATGTTGAACGAAAAGGATGGAAACAAGCCACTTATAATTAATCCTGGCTAAGTTTTGAAGGATGAAGGTCAAGCTAATGACCATAAATTAGCACGTTTAGTAGTAGGTTTAAATTGTTGTGTAGTTAGGTTTGTTTTAAATTCTTAACTAAGTTGTGAATAATTTGGAACGGTTTTGAGTGCTAATTCTTTTGTTCTCTTGACTCACTTATAAAATAGGGAAATATTTTCGATGTCAAGCTGATTTGGTCTCAACGCTATAGCCATCACCACCTCTTTCACCACAAACGATTTCGTGTTCTAATCCTTTTTGTTTCATTTTGTGTTAGTATTTTCTTCTTAATGTTTTCATATATTGTGTTTATGGCCCCCGGGTGTGTGCACTCTTCTCATATTGAGGACAATGTATTGTTCAAGTGTGGGGAGGCATTCTGTGTTTTTTCTTTTGTATATGAATTTTGCATACTATATGATAGTAGTAGGTTACATTGTATGAAGTGTGTGAATATGTCAATAGCTTAAATTGAGTGAATTTTTTAATTTTAGACATAGTTTATTAGGTTGTGAAAAATCATTATCCCATGAAATTAGTCAATTAGGGGGCCTTTGGATAATTATACAACCTAATTAGGACTAAGTGGAAATTTAGAATCTGATAGATTGTCGCATTCATTCATAATATTAGGCCTTTTAGGT
Organism: Erythroxylum longipes; assembly: GCA_027563885.1. NCBI lineage: Eukaryota > Viridiplantae > Streptophyta > Magnoliopsida > Malpighiales > Erythroxylaceae > Erythroxylum > Erythroxylum longipes. Next base: position 20,568,209 of record JAOQMS010000178.1, read on the forward strand.
TAAGGAGCTCAACTAGTATTTTTCATGGAAACGAATAGCTAAAAGCAACAAAGTAGGAAAAAAAATATTTAATAAGTGCTTAATAATCACTATTCTGCTGACCTTTGGGTTATGAATAGAGCTAGTAGCCAGTTGAAAACGTGATGTATCTGAGTGACCGGATCAACACGCTCACAATTGTGTGCCTTCGCGTAAAAAGGCTATAATGACATTTCAACCAAGCTATTAATAAACGATTTAGTCGAGTAACTAGATCGACACTCATCACAAATGTTTGCCTCCGAGTAAAAGGCTAAGTCCTGGGTGAATAAAATAAATAAATAAATAATTGTGTTTTTTAAATAAATACCTACCGGACTCGTATTAGGGTTGAAGTTTCATGGAACTATATCTAGGAATAATTGCCAAGTCTGAGGGACTGAAAATTTATTAATGTGTGTGCACAATTGAAAAGGGTAAATAGGTTAACACTTGGTCTTGAGTTAATTGTATAGTTAGTTCGAAGCCCCCAGACACATGTTTTGTATGTTAATGATTTGATACAACTGATTGATTGTGTTCGAGATTCAATTAATTTCATAAAGATCGAAGCCATTGTCTCATTATTGCATTGTGTGTTTTACATTTTGTGTGTTATTGTTATGTTTGTTTGAGGACAAGCAAACGTTTTTATGTATGGGGATGTTGATAGTAGTGTTTTGTATAATGTTTTAGGGTTTAATTTGTTATGCATTTTGTGTTAAATTGAGTGTTGAGTATGCATTCTTTAATTAGATTAGTTGTTATGTTTAGATGATTTATGGTTAGTTTGAATCTTTAAGCTTAAATTGTATATTTTTTAGGTACCTTGATGTGTGTGCTAGTGTTGTAGGGTAAACAGGGAAGAACGGTCAATATTTGAAGAGTTTCAGGCTAAAAGATATAGGCGATGATCGTGCATAGTGGCCACGATTGTGATAGAAGAGGAGCCACCAGTAGCAGCCAAGGCACGATCATGCATCATGGGCCACGATCGTGACAGAGAGTGTCAAGTCAAGCTACGACCGTGGCAGGCAAGGGAACCAACGTGCCCTATGTTTGGCTGACACAAAAACTCAAATTTTGAGTGATTTTTGGAGCCGTTTCAACCCTGAGTTTGACCTAGGGACTCCACATAATAAATAGAACATAATATGACAGTTGCCAATAGTTATTAGAGAGTGAAGAGAGTCGTGCCAAAAGAGCAAAATTCTGTCAAATCTGAGAGAGATCAAGAGATTAAGGAAGGAGACGAAGGAAGAGAAACACAGAGATGTGCTAGACGTGAAGCATTTCCTGGAACAGGTAGTTCCCCACCATTGCCACTTTGAGATTCCGTTCCCGATAGTATTTCCATTTATTTCAGTTTTATTTATATATAAAATTGAAATAGGTGTTGATATTCCTTGTGTGAATGTTGAGTTTACGTTTATACTCACTTTCAGATTTTGATTCTTGAGATTAATAAAATTTATTCGATTGTGTTTTATTATTGAGTTGGTTGTGATTTCAATTCTGTTCTTAATCATTCGGCAACAAACTAAGAGGGTGAGCCGAGTAAAAATCATCGATTTAGGATAATGAGAGTTAGGTGAATCAATGGTAAAGAATTGAGTCAACCCGATAGAGTCGTGTAACAAGAGATCGAGCATAGATTCCCATTAGTTCAATAGGAAATTTTAGAACTAATTTAGGTTTTGGATCAATTGCAGATTGAGAGATCGCAATTCCCATAATTTGAATCAGGGATTACTAATTAGGGTTAAGAATTATAACTTGAGATAGAGTAATTCACCTTAGGACCACCTAAACCTGTTAACTCAATAATTACATAATTTGTTAGGTTTTCTTAGTTTCGAATTAAAATCCCCTTTCTCTTCCTTAGTAATTTCTAGGTTGATTTTAGGTTAAGCTGTGATTTTGCTATTTTGTTGACTCTCTTGCACTTTAATTTCTCATATTGATTTCTACATTAGTTGTTTAATTAGGTTAATTGTGAACTTAGCTGCCTTTAGATTTTAGGACTAGTTCTTTTCCTTGTGGGATCGACACCTTACTACTTGTAAAAACCCGGACCACCCGCTCACAGATATTGTCTGTTTTGGGCCTTGGCCCAGCCAAGCCCTCACGGTTCTGCTCTTCCCATCCCTTGGAAAAACGCGTCTATGAAGGAGAGGTTTCCATAGCCTTATAAGGTCTAGTTTGTTCCCCTCCCCAATCGATACAGGAATCTAACATTCCACCCCCTTAGAGGCTTAACATCCTCGCTAGCCCACAGGCCTGGATCCACTCCCCTTGGAAGCCTAGCGTCCTTGCTGGCACATCGGTCCGAGTACTGGCTCTGATACCATTTGTAACAGCCCGGACCACCTGCTCACAGATACTTTCCGCTTTGGGCCTTGGCCTAGCCAAGCCCTCACGGTTTTGCTCTTCCTACCCCTTGGGAAAACGCGTCTATAAGGGAGAGGTTTCTATAGCCTTATAAGGCCTACTTCGTTCCCCTCTCTAATCGATATAGGAATCTAACATTTGTCACGACCTGAACCACACCAGGCACATGACAACTACCGCATACCCAGGCTAAGGATGCTCACGGTACCCTTAACCTGACTATACAAGGCTAACTGCACTTCTTTAAAAGCATTTCAGTAGCACAACGACTGTAATTTGAAAATTCCCAAATTAAATTGAAAAACCACCTGTAAACCAATTTCAAATGCACTTCTATATTCACGGTAAAACTTTGCCACAACTTCTGGACTTTAAAGTCCACTCAAGGGCAATCGCAACAGCACTACAAAATATTCATACATAAAATCATTTACTAACTACAAGACAGACAAAAGTTAATTTACAAAATTACAAAGTATATCAACTTAAACATCAAACATGTCCTCGAAAATGTCCAAAAGACCGCACGAGCCACTCAGAGCTTCAAATTTACTAAATTAACCTGCATGGTTGGGAAGCGGAGGGGATGAGTACACTATGTACTCAGTTAGAAGAGAGGAACATATATTGCAAATAGAACCCGATACACACCAAAACGATCTAAATAAACTAAGGGCAGTTTTATACATCTAACATGCACATAATTAGCTATGAAGTGGCTAGTCTATGACCTATGCCATATTGGTTAGGAACCACATAGGTCCAGCCTATTAATCACTCATTCAGTGAACATAGGTTCCAGTTCTAATACACATGAGAAGAAAAGCGTCACATGTAAAAGTCAAATCTCGTTAGGAAGCCAAATCTCATAATAAGCTAAAAAAGTTATATGTGTCCCCACTAGTAGGCCAAACTAGTGTGCACACCCACTGAATCCCGATGTTAGCTCAACTTTCATTTGTGGTGAATCCAGACTACGTTCGACAAGAGCATCATGACCCTAGGTGATGAACTCGTTGGTGACCACACCTCTAGGTGTGCAATCACCCGCGAGTCCTGTAGAATGGTGTCGTTACAAAGACTCGACTTTTATGTACCAACGTCAAGGGTACGGGGGTTGCTTAATCTGTTGTGCCCAGCACAAGATTGGTCAATCGTCTCCTCACTAATCACAAAAAATCATATACAAATATTAAGTACAAAAAATCAAATACAGTATCATGCCTTTATTTATCGGTCCAACCGATAAAATGAAACCTTGCCATGGCTCTAAGCTAAAAGAGAATACATACATGACTCGGTTATGCATATGTAAGTTCCAAAATATTGTTTCATGCAGTGAAAATCATATTTTGAAATTCAAATGCAAAGTTATTCAAAAATATAGTTTTAGAAAATAAAACATTGTCCTTTGCACTTCAATTGTAGGTTTGTTGAAAACAATATCATTCCTCAAAATATGAAATAAAAACATCAATTCCACTCCAAGTGCAAAGAGTTATTTAAAACAATGTCATTTATTAAATACATAAGTATACTAGCATCTATTTGAGAATCAATTCTACTATGCATTATCTCGGTTCAAAATTCACATACAAGTCATCATGCATGTCTTGGGATGTCCTGATCCTATTTGAGAGATATGTTTTCCCCAACTTACCTCAAAAGAAGGTATACACTCCTTTGACTTCAACAATCCTCTACATAAGCTTCTTGATCCACAACTCCCGTGCCTTTATACATACAAATGCAATGTATTTACAACTCAACATATATCTCATATTTATACACCATCACATAAGTGTATAAAACACAATATCACAATTTTTAAGCTATAGGATTCGGCCGTGAAGCTTCTCATATGGTTACTTCTCTTATTATTCACATAAGCTTTCTTTTGCATTTTCCAAGGCATTTAATGTCTTTTGGTCCAATACTTACACCTTTCAAAGCATAATTAAGCACATTTTTATCCAAGCACATTAGGCCACTACTCATCAATCTAAGCAATAATTTAAGTTTACTCTAAGTAAACATGAAAGCTTCTTTCCAATGCACACTATCAAAATCCTTAAATCCTAAACCAAGTTCACTTAAGCATTTTATTAAACACCTAAAGGCATAAACTTGAAAGCCTTCTTCCAATGAACATCTCCCTCATTTTTCATCATCAATTCACATTATACATACACAATTAACGTCATAAAGTTCATTTAAACCATCAATTTCAAAAGATATTCACAATTTCACAAACTTTCACTAAAAAGAGACCATTTCGGTTTTGGCTGAAAAAAACCTCTCCATGACCCTTTTCATTCATTTAAACTATGTTTCATGTATATTCAAGCATGGAGTACAACATATCTTAACACCAAACTCAAAATCATAACGTAGAGAGAGATGAGACAAAATTTACCTAAACTTTCCTTTAGTGATATCTTCAAATCCTTTGAGAATTTATCAAATCTAATGATACATTTGAGTTCCTTGACCTCAAATTAGCTTAGAACACCTTAGTTTAGGTTGAAGAATCAAAAACTTGGTGAAGTTTGGGTGATAGCCAAATTCTTCTCCTTTCCTCCTCTCTTCTCCTTTCTTCTCCTCTCTTTTAATTAAAACAAAGTGGTTTAATGCCAAATAAAGGGGGTGCACGGCCATAAGGTGAAGAAGGGTCTAGAATTTAACTCTTCTTTGACCAAATATGGTGAATTTACCTTTTTGTCCTTAGTTTATGTCAAATTACCATTATACCCTCCAAACTTTCCTAAATTTGCAATTAAGCCCAAAATTTGAGAATGACCAAAAATTTTATTTTTATTTTGGTCCTCAGACTTTTGCAAATTATAAATAAACCCCTTAACTTTATAGAATTACATATTGGTCTTCCAAGAATTGAAATATTACATTTAAGTCCCTTATGTACATCAACTTTTTAAATTAAGCTTTCTAAATGTCCCATGAGTCTATAAATCATGTTTAATCACCTCTAAGGCATTAGAACACATTTAACTCGGCCACCATGGCCATATCCATCCAATGGAATCGATTTTACACACTTAGAAACTTATATGTCAAAAATCTCCAAGATTTCACATACCAATGAACTCTAAGTTCATGTAAGGGCATATAGTATTACATATCACTGAGATAATACTAAAAGGAATCAAATACATTTTCAAACTCATATACAATCATGTATATGTCAATATACAGTAATATCTTTAAGTACAGACCAATACAAAAAGGACTCAAAGAATCCGACATTACACTACGTGAACGACCCATGTGCTTGCGGTAATTACTAAGGTTATAATTAGTAAAACTTAGCGCGTGTAACCTTGAGCGAACAGTTATCTACTCTCTTTTTAGATTGTTACGTCATTTTGTATAGATTGATTGAGTATTTGGATAATGATGGTTTTAATGCTCTATTAAATCTTTTTTATGACTACCCATAGCTAGATCTTGAATGTAATACGTATTAGTCATATGGAAGATCGTTTGTAGCAACTAACGGTATTGAATCGTTAGAAATAACGTATCTTAAGTTAAATAGTCCGTGCTTGTACATAAATTGATATGTTTTTTTAATTGTAATGTTGATGTACGGATATACTTAGAGATCTTGTTCTAGGTTTCTCGATAATTAGGGGTTAATTAATGAGCACTTTGTAATTAACTAAAACTTAAGGAAAAACTGGAATTAATAGAGTTTGTTATTAATTCACGATCAATAGTCTAAAAGGAGGAGTAAAGACAATAACTCAACGACATTTGTGAAATTGTGCTTAGGTTGAGACGAAACCAACGAATAGGTGTTTAATTTATTCATCGACTTTATCATTTTGCTACAATTTAATATGATTTATTTTCATAAATTCGATTTTATTTTGTTTTTAATTTGTTTAAAATTGAAAATCCCCCTATTTGCTTAAACAGATAATTTAGGAAAGTATTTGATATTAATCCCTGTGGGATCAACCTAGACTTATCGCTATCTATAGTTTTACCTAATTATTTTGGTATTGTTACGACGCGCAACCACACATACACACATAATAACAAATAACTTTTTTTGTATAAGATAAATTAACATAGCACGAACTTAAATTTTGCCTTTATTTATGTAATTATTTATGACGAGATAGTGCTGTTGTAAGTTGTATATTGTTAATGTTTACAAAATCTCAGGTAGAGTTTATTCACCAAATTAGAGATCAATTATATTACACTAATTTGCTTTCTTGATTCATTTAATTTGTAAAAAATATTAAATTTAAAAATACGTACTTGACATAGACATATCATATCATATGTGTAAATAAGTGAAAAGATTAATATCAATAATTTATAATCTTCTTTTGTATATCTAACATTTTTAATAATTTATCATTATTACACTTTATTTACAACTGACTCATAACTAATTTCAGAAGTAACTAAAAAGTTATCATGTATTTATATAAAATTAAATTTGAATTACTCTAGTTTTATTCATTATTCAATACAATATGTTATAAATTATAAATGTAAATAAGTTTTGGGATAACCAATCCTAAAATGCCAAACATTTTAGGATTTTTTTAATTCAGTGCTCAAATTTTTAAAATTTTCGATTGAGTAATTAAAATCTTAATAATTCAGTTCAAAACGTTTGTTTCGTTAGTAATTTGTTAATTTAGCTAGCAAAATCTTTGTTGTTAAAGGAGCTCTTCTACACAATTTCTTAATCCCTTATGACACTCATACAATCAATTTCTTTAATTTTGTAATGCAACTCTCTCTTTAATCTTTTTATTAATTTTGCATTAAGATGTTGATTTATTTATGATTTTTTTTATCAACCAATTCAAACATATTTCTTAATATAACTTTTCTATTATAAATTTTCTTTTCCTATTATAAGAATTACTAGCTTGGAATTTATGATTTTTCTCTTTTAAAATATTAATACGCTACAATTTTTCTTAAACTTAGCTATTTTAATGTATTTGATTAGATTGCATAAAATTAAGGCCAATTCAATTATTACTAAATTATCAAATATTTTATATACAAGTTGAAACCTATTATAATTTAATAAACAACCAAATATGGAATGTTTTGACACATATGTTTGTTCGACTGGATATGCATATATAATATATACTAAAAATAGATGAAGCCTAATATTTGTTTATATTGTTTAAATATAAAAATTATTACAAATTTAGATAAATTATCACAAAAACCAGTACAATAAGATTATCAAGATTTAAAATCCACCCAAAATTTTAGATTCTTTAAACAACTTACCTATCATTTAGCACAATAGACAAAGCATCTTCTAATTATGATATAATTTATTGAATCAGCTTACCTTTTTCTTTCGACTCATAGTTCCAAATAAAAAGTTTTAAATGAGTAATGAGTACAAGATCTTTTTATATAAGTTGAGATGTAACAATTATACACATCCATATATTATTGGCGAGACAAGGACCAAAATACATATCCAATAAATTACAATTAATAGAAGAATAAATACAACTCTCAATACGAATAAACATATGCAAAGACATGTTTATTTCTCGATTTTACCTTATATAAGCAATTAAAAGAATGAAAATGAAACAAATCCACAGTTTATTCAAAACTTCATATAGAAGCGCCGTAATATCACATTCTCTGAATAAGCATCTAAGTGGAAGAAACGTCTACTATACTCAAGAATTAAAAAATTGTTCTTAACAATACAAAATATACAATAGGAAAAACCTTAACAAAAAGAAAACTTGACAAAAAAAAGTTCAAAAGGATTTAATACATAAAAGAAGATAATATTTACCAATAGTTAGACATTAATATTCACATAGAAGACAAAATACGGGCTTTCATAGTTATGATACATGTAAAATCAAATAAAGATGATCTTAAACCATTAGAAAAACTCAAAAAATAACACAATAGGGAAAAACGTATATACCTAAACAAAACAAAGTTATTGGTGATTTTGTAATAACATTATTAATGAAAAATTAGGTCATGATGAAAGATGACTTTTTTTAGATTAAATAGGTTATTTTTGGTCCAAATTGATGTCTCTACCAAATATTATATAAGTGTCAAATTAAAAATATGCTTCATTTGCTACATCAACAAATAACTAATGAAAATAATATTATAATATGTATTTTATAACTTTTAAAATATTTTAAAAATTAAATTAAGAAAATTCTTTTTAGATACTCTCATCTTTCGACAAATATGTTCATCTTAGCTAAAATTGAAGGCAACAGGACCCTGACCCCGTATTCTCCAGCCCCATATAGCTACTGGGCCTCACCAAAATACAAATCAGATGCGTCTACTGTCCGTGCACCCACCATCGAAGTGAAGGCTATTTCAACGACGACGTTTCGTGTTCTCCAGACAAAAATAGGAGGCGCCCTAGCACTTGTTTGCTGCTCCTCTCTGTTGCTCTGCTCCATCCCTCTTTCGCTGGTGTTCTCTTATCAGCGGTGTGTGCTCAAATTTTTTTTTTTTCCAATTTTATGATTATTTAGGACAACTCTAAAACCCTAACCCTAAATTTTTGTTTCCTGGATATCATCAGATTCAAAAACCTCCGACCATGGCTCCAAACCTCGCCTGTCGCATGTACGAAGCGAAATATCCGGAAGTAGACATGGCAGTGATGATCCAAGTGAAGAACATCGCTGACATGGGTGCTTACGTGTCACTACTAGAGTACAACAACATAGAAGGTATGATTTTGTTCTCGGAGCTCTCTCGCCGTCGGATTCGCAGCGTCAGCAGTCTGATAAAGGTAGGTCGGATTGAACCCGTTATGGTGCTTCGTGTTGATAAGGAGAAAGGCTACATTGATTTGAGCAAGAGGAGAGTTAGCGAGGAGGATATTCAAGCTTGTGAGGAAAGGTACAATAAGAGCAAGCTTGTCCATTCTATCATGCGACATGTCGCTGAGACTTTGGGCATCGATTTGGAGGTAATCTGGATTTCCATACTTTGTTAGCTTAATTCACGTGCTCTAGGTTTTGAAGGAATAATTTTTACCGGAATTTACCCTTGGTGGAGCTGCGTTTGTAAACTGTGCACACTCATTTGGACGTATTCAGTTGCAATTTTGAGTTCAAGTTTAGGGTTTCGGAGAAGAATTTGCAATTTATTGTTCTTGGTCTGCTTGGTTTGAATTTTCATGCTAGAGCAATTGAATCTACTCGGCCTGCTTTGAACTTGTATCTTTACTTAAAACTATGATCTATATCCTTGTACCATGATGTTAATGGTGATTATACCATGGTCTCATAAGTCATATTAGATCAACTAGTTGAAGGGCTAAAAGGCTGATCAAGATTATCATGTCATGCTGTTTATATTATGAGCCTTGCTTTTCTATCACATCTCGCATTCTTTAGTACAGAAGTTGAACTTTAAGAAGTTTTCAGTATCCTTCGATGTGTGTGAAAGGTTCTCAGATGTAGTCCGAAAGGTTCTTAGATGTAATCTGATTACTTATTCAACTTTATTCTTGATAACAGGATCTGTACATCCATATTGGCTGGCCTTTGTACCGTAAATATGGCCATGCCTTTGAGGTGAGGACTTTAGTGGTTCATGATATTTTTGCATTATCATGAGTGTTATCCAGGCCTAATTCAACTCATTTCCAGGCATTCAAAGTCATTGTTAATGACCCTGATTCAGTTTTGAGTTCACTGACTCGTGAAGTTAAAGAAATTGGCCCAGACGGACAGGAGGTATGATTTTTTTACTGGATGTCCCTGAGGGGACAGCTGTGGTTTCCTTGATTAAATGTTATTTCGACTCTCGTTCTATTGGTTATTACGGTTTTATGTTAATGTGCAGGTAACAAAAGTGGTTCCTGCTGTAACGGAGGAAATCAAAGAGGCATTAGTAAAAAATATTAAGAGAAGAATGACCCCACAACCAGTGAAGTTGCGAGCTGATATAGAAATGATGTGTTTCGAATATGATGGTGTTCTTCACCTTAAGGTTTGATTCAATTCATATTTTTGCATCTTAATTTCTTTCTTTGTTTTACTCTTCGGCTGATGTGTCTATACAATACATGTACCTAAAATTTGCAAAGGTACCAAATTGCTTATTTATATTCAGAAACTTACTCTTTGAATCTTCAGGATGTGATGAGGAAGGCTGAGGCTGCAGGCAATAATGATTGCCCGGTGAAAATAAAGTACGTTGCTGCTCCACATTATGTTCTTACTGCCCAAACTCTGGATAAGGTTGGTAACTTTTTATGGCATACTTATTTTAAATAAGTCATTGTTGCCCAATAACAAGGTGCATGAGAAATGATTAACATTCCTGGAGACAAATACTGAGAGTATCATGCAGCAGTTGACCTGTAGGGTTGTAATCCAAAGCTGAACTACTTTTTGTTAGATTCACTCTAATCAGAAAAGACCAGCTTAATTGACCTATCTTTGATGGCCCAGATAAATTAACTTTTTGCTGTACTTGGTTACCTTTTTTTATTGGATTTTTTTTTCCCCTAAGAATAAGATTTTCCCTACACTAGCTTGTTGATGGTTGGGCTGAATTTTGTGCTTGGTACAGATTCTGGTCTTAATGCTTAATCCTTTTGTTCTTTGGGGTCTAAGTCTAGCGGGTTTAGAGTGTTGCTGTTCACCTTTTAGGAGTTAATTACTAGGCTATACCATTTCTCAGCCAATGGCTCCTAACTTTCAAGCAAAAATGTTGTTTGTCATTGTTTTGTACAGGAGCAAGGGATAGCAATTCTGAACAACGCAATTGCTGCATGCACTGAAGCAATAATTAAGCACAAGGGGAAACTTACAGTGAAGGAGGCTCCTAGAGCAGTGAGTGTTGCCTTTATCCTCTTGTATCAATGTTTTGATTGTTAAGATTGGTATTATGAGTCATGTATCCAAAATGGTTTCCCATTGAGCTACTACTAACTTGAGAGGTGGTCTTTTGTTCAAATAAAGTCACTTTGGGTCCTTTGCTTCTAGTACTCATTGGTTGACTTGGTTCTTAATTCAGGTGAGTGAACGAGATGATCAACTGCTGGCAGAGCACATGGCTAAGCTACTCAATGATAACGAGGAAGTTAGCGGCGATGAAGATAGCGAGGAAGAGGAAGACACGGGAATGGGAGACATTGACGTGGAAAATTCTCCAGGCTTATTGGAGACAAAAGCTTAGCATCAGCTTTTTCCTCTTATGGTGTACGGCTTTTGCAATTTTCTTTTAATCGGCTGTTCTTGTCCATCATATGTGTCTAATTTACATTGTTGTGGTTATTTAAAATGTCTTTTCTTAGATTCTTCAAAAAGACCCGGAGGTAAAGTTTCAGTTTACACTTCATAGATTTTTGGTTAGTCTTTTAACATTTACAGTTCTCGTGCATAATAATGCCCCAAGTTGTTTAGGCGTGACTAGGGGACTCAACCTAGTTCTTTACTACGAAGATCTACAGTCTACTTCCTATCTTTTAACTTTCTAGGTAGTTGGTATGTTGTATAAAATCCCTCATTGGTATCACATGACTGTCAACTTGATAGTGGACGGGCTTGGCTATGTCAATTTCATTTGGTAAGTGTTTGCTGACAATTGTTTCTATATATGGTTAAAGCCCGACACTCTGTGAGATTATCTTCCGGTGAACATAAAACCCAACGTAACGACGCCCAAGAACATAACTTGGTTAGTGCAACCGGCCCATCATGAGGGAGGATCATTTGATAGTGTCGCTTTGAATGCCAACACATATATCAGCATTTGATCCAAATATCACAGAATTTAATCCAGTTAGAACATCACTGATACAGCACATGATTAATCTAATCTCGAGATAAGATAAACACTTTTATAAGATTTAAAATTTTCAAGTTGTCGTAAAATAAAATGATTTTAAACAAAATTTTTTCTGATAAATTATCATTATTTGTAATAATATCAAAATTTTCTTCAAACGATGCGTGGATAAAAAATTTGTTAGATATTTCGAAATTTTGTTTCTGAGGCAACCGAACCATTTCTCCTCTCTTTTCGCCATATATAGCAGGCTAAGATAAATCATTTCCATGATTCTGAGTAAAAATTTTACAGATTGCTCAACAAAGTTTAGATAAAAGAAGATTATCTTAAAATTAAATTAAATTCATTTTCTTTTATTTAATTAGAAAAATTGAATAAAATTATTCAGTAAAATTAAATTATTTATAATTTTTATTAATAATTAGAGACTATTTCTGATAAACACAGATATACAAAGTAATAATAATACAAAATATTAATAAATATGTATAACTAAATATATAAAAATATGTAATACAATACCTAAAAAAACATGATAAATAATACAAGATAAAATATGTAAATAAATACACAAATTAAGACAAAGAGACAAGTACAAGAATAAATCACATAAGCCAGAAAATATCGCAACATCTTTACTTTTACAGTTTACTCTGCCGTAACGCAATGGACCATAACCAGCTTCCCGTTCAAAATGGAGGAAAAGAACAGAAAAAGAGAGAAGAGTTTGAAGGTTTATTCGTTCTTCAATTACAACAAAAAAGAACAAAAAAAATAAACTGCAAGGCTTTATAGAAAACCAGCCTAACATGACAGAGAAAAGGACCTAATTACATCGTCAGCAAACAACTTAATGGTGTAGTAAATAACTGTAGAACACCGTTAAAGGAAAAACTACGTCGATGATACTTGGAATTTCATATTATTCTCTGTTTACAAGTCACAAAAATCCGGATAGGCTGACTTCCAAGCCTATATTCAAAAGTACATTTGGAATAAAAAATGATGGCTGTCCAGTAATTTAGTATTTTCTGGAACAAAACACTCACTTGCCTTGCTGGACTGGCAGTATTACCAAGGTATCATTAATCAATTGGTGCGTAGGTCCTGTTCTATGATGGAGTAGAGAAGCTGAGCCGGAAACCCGTTGCCCCTCTATCATGGTCAAATTTCTTCAGCATGTAGCAATAGTTCAGCTGGAAAGAAAACCAATTTAATTAGTATGAACGTGCAGGTCTTCGTCTTGCTAGGATAACTGTTCAAATAAAAAACATGATACTGAAGAAATAAACATCTTATGGAGAAACACTCCCATGAAGAACAAGTTCCAGATTGTTGTTACATAATGATTGAAGGCAACCAACATTTGTTGCAAGAAAATTTTTACAGTTGTCGAGACAAACAAGAGGTTCTCACTTGTTAGTATCAAAATTGGATTCAAAAGAACAGATTACTGACCTCCAGCCGGAACAAATTGGTAGGAACAACAATTCCAAGTCCAATGGAGCTCCTAAATGAATCCCCAAACTTCTTCAAAGAGAAATTTCGAAATGCATTTTCTGTTAATTTCTCAACATTTCCAGCAGATGCAAAAAAGTGTCCATGGATTCCTTTCGCTTGGAACCATTTCAATGGAAAATCAAAAGAAAGATCTGCAAATGCAGTAACAGCAAGGTCTCCTCCAAGATAATCCCTTCCAGGCTCACTGTTTCCATCAGATGGATTATTTCGCAATTGCCTTCGAGGCTCAGTAGGACCCAGTCCCCTTGTTTTAAAGCCCCATAATGTTGTTGGGCCTCCCAATGTACAAACTGGAGATATATTACCACCCAAGAAGAACCTCTCTGGCAATGGAGAAGACATGTCCAAGAATCCAGGTCCCCATGGAAAAACAATACCACCAGATAGTCCTATGTTTAGTGCAGAATGGTAAAATCCCAGAGGTATAGCATAATGAAGATCAAACTCCTGTTTTTAATATTAGAAAGCGGAACCTTCATAAGATGGTAAATGCATAACGAAGGCAGAAGGAAGGCAAAAGGACCAAACAACAATCTAATTAATAGTCAATCTCGTGACTAAAGATTAGTAGAGTTCAAGCTAACTACCAAAATAATTCATTCAATAAATCAGAATACTCTAATTAGAAGAATAACCTATCCTTAGTCTGGAAAACTTGTTGACTTACAACACATTACTAGTTTGTTTCCTAATTTACCGTAATTCAGCATGTTCTGTGCCAACATCATGAAAATGAGGCTTCAAAGGGGAAAAATAAAAAGGAGAGGATCCACTTGAAGAACCTAGAATAAGTCAAGTAACAGTTGTTACACAGAACAATCAAACATGAATACAATGCTGTACTATATCGAATTGAAACCTTTAAGCATATCCTAAGAAGACAGTCAAGTTAGTCTCGTAACCATAGTATAACTGAGACCAATTTTAGAATGCAGTAACGGTTGAAAAGTTCATAGAACAAGTACAAGCAAACCCACAAATCAAGTTTGCGAAAGTTTAAACCTGACGCAAAAAGCGCAAGCTCCGGCTATCAGGTGTGAGGCCACCAATTTGAGTCGTTGAAACAAAAGCATATCCACGAACTGGCCTTAGAGGTGAATTTCTCCTATCAATCTTAAACGTATATTTCAAAGATGAAAGTAAACCATGACCAAGCTGCCTCCTCACTGAATTGGAAGCCATTTGTGATGGATCAGTTAAGGTACGCCAAGCAAGATTATACATCAAGTCATGATTCCTGGCTGAGAATAAGCCCAGAGAGAGACCCAATGACCGTTCTTTGAAAGAAGAAAACTTTTGCCAGTCTTGGGATAGCAGAAACATTCTTGCAGCAACAGGATTCACATA
The DNA here is from genome assembly GCA_027563885.1 of Erythroxylum longipes. NCBI lineage: Eukaryota > Viridiplantae > Streptophyta > Magnoliopsida > Malpighiales > Erythroxylaceae > Erythroxylum > Erythroxylum longipes. The sequence goes on from JAOQMS010000178.1 coordinate 20,583,311, forward strand.
TCCTCTGAATCCTGGCAGGGAGACACCAGCACTTACCTCTGCCATATGGTCACCACCATATGCCACAGATCCATCCCAAATATCCCCATACCCAAATAGGTTTTTTAACTTCAATAAACCTTCAATCGTTGATGATGAGGCCTACAAAAGCATTCTGACATTAAAAATAACAAGGATACGTCTGGCATGCTATTGTCAATTAATATATCCTTAGTATAGCAAATGGACAATTATCAGCGACTAAAGTATACCAATGAAGACCGTATTAAGTCAACTCAAAGAGGAAGGCAGCTGAATATCACGCTGAACATGCGGTCTCCAATATAGTTTCTTTTTTTTCCCTGAAAGTTCATTCTCCAATATACTTGATCTTAGACACACGGGTATTTATCAAAATTAGCATTTAAATCAAAAGTGTTTCTTGTAACAATTCAGTCCATCTTCATTCTTATCTCCTACTTCTCCAGATACATAAGCAAAACATTACGGATATAACCACGGAGCAAGATCACTTATTTTGAAAATTAACCACAAATTGAATGGATAAAACAATGTCATTGAGACCCAACACACATAATTTTGAAGCACCACATTCCATCTGAAACAAACAACATTTAATTCCCATTACGAGCCACTTTCCCGTTGACCAAACATCAAACTAACTTTTCAACTACTATATCACCAAGATACATCATACCTCGCCTCGTGTATAAGCGCCAATTTCACCAGAAAGCGGATTAGTAGTCTCCACAACCTCAACGATTACATTAGCGGTCTCAGAAAGTTCCGGTGGGCCGGCATCCAGCGTGATTTTAACTGAATCAAAAATATCAAGCGCTTGCAACCTGAAATTCACAGCTTTCGAAACTTCGAGCAACTCTTGAACAGAAGAAGCCTCTTTAAGTAACGCCGTTACGGCTTCCAGTAAGGAGTCCTTGGTCCTGGTGTTCCCTCTGATTATCACGTCATGGACGCGTATTGGAACTGTTTCCTTTTGAATCCGACGGAAGAGATTCTCTAGCTTTGACCGCTCAACCGAGGCTTTGGCCTTGCTCGGATCGGGTACTTCGAGCCCTTCGTCGGCTTCTTCTTCTTCGTCGAGGTCTTCTTCAGCATTGTTAGGGTAGTCTTGATACAGGTCGGGTTTTATCATTGTGTGTGAGACAGTGAGAAAGAGGGTGAGTGCGGCGAGAGAGAGGTTTTTGAGTGTGTTGAAGTGAGATTGGAAAAGCGTCCTTATGGATTACAGTTTACTGCATAATTTGCTTGGAGAGACTTTTTTTTTTTTCTTCAAAATGTTTGAAGTGTCCAAGAAATTTTTAATTTAGCATCTAAATTTTTTAATTTTTTATTTAAATTATGAGTCTATTTAATACAATTTTAATAAACTAATTTAAGATATTTAATAATATTGATTTCAAGAGTCTAATACTTGTAGTAAGAGGATATTTTGATATACATTTAATTAAATGAGCTATAGGTATAGGTATATGGATAGGATTATGTGTGTTTGAGTAATAAATTATAGATTAATTATAATGAATTATAGGTATAGATTATGGGATCATTAATTTCCTACATTAACGTCTATATGTTTATTTCTTTTGCACGCAAATTGACTTTAAAAATTTATTATTCTCTTCGTATATTTCACTTAATCCATTCCTTAATGTTCATTACTTTTTTAAATTATACATCAAAGACAAGTATCTCAAAATTTAGAATATTCTTATTACATATGTAAGATAGTTTTTGATTGAGGTTAAGTAAGCTTTTTAGTAAGAAACATGATAATTATTTAATCAATTAAATTTAAAATATATTAAGCATACATAGAATTAAAAATCATTTATGAAATTTAAAATTTAATTAAATAATAACATAATATTTATTGATAAATATTATATAAGAAATATAAATAAAATTAATTGATTGATTTAACGTTAACTTTTGTTTAATATTTAATTATTATCAAATAATAAAAGTAAGGCAAGATTAATATTAAAAAATTAATAAAGTTTTATTTCTATTTACAAAAAACAAAACATACAAAATAAACATAGAAAGGTACGCCGTGTGCTAGTGAGCATATATTATTTATTGCCGAGAACAGGGGACGAGAGGCCCATTGTTGTGATCCGACAACGACTTATCACACCCATACCCAAAAATTGAAGCCTACAAATTTGAAAGCGCCCAGACGCGCTTCCACCAAGGTCTCTGTTACTTTCATTTCACTTGCTTCTGTTCATCTAAGCGTAAATGGAAACCAACTCAATCCACAACCATCTCCTCTCTTCTCTAATCTCCGACATAAAATCCTATTCCGGAAACGACCCTCTTCTCCCATGGCTACGGTACATCACTCCCATCTTTCTCTCTCTCTCCCTTTCTATGCTTACATGTTAATATTTGCTGCAACTTTGCTCCTTTTGTAATTGGATTTACTTGCAGAGGGATTAAGAAGCTGAAGGAGTCTCTACCTTCTAATCTATTGAAGCAAAAGATGCCTCGGTTTCTTCAGAAATGTACTCAGACTTTTTACTCTGATCGCCGATACAGAAACGATTTGCGCTACCTTCTTGTCTGGTTACATCTGGTTATGAACTCAACACCATTCTTTTTTCTTTACTTCTTTTGGGTCTCTGCGATCGTTGGATTGTTCAATTCTGTGTAATTTATGAACCTTGCTAAGGAAATGGGTGATTCTTTTCGATACTGAATCTGTAAATTCTGTGTAATTTATGAACCTTGCTAAGGAAATGAGTGATTCTTTTCGATACTGAACCTGTAATGTCCGTTTTTCCTATATTAATTCTCTTCTTTGTGACCTAACCAGAACAATTAAGCTGAGATATTAATAGGCTGAAATATAGTGTAGTTGATAAGCATTCTCAGCAACCACTGTTAAAATCCAAGGAAATTAGTTCAGTAATTTGTAGAACTGAATAAAAGAGAGAGTTGCAGGTCAGTGATTTATTTTCAAAGACGAGTATGATTCATGATGAAAGTAACTACAAAAATTCTATTTGTTTACCTTGGGGAAATTCTTGTCAGCCAAGGTTTGCTTCTATGAAATTAGTTCTGAATTTACTTTTTGGATGAGATTGATCAGATGGACTACGTGGATGAGCCAAAAGCATTGTTGAGAACCATGGAAATGAATCACATAGGGAAGAAGCGAGCATTGTTCTACCAAGCATATGCTCTTTACTACGAGAAGATGAAGATATTCGACGAGGCTGAGAAGATGTACCATTTAGGGGTGAAAAAGTAAGTTCGTTATGAAATTAACAAGTTTGTTAGATGTTAGCAAATGTTATTCGAATTTATTCTTTATTGTTCTCAGTGGTATGAAATGATTTCTTCATATACTAAATTTAAGCTATATTCTCTACCAACCTTGGCATAGCCTTGCCGAGCCTGTTGATGAACTGCAGAAGTCATATGAACAGTTTCTTCACCGCATGGAGAGATACAGAAACAAGAAAATCCAGGTAGATCTTTCATTGCCTTTGCCTGTTACGTTTGTTTCCACTTCTAATGTATGACTATATATGAAAATGACCTCAGCGGCAAGAAAGAACTGGTCGAAGACCCACTTTTTCTGCAAAAAACAAAGAGAACAATGCACATAGCATGGAGACTACGTCTAACAAGGATTCTAGCTATCATAATGTAAAGAGGCTAGAGGAATCAAAACATGTGGGTGTTTTAGAAAATTCATGTTTATACATCTCTAGGCAGCAAGTTGGTCAAGAAAAAGAATCAAAAGAACCCAAGATGTTGTGCGGTGATGACACAGTGGTGGTGAAGTTTGTAGATACTGCTATAGTTGGGAAGTCTGTGGCTGAAGATGCCTGCCACCATGGACTTGTGGATCCTACCATTAATATGAAGGAAGCCATGAATGACATCAATAACATGTTTCGAGAGCCTTTGGAGATTGCTCCTGTTAGTAGAAGGTCGAACAGAAGGGAGTCAGAAATGGAAAAAGATTTGAATAATGGTTTCCATATCTTCTCGGATGAAAACTTGGTGATCAAATCTGAATTATTGCATCAAAAAGAAGAGAAGGTGGCTACTGGAATGCAATATTGCAAGACTTTCCAGGAACCATTGCAAATATTTGTTGATGACAAGGAAGTTTGTGACTACGGAGAAAGAACTGACAACGATGTCAAATTAGAGTCTAATGCAGCTCAAAATCTGGTGGAGGGGTCGCACTCATCTGCTTTAGATTTAAATTCGTTTGTGTTCCCATGTCCAAAAGATGAGGATTCAGAGAGTTCACCTCGATTGAAGATAAGGGAGGACACGGTATTTCACAGGTTTGTTGGAACTACTATATCAGATGAACCGGTGGTGGAAAATGTTTGCCACCATGGTTTAGTAGACCCGACAGTCAACTTGAAGGAGGCCATGGATGACATAAACAATATGTTTGGAGAGCCAATAGATTATGTACAGACCAAGAGATCCAAAAAACAGGATAAAACGCCAGCTAGGAAACAAGATTTTAGTGTGTTTTCAATACTTCCTGATGATGATGCGGAACACAAACAAGAAGAAGTTCAACCACCAGAAAAGTCTGGAAGAAGAGATAAAGATCTGTTTGAGCCAACAGTTTTTACCAAAGAAGCCATGGATGAGATCAATAAAATGTTTGGAATGCCATTGGACTTTTAGGAACAACTGATGGTTGTCTAGAGAGAGTTTCAACTAGCAGTTGGATTGCCAATATTGTTAGTTTGAACTTTTGCTTAATCAGGCCTATTTAACGGAGTTTTGAAATATTGAAATGAATGGGATCTCTGAGGTCCTACTCCACTGAGTGGATTGAATATGAAATTAGCATGTGAATGTTTTTTTAAATCTTCTGATATTCTTTTACATTGAGCTTGTCTCTGTTATCTATTTCTCTCGGAGATACCGAAATATAGAGAAGGGTTAGCGAGGGAGCAGCTAAAACTCTTGACACTTCATTTATTTAAAGATGCACAACTGCCAACATCGTCTTAGACAACCATGAGTAGGAAAGACTAGGAACAAAACTACAAAGAAGATGTTTCAAAATTCAATGGTACGGCATTTAGACTTGAGTTTCAGGGGGGCAATAAGCTGGTCGGAAAGCCAAAGGGCCAGCAGCATAGATCACTGCTTCATAGTAGCTTCCTCGAAGTATCTTGTTCTCATAACGAAGTGGAGCACCGTCAAGTCCATAGTTAATGTTGGTGAGGAGGCTGCAATTGGCAATAGGGGACGAAACAGGCTTCACATAGCAGGATTGGAGGGGGTGGTCCAGAAGGTTATTGCTAAACTTGTAGCCATCAAGCTGTGCGTAGAAGTAACCTTTCGTATCAGTTTCAAATGCCTTGTAGTAAGTCACTTGCTTCTGGTAATTTTTGCAAATGACACTAACTTTAGCCAATGGGATTGGCTCAGCATCAGTCAAAGACCATGATCCATAATGCTCACAGCTTTGGCAGTACACCATACCTTCAACGACAACATCCACTTTCATCTCTGCTGGTTCGACTGAGTTCCTTTCATAGGCTGATGCACGAAGGAAAGTGACACAGACGAGCAGGAGAGAGCATATGGTAATTGTGAGCTGGCTGTGTTCCATATTTTGTTTGAAACCTGAGAACAAGCGCTTAAAGGTGGGTTTCCGGGCCATTTGGAAAGTTCGCTGTTTATATACACCGCTGTTCGCTATTATTGACAGATATCAGTGTTTTCTGGTTCTCAATGACGTGGGTACCACTACTATGTTCATAAACTTCAATCATTTGCCTGTTGTCTTTCTTTGTCGGAGGATTTACCTGCTATACCTGAACGTGAAGGCCACCCTCGTTATTTTATAGCAAATAGAACCTGTAGATGCAGAACGTTAACATAAGCTTGAGTCAACGGACTTCTAATAGATTGATTATACTCGATGACTATAAACCAAAAAAATAAAATTTAACTTGTCAGAAAATTGTTTTTTTAAATATATATTTATAAATCCATAAAATTTATTTATAATTTGATTTTAATGTGTTTATTTTTATAAATTTATAGTTTTTAAAGCATTCATTTTAATGATTTGTAACATTCATAATTATAATTTTCTTACAAATAATTTAATTTTTATTAAAATTATTTATAAATTTCTTAACATATTACTCAATGATTTTAATGTATAATATACGTTGGTTTCTTCACTTAAATAATTTTCTTATATTAAGCATTAATTTTATTTAAAGTTATTAAATATTATACCATTTTACATAGTAATACGATAAGACAATTTAAATAGTTAAAGTGAAATGATCCTTTTCTTTCTTAAAACTATTTATTTTCTACTTTTTTGTTTTCAATATTTATTTTCTCAACTCTCTCGTGTATTAGTCTCTTATTTTTAGTTGGTATAGTTATTTTCGGTACTTATTGTGTTTATTTTATTATTTCTATTTCTCCCTTTTCTATTGTTCTTGTTTATTATTTCCCTGCTTCCTCTTCTTCTCTTCTTTTTCTTCCCATTCTTAGAGATCTTCTTCTACCAGTCTTTTGTTTTTCTCAAGTTTCTTTTATTCTTTCTTTCCTTTTTATTTTTCTAAATCTTTTCCAGCCTTCTTTTTTTATTTTTTATTTAGTTTTCCACTTACTTATTTTCTGTTTATAGTAATGATTTTTTTTAAAATCCTATTATCTTAGTTACTTTCTTTTCCTCTTTGATACTATGTAACTCATAATCAAACTTGTGATCTGAATTTGGTTAACATTCTCCTTTTTCTGTCTTTTGTCCTGCATTTCAATCCTCCTTCTATCCCTCATCTTCCCCTGTGCACTGTCAAGCTCTCTCCTCCCTCTTTTAGACATATTAACCAGAGGACTTCAAGACTTGCAACTAGCTCTAATATTCCTCTTCTCAAGAATTATGACTATAATGACCACTTCTTAAATCGTTCTTGGAGGCAAGTTTTAACTGATTCTTAACTTGTTATTTATCTCCACTTTTGTTCCTAATCCTTAGCAGCAAGGCATATTATTGTAGCTCCTCCTCTAGAGTTTTTAGATAGGGTATTTCTAAATAGTAAAAACAATGATTGGTTTCCTTTTAGATAAAAGGCCACCTTTTTCCCTTTATATGCTTGGACACAAAAGTAAAAGACGAACTCATGTGGATAGCCTTTGTCTTATTAAGTTTGATTCTCCTCTCAATGTTCATAAGGTTTTGAAAAATTGTGCTTAGCATTTCAACAATATAACTTTTTCTCTCCAGAAGTGGAAATCTATAATTCAACTTCATAAACTAAAACAAAAGCAACTTCCACTTTAGATCAATAACGACAACATCCCTCTAGGGTATTAGACCATTAATGACCTCAGTTATGACAATATTTATAGAAAAATCTATTAGTATAGATAAATATATAATATAAAAGAGTCAATTATGCAAGAGTTTGTGTAATTGTGGTTATTAGTTACAAGCTACCAGATTTAATTCCTCTAATGAGGCAAATAAATTTTGTGAAGATAATGTCTTAATCTCATATCAGTAGAGACATAATGATGTAGGACAAATAAAGAAGTATTAATTAGTAGCTAAAACTCACAATCCTCGTCCCATCAAGTTAAGGCTTGTGGTTAGCTAATTTTTCCTTGTTTATTTTTCTTTAAATTTTAAGCTCTTTTGCATCACCTTAGGCTCATCATCAAGGGAAATTATAGGTGCCTATTGAAGCTTCCTAGGAGATAAGGAAGTTGCATGTAACAAAGAAGGTGGAAAAGAAATGTATGCTTAAGAAGTGAATGGACCTATAAACACTCTATTGCAAAATACCTTTAATAATAATTTAGAACTTGATAAAGAGAACTCTCAAAAAGAAGATATTGAACCCTCAAAGCCATCTACTTTAGATCCTCAACTTATAGCCAATCTTGAGCCTAAGCATGACATAATTTTATCTATAGAGCAAGCTCCCAATTGCTTAGATTCTAAGGCTCTAAGTTAGAGTTCCCCCATCATTCAAATTTCTAGTGAGTTTGAGAATGATATAAAGAATAATACTAGGAGGAAATATAAAAGAAGGAACAAGTTATCCACCCAATTCTCTCTCTTCATTGACTTCTTTCTTGAAATATAAAAGGGCTAAATAGCCCTAAAAATAACAACTCTGTCAAGAATATTTATAGGATATTAAACTATGTTTAATTAGTCTTTTGGAAACTAAGTTGAAAGAAGAGAGTGGGTAGAAGTTTGGTTTTCAAATCATAATTGGCATGTTATTACAAAACATTGTTCATATTACAATTCTTTATCTTTTGATCCTATGAATAATGATAACTCATACTATAATCACTTATCAACTTCTCCATATGGATATAGAGCTCATGTAGGAGAAATCTATCTTATATGTTACTTAGAGGAGATACATTTAAAATCCTTGGATTTTGTTTGGAGAAATGGTACCCTTTATCCTTTAGAAGAAGAAGGCAATGTTTTTATCAAAAACCATTCAGAAGACTATTACAAATGACTAAGCCTTATTAGAATCATTGACCTTAAGATGGAAAGACAAATTTTTATTTACAGTAAAAAGCAATAGGGAAGATTGTCATTGAAGAAAACCTCGACAGAGTTATGATGAATAGTAATGGTTAAGTAAATTCATTGAAAGCTTAGCAGTAAATTCATTGAAAGCTTAGCAGTATTCAGTGATATCCTTTTCTCAAATCATTACTTATTGCTTCTTCAGTCTAAATATTAGCCAAAAGAGATCTTTTCCTTTCAAATTTGGTAACTTCATGGTGAATGATGAAGGTTTGAAAGGGCCATCTCTAGTGGTCTAAACCATTAATTTGAGGAGGTCAAATCTTTTATTTACATGAGAAAACTACAAAAGAGTAAGGAGGAGTCCAAAATTATAGCAGAATTATAGTAATACTTAATAAGATGTTACTTTTTCGAAAGTTAGACTGATGCAAGCACAACAACTCCTTGACTAAGATCCAATAAATGTAGAAAAACAAGAAGAAAAAAATAACATCTCTATAATCTTATGTTCTCATTGTGGATGTTAATTATTCTTTACTAATATGGAGATCTAAGGTCCATTGACTTAACTATGAAGATAAGAGCTCTTCATTTTTGAACAAGTTTGTCCTCCTTAGGAGAAACTTTAATAGAATAACATCTTATTAAAAATAAGATGGCTCTATATCTCACACTCAAGCTTTTATTGAAGGAATCACATTCTCATTTCACTAATTCTCTCTGCTCTTCTTCTAATAACTCTTCTATAATATAGTATGCTAAACTCCTACATCACAAATAGAATTTTAGCTTATGATGTAGATTTTTCGATTCTACCTTTTAATGAAACTGAAGTAGAAAATATCTCTTTAATCTTCAACCTAATAAAACTCTAGGTCTATATGGACCTAATGCTTTCTATCTTCAAAATCTTAGCACATTATATAGTATATAATCACAAATAATGTTACAGAATTCTTTGGTAACGAAAAAATTATGATATAAATCAATAAGAATTTCATAAGTGTTATTCTAAAGGTTCCTGATCTAAGTCCCTTGAAACAATTTAGACCTATCTCCTCTTACAAAATTATTTATAAAATCCCTATAGAACTCTTTGGTTCAAGGCCTAAAGTGGTATTTAAGCCTCTTGTCAATAAAACACATGGAACTTTTATGAAAAGGAGGCAAATTAGAGACAGTATCCTTCTTGCTTAAGAGCTATTCAATTAAAAGTTGTGCAATCAAGATAGAATTCTACAATGCCTTTGGCTCTATTGATTGGAGCTTTATTATCAATTTCTTAATCACATTTAGATTTTCTGCTTAATTCACAAATTGGAATGAATAATGTATCACTATATTTTCATATAACATCATAGTAAATATGGAACTAACATAGCTTATTAAAGGTGTTAAAGATTAAGGTAAGTAACCCTTTATCCTTTTACCTTTTCTCCTTAATCATTAAGGGATTGTCTAGCCTCATTAGTTATGTAGTAAGACTGGAGAAGATTTATAAGTTCCATATTAAATGAAGCAACTAAAAATATAAATAATTTCCTTTTTTGGAGATCTCCTACTTCAATCAAGAGTTGATCCTCACTCTGTTAGTGCTTTAATGACATCCACTAGAATATTTATGGAAATTTCTTCTCTAAAAATGAACAAAGAAAAGAGTCATATTTTCATTTCCTTAGTTGCTTCACACCTTGCTCCTTAGATCTCTAACATGACCGAACTTTAAACTAAGCAACTTCCTTTCATATAATTAGGAGTTCCTATTTATCATAAAGGATAACTTATAGGGACTTTCTTCCTTTTATTGAAAGAATACAAAAGAGGACTAACAAATGGTGTAATAAGAATCTCTCTTTTGTAATTAGGGTTCAATTGATGAATTATGTCCTTAATTCTATGCATATATATTGGTCATCTTATATAGTTTTTCCTAAGAGGTTGATCAAAATTATAGAAGAGATGCTTACGAGCTTTCTCTAGTAATGAGACATTAGAAGTGCTTTGTTGCCAAAGTAAAATGGGAAAATGTTTGCTTGCCTAAAGAGAAGGGGGATTTGGAATTGTACCAATCAAGCTAAGCTATAAGTTTTAATGGCAAAGAGAGAATGGATGATTTTAGTTGATAAAAAATCTCTATTGGTTTAATGGTTTCACACTTATTATTTGAAACATTAAAACTTATAGACTATCTTCTCATAAACAAATACTTCCTGGACTATGTTACACATCCTAGAGCTAAAGGATCAAATGAGCCTTGAGTTCAAATACAAATCAAGAAATGGTGCTAACACTAATTTTTGGCAAGATAATTAGACTACTTTAGGTCGTTTAGTCGATAACATAGACTACTTAGTTTTAAGGGGCATAATTCCAAACTTGGCTTTAGTAATAAACGTCATAAAGGAGAACAAATATAATATTAGTCATAGAACAAATATAATATTAGTTATAGAACCATACATGAACTGTTTAGAATCACTCCTAAATTTTGCCTTGATTCCATTAATAGGGAGAATATCACCTGGTTAGGGTACCCTTTATGTCTTTACTCCAATAATTAATGTAGACAACTTAACAGAAATAGAGCTCTCAAGATATTTTGACATAAGCTGGTCTGGTTTAAACATATTATCCCCATATCCTCATTCATTTTGTGACTAGCAATCAAAGAAAATTTATCTACTAAGGTAGAATCCATGATTATCCACTCTTCTCCATCATTTTTTTATCATAGAGAACGAAAAACCATAAAACACTTATTTTTTTAATATGACTTCTATATTTTTTTCTGACACAAGATACATATTAAATGTAATCTCTCTTGGCTAGCTCTAAATTAGTCAAACAAAGAGGATTGTATTAATTTCAAGATTTCTTTTGGAGTAGTTAAAGGATCTTCCAAGAAAAGACAAAAGAAGCATCAAACTTTAATGGAATTCATAAGTTTGATAAATAAAAAAAATAACGTGAAGCATTATATTTGCTAAGGTAACACATAATTAGCATATCCTTAACCTCTCGGGAAATTTGGTGAAAAATAGGCTCTCCAATGCATTTTCCTGATTGAATCTCCATATTTCTAAATTGAGATTGCTAAACTAGGAGTCGTATGCCGACAGTCAAATACATTCTTCTCCTTTAGATGGTTTGTACATGTTTTTATGTACTTTTTACGGTTTGATAATTGTGTAGGTTGCTTACATGCTCATTTTATGCTCTAAACGTCTTATTGTCTTATTTTATTCAATCAATATTTAGTTTCCAAAAAAAATATCAACAATCAAAAGATTGAATCAAATAAAAAAAGTATATATAGGTGTTGCATTAGATAGATATTATAACTTTTCTAACTATATATTTCTTGAAAATTATTCTATATCAGGTTCTTTCCTGGTGGTTTATATTTATTGACTTTACAATGTTCATTATTTTTTATTCTAACGGCACATGTATATTATGTAATTTCTTACTTATAGAAGTTCCTGCATATAATGGAGTAGTGCACGTACACGACTCATATCATCATATAGCTTTCATTCCACATGATGGTTATTTATAAGGTTGCAGCAGAAACCACATACTATTCGTATCTTAATTTCTGTATTTGCGACGACAAGTCTAGAAGTTTAAAGAGTGCAATATGCTTCAATCGTTTTGGACGACTTCTTTCTATTCCCATTTTTATTTATTAACATGAATGATCGTAGTTGTCTTTATATATATTTTTCTGCAAATTAGCTATCTTTATTTATGAGGTCAATGGAATTGAATTATATGATACCAAGTTTCAATTATGAATGACTAAGTTTAATTCATAACAATTATTTTCAAATTAAAGTGCCTATATGTTAGTGAATTTATATTTTGAAGATTTCAAGTATTATCCAATCCTAATTTTTTGTTTCTAAAATCAAGTATTATTTAAAAGCACATGTATTGTACAATCCTAATGTATAGGTATAAGATGAAGTAATTGAACTAATTTTAAATTTGGTATAGGGAAGATTTAAAATATCTATATGTCCCAGTTTATGACATTTTCTTGAGAAGTTTTCAATTTGAAAACTTTATCTATATGTCCCAGTTTATGACATTTTCTACAACGCACATTTGGTCTCCACCAACATCTGAAATGAGGATGATTACTTTTGCCACAATATTGACATGTTTTTTTCTCCTTTCCATTTGTACCAGTAGAGATATTGTTGCTACCATCATGTATATGTTTATCACCAATTTTCTTTGAATAGCTTTTCTGCCACTTCTTCTTATTATTATTGTAATCTTGATTTTTGAATTTTGCCTACATAGCACCTTCAACAGACCCATCTTCATGTATCAACCTTCTTTGCTCTTGTGCTTGCAAAGCACTTATAAGTTTTGCCAATGAAATTTCTGACAAATCACAAGATTCTTCCAATGCAGAAATCTTGGCTTCAAGCCTTTCTAGTAAGGTTACAAGAATTTTTTCAACAACTTGCTTGTCAGTCAAGTCTTCTCCAAGCAATATAATTTTGTTCACAACTTGTAGAAGTCTGTCAAAATATTCCTTCACCGTTTTAGACTCCTTCATTCGCTGCGACTCGAATTCACGTCTGAAATTCAAGATTTTCATGCTTTTTGTTCTAGCATTCCCTTGAAACTCTTCCTTTAGATATTTCCAAATAGCATATGTAGAATCTAGATTCATTATTCTGGTAAATAAGGCATCTGATACTGCTGAATGAAGACATGGCTTTGCCTTGAACTTTTTGGTCATCCTTTCTTTATGTATCTTTTATTGCTGCACCTTAGGATTGTTTGGAAAAGGATTGACATCATAATATGTTTCAATAGCTTCCCAAATATCAACAGCCTCTAAATAAGCAATCATTTTCACTGCCTAGACTTTTTCACCATTGAAAAAAAGTGGTGGTATAGGTGAAAATTCATTGGAAGCCATTCTTTACACTCAATACAGGTCCCTCAAGATACAGGGACTCTGATACCAATTGCAAAGTTTATGAAAAGAGTTTAAGTATGAAATAGTTTATGTGAAACAAACATAAACGTATATAAAATTTAGACATATGAATGAGAAGTCTATATATTTCATTCACCCAATCAACTATATTTATATACAATGTTGTACTGCAGTTACGTGCAGTTATGCAATGACATGTAACCATCATAACCTTTAATATAGCTAACATATAAAATGACATGTCAGTAACTAAACCAAATAAAATATTCAACACATGAAGGCCTGGATTGAAATAAATCTTCTTAGCCTAAGCGATGTGCTGGTCACTAGTGCGTGGTTAACTTTTGGTTAAGTTACTCATGGTCTTGAAACAAGCCTGTAAATATGATAAAATCTGATCCACCTTGTGGAAAATCTTTGTCCCTCGATCCTTGTTTCTGCTCCCCACCAACTTTCAATTATAGGATAAAGACTCGAGATGATGTTGGAACTTTTGTTCCTTTTATGAGACACTGCGAGGACAGCAAAGAGGAATAAAGTTCTACACTTAGTTTAGATTCTATTTTGGGTTGAAATACTTAGAGAATAGCATATTCATTCATGAGGAATCTTGTAATCCAACACATATGGCTGCTGAAATTGATCAACTGCAGTTCATAGCCACTCTCAATGTCGCAATTTTATTCAATGGGTTCCACCCTTCCTTTTCATTTTCTACATTTCAACCCTCAATCCAATATGCTTCAATCGTTTTGGACAACTTCTTTCCATTCCCATTTTTATTTATTAACATGAATGTTTGTAGTTGTCTTTATATATATTTTTCTGCAAATTAGCTGTCTTTATTTATGAGGTCAATGGAATTGAATTATATGATACCAAGTTTAAATTATGAATGACTAAGTTTAATTCATAACAATTATTTTCAAATTAAAGTGCCTATATGTTAGTGAATTTATATTTTGAAGATTTCAAGAATTATCCAATCCTAATTTTTCGTTTCTAAGATCAAGTATTATTTAAAAGTTCCTGTATTGTACAATCCTATTGTCTAGGTATAAGATGAAGTAACTGAACTAATTTTAAATTTAGTGTAGAGAAGATTTAAAAAATCCAGAGATATGAGCAAAACAAAGGTCTAAGGACTATACCTTTTTCCAAGAATTTGTAGTAAGGTATTATTTAGAACTTTTAGGGTATTTTTGTAATACTTAAAGGAGAGTGTTGGGTACAAGAGTAAAGAAATAAAAGTGGATTGCAAGCGCCAAATGGCAGATTTATGGCTTCATGTCAAAAATGAGATTTTATGAGAAGCAACATTCCCATCCAAGCCAAGTCACAATGAAGATGCTCCAATCCTACACAAAGAAGTCCAGGGCAATCTGGTTTGTTTGTTTATTATCCTGGCATTTACCAAAGTACCTGAGTTCCATTGGGTCAGGGGATTTACTAAAGCTGAGGCTATAAGTGAAGAAGCTAAAGCCAGAATAGATCTTGGTGAGTGCTTTTGTTATAATCCTTGTGATCCATGATTCATCCTACAAAAAGAATGAAAACTGAATTTTTATGTTTTTTATGTTGCAAAAAATATCTCCTATTCGATGATAAGCTAGCCCGATGACAATGACACAGACAAATTGCTTGGTGGATTACTCTTCTCAGGGTTTGATGCAGAATCCTGTTTGAGTAGCTATCGAACTTTTCTGTATCATAAATATTCAATCCATAGACCATCTTCCTATCTTGTTTCCAGGCTACTTAATTATGAAAGTCTTCACAAAAGATTTAAACCATACACCATGTCTTACAACACTACTTAATGTTGGGAATGGCCAAAATGTTCACCCCATAGACTGCAACTATGTAATCTGGGTAGATTATAGTGGTTTGGGGAATAAGATTGTGACAATCGCTTCAGCTTTTCTATATGCACTTTCAACAAATAGAGTTTTGCTTATTCAACCAAAAAGTGCCACAGCCAACCTCTTATGTGAGCCATTTACAAATGCATCCTGGTCACTACCTTTTGAGTTCCCTATTGAATTCAACAACTTGAATCAAAGGCGCATCCTCAGTGTTATGGAAATGCCATGAAACAGTACTCTATAAACACTTTGATAGATTCATCACCGAATTTTTTTAAACTACACCTATTGTATGATTACGATGATAATGACAAAGCTATTTTAGTGCGATGAATACCATTTTCCTCTAAGAAATGTGTCTTGGTTGATCTTACCATCTTTGTTTATGATCCCAAGTTTTGAACAAGCACTGGAAAAATTGTTCCCCAATAAAGAAGGTGTTCCACCACTTGGTTCGTTATCTTTTCCATCCATCATAATCAAGCTTGGGAACAAATCACCAGATTCTACAGTACTTACTTGGCTAATGCAAATGAGGATATTGGCATCCAACTAAGGATATTGGAAAAAGGAACTCATCCTCTTAGGCATGTCATTGAACAGATCGTGGATTGCATTGTTGAACAAACTCTGTTGCTAGAAATAGTCATGCAGAGTTTTAAAGCTTTCCTTGCCAAAAACCAAAGGTCTAAAGCTATCATGATAACACCATTACATTCCGAGTACCATGAAATTATAAGAAATAGGTATTTGACAAATCCAACCAGAACAAGGGAGTTGGTAGCTGTATACCAACCAAGCTATGAAAATTAAAAATTTTTTGAAGAAAATCTATAAAACATGAAGGCCTAGGTTGAAATGAATCTTCTTAGCCTAAGCGATGTGCTGGTCACTTGTGCGTGGTCAAAATTTGGTTACGTTGCTCATGTCTTGCAAGTTTAAAGCCTTAAGATTTTATACAAGCCTGTGAATCAAATAAAATATGATCCACCTTGTAGAAAACCCTTGTCCCTAGAGCCTTATTTTCGTTCCCCGCCAACTTTCAATTGTAGGACAAAGACTTGAGCTGATGTTGGAACTTTTGTTCCTTTTGTGAGACATTGCGAGGACAGGCAAGGAGGAATAAAAGGAATTTTAAGTATAGAAAAATGAATGTATCAGAGTATTTGAGGAAAATAAAAAGTTATAATAGCAAAATTAATGACAACTAATACATTAATTTGTTTAGGATATATATGATTTTGATATGAATGGGGAAATTTATTGTATTCTTTAGATTAAGTTTTAAGATTTTAATAACATATTACCTCCTAATCTTACGTTGGCACTTGCATAAAAAAAACATTCTCTTTTGTTTCAACCATATGTATATATATATATGGATACGTAGGAGCAATAATTACAGAGCATCTTCTTGAATTTGCTTCAAACCTTTACCGCACGGTCCTTGGAGAATCTTTGTATATGGCCTTCACTGGGTTGGAATTGCAAGAAAGTTGATTTGGTCCACCACTGCTTGTCTAAAAGGTCAAAAGAAGGCTCTGAAGGGTGGGAGATACAGCAGAAGTGCTGGAAAGAACAATCAATATCTGCTGTATTCACTGTAGAATCAAAACAAATTTGTTGAAGAGAACAGAAACATTTTCCACCCCATATGATATGATACACGAGTTATGTACAAACATCTCTGCCTCATGATTATGCTCCTAAATTGTTTGTCCTTCATCACCAACTGGGAAGAATTGTAGCTGTAACTAGTAATCTGTTCTTCCTACTTTAACTACCGTCAGGGGACATAACCTCAAGTTCTGCCCACCAAAGAGGGGAGAGTTTTGGCATAGCTGCATCAGGTGTTATTTTTGTTATCTCACTCAGCCTTGCACTGACTTCACTCATTGAAGGTCTTCGTTCTGGAATGGGGTGCACACAAGATTTAATAACTTCCCCAATACTCTCTAGTTTCTCCTCTTCAAAAGAGGCTAGAGTTGGGTCTACTATTTCTCCAAGGGTTTGGTCACCTCTCAAGTAGTCTGATGCCCAGTTTTCTAGTGAGGTATTAGCCACAGAGTATGGAACCCTGCCTGTAACCATTTCAAACAACAATACACCAAAACAGTAAATATTGCTTTCTGTACATGTCAATGACGTGTGTGACAGTTTCTTCTTAGATGCTTCCATCCGAGTTGCAGTCATCCAATTACAAAAGCTTAAGTCAGATATTTTGGCAGCAAAGTCTTCTGTGAGTCGGACGGCTGAAGAGTTTAGGTTGGTATGGGTAATCGGAGGGTTGAACTGATGCATATGCTCAAGACAGTAAGCCATGCCCATTGCAATTCTGAGCCGCATTCCCCAGTCCAAGTGCTCAGATTCTTTAACTGCAAATATACCAGAAATCAGCAAATAAAAGGTGACTGCCAGTACAAGTACAAATAACAAGCAAACAAAAACTTCATCGTTTTACGTTTATGGGAAAAAAAGAACAAATAGTTAACCTCAAAATGACTGACAGCAGATTTTTATGGTAACCTCAAGGTCTTGTGTCAAAGTAAAACATATATTCAAGTGTATATTTTAACCTCAAAAGAAAATCCACATAAATCTTAATAGGTTGAGACACAAATGCATAACAATCTATGAAGGTATTCTATTCTGGAGTCAAACACGGTCATGTCTCAATTCAGAATTTGATTGTACTTCTCCAGAAACTCAGTCTCCATACGTCCATCAAAGTTCAGTTCAGTATATATGTGCTGAAGGATGCCACGAGTGTACAATATACTCACAGTGTAAATGCTCAAATAGTGTCCCACTCGGAGCATATTCAAAAACCATCATTCTGGTGAAGGGCTCCTGTTCCTCGCAATAGCCAAGAAGGTTGACAAAATTCTTATGGTTCACTTTAGACAATCTCTCGATCTGAAGAACCATACAGGGAGAGAGCATTAGAAAAGTCAAATACATCACCAACCTTTAAATTCACCAGGATGTTCACCAAAATTACCTTCTTCCTAAACTGAAGTTCCAAATTGTTGGACCAATCTTTGGCAGATTTAACTTCAACCGATGCCACAGCTATTTCAACTCCGCTGGACAAGGTCCCTTTGTACAGTGTACCGATTGGAGAAGAACCAATAACGTTACTAAAATCTTCACAAGCTGCATCAAGCTCAGATCTTTTAAGCTTTGGTACTCCTGAAACAGAAAAACTCGTATAAAATCACAAGGTAGAGAAACATCAAAACATGTAATCTTAAAGGGGGTAACAGAAAGGAACAAAGAAGGAAACTCTAATCATCAAATCTTCTTTAATCGAGTATAAAAAGTGCCGTACACATATTGAAATCAGGATTTCATGCTACATTTCATTTTCATAATAGCAATCAAGAGTCCAATATTACAAATTGAAAGGAATATTTAGCTCTAACATATTCACAACTTAAATGGTTCCAGATAATGTAATTAAAAGCAGCGTTGCTGCACCAGGTTTCTGGTCCACGCATACAGGTACGTAAACAATATACATAATTCTCTACAAAGAATTACCTGTTACAAATGCTCTCTGAAGCTGCCCACTCAACCCTGTGGCCCAAGGTTTCACTGTGGCTTTACTTGATTTACATACATATATCGTGATGACCAAGGTAAGAAGAAATAAAGCCCCCACTACGGCTCCAACAACTATCAGAACTTGATGAACTTTTGGAGAACTTTTAGATGGTTTTGCGGGAATACTCGAGGAGGGCGGCCCTAAGGGTGCTGTGGAGGGTGATGTAGAATCATTTACAGATGGGGAGGATGCATTCAGATTGTGTGGAGTTGGTGCACTAGAAACACCTACAGCTGGAGCATCCACTGGGGGCGGAACACTAATCACAATGGGTGTTGATAGAATGTCCGGTGGGGGTGGTGATTTCAATAATCTGTGTGGAATCCTGAAAAAATCATCAATTGATGCTGGTGGTTCATTTGCAGAAGAGGTGACAGTCGCTTTCAGTTGTCGCTTTTGAATTCCTTTTCCAGATTTTGCTACATTCCTATCAAACAATAAAGGAAATGAGATCACTAAGTAGAGTAAAAAAAATAATTAGGGAACAAAGAACAAATTAATCAAAATCTCAAAAAGGGCAAATAAAGAAGTAATAACACGATAACTTTCAATATCTTAAGAAATCCCATCTTAAAATACATTTTAGGCTTGATATCTTCAAGTTGACGGTGGAAACATACCGCATAATGAATCTTTTATCATTAGATGAGCCTTTGTCTGCATCATAAAGCCGGTTTTCATCTACTTGATGTTCAAAAAGCGACTGAAGTTCAGGTGATAAGCTACGTAGAAGCCCGTTGTTGTCCAAGAGACTGCAATACAAGCAGAAAGTTACAGTGATAGAAGGAAACAATGATGAACAAAGTTTGGTAGCAACGTCCACTTACAGGAATGCCGTTGGGAGATTACTGCTAAGGTCGGGTGGGAGTGGCCCACTGAAGTTATTGTATCCAAAATCTAGCACCTTCAACTTCTTCAGCTTTCCAAACCCTTGAGGTATTGTGCCAGTAAAAGAATTGTTCCGGAGAATGCTACATTCAGAATTAAAGGGACAATTGCTAAGAAGAGCATAAAGCATTTGAAAGTACCGGCGAACTCAAACAACTAGAACCAATTTGCACTTACATAGACTTTACATGAACAAGGTTACTGAGCTCAGGTCCAAGTGTTCCTCCAAGACAGAGATCTTTTAAGTTCCTGCACGTGAGATCCATTTTTCTATGAATTAGCAAGAGGAAGCGTCATTAAAAGGAATGTCAGTGGCAGCGGAGAGAAAAAAGAAGGATTTCCAGAAATTTAGTTTAAAATTATAGATGATTCCAAAACCCACCGGCTTTTACAAATTTCACGAGGTAAAAGAAATTGGATTATGGGAGCACAATTGTATCCAACTTACTAATTTACACATGTCAACCTTCATCGCCTGAATTGGGTCTCCAAAAGTACTTGGTGGATTTTAAGTAAGCAAAAAGGAAACAATAACTACTATAGTTGTGCGAAGTGCGAACCTTTTTAGTTTCAACCAAAGAAAAGATTTTGTTCTCTCTAGTTGTCAATATTTTGAGCGGAACATACAGAATAGAAACTTACAGAACTACGACGTTTCCATCAGAGCACTCAACGCCAAACCACGAACACGGATCAATCACTCCAACATCTTCCTTCCAGTCCTTCAACGCACCGTATGGGTCAGTTACAACTCTTTCTCTCAACTTCAGCAACGCCAAACCTGCGGTCCAGAAAACCCGTCTTTAAATCCCCAACTTCTCTGAGAAACAAACAAAAAGAACCCCAGAAGCCACCAAGTGACTTACCTTCATCATTCAGCGACGTACACAAGATCAAGTTCTGGTAAAGCAAAAAAGGAAGTAAAACCCCCAATCTACTGAATTCCCACTTCTTCTCCATGACTTCCCCGGTCAAAATAGAATAAAACAACAGAACAGAAGCTTTGAAGCTTGAAGCGGACCTCCCAGAATTTGAAACTGCAGAGAATTGCCAATCTAAGATTTTCTTCAGACCAACCAGAATGGAACTCCCAGGTAAAAAAAGAGAGAATTAAGAGTAAGATGAAGAAGAAGAAGAGGAGGAGGAGGAGGAGAAAAAGAAAAGACAACGTTCAAAAACTGTGTTCACGCTCACGGAAAAATTGAAAATTCTCCATGAGAAAAAGACGCGTCATTGTACAATTGTAGTTCTATCCTTCTAGAGATTTTCTTTCACAAACCGTGAAAAACATGGAATAATATGTGTGTGTGTGTGTGTGTGTCTCCGGTCTTTTGCCCCTATTTTTGAATCACGCTCGTTCATTTTCTTTATGTTTTAAAATAAAGCATACTCTAATTATCTGAAATTTAAGTAGAGAAAGAAAAAGGTTGAGGACTTTTGACAGGTTTGGACTTTGGGGAGGAGAAGGAGCCGGCTAGGGACGACTACCATAGCAGCTGAGTCTACGAGGGAAGCTGTAAATTGTAGACAGTGAGGAGTCGGTATCTTTTTATGAGGAATACTAGTCATTTGAATCCACTTGGCATGTAGCTTATTGGCGTAAGGTTACTTTTTTGTTTCAATATCGTCATTGTACCATTAATATTATTTGGACTTGAGAAACCAATGACATGGACGTTATATCTTATGTTATTGCATCTAACTATTAATTTGGGTTGTTGGCTTTTAGGTTGTTTCAATCTGAGCCTATCTTCAACCCATGAAATTAAGTTGAAACAGAAATGGTTTATTCAAGCCAGTTATCATTCGTTTTTTGGAAGATTACAATATTATATTATTATGGTTCTTCTGAACACATTTTCTATAAATTAAGGGAAAAGCTTATTCTTAAAATGAAATGTTTTGTTTATACATAATTCATCCAATTATTGATTCATATAAAGATGTTATAAAATGCAGAAAACGACTGTCTTCAATTCTTCCCTATACATATATATATATACCAGCAGAGTAATTCTGCACAAATGTGCAGTAATAATGCCCTGTCAATTTAATTCGTTATATTATCATATAATTTTAATGCATAAGTAAAT
>JAOQMS010000178.1:20615350-20632783 GCA_027563885.1 Erythroxylum longipes
ATAACTATTCTTTCCTTACATAATAACTCACTAAATTAACTGGACATTATTACTGGGCATTATTACTGCGCATCGCGCAGTAATACTCTGCTAGTTAGCATAAAAGTGTCTCCGTAGAAATAAAGGCGGTTGGATAAATCGCTCAACCAGCCCATCACCTTCGCCTAACTTTTGAAAAATAGGATTTGTTATCCATAGTACTTGAGTTTTCCTAAAACTAACAAAACCAGCTTAAACTTTAACTCTCGAGAATTGTCACCCAAATATCTATTGTTTGCTTTTAACCTATATTCCAACTTTAGGATATATTTCAATCAAGAGTCTATATTTCTTGGACAACATGTGATCATGAGTTTTGCTTAAGTAATTTGATCATAAATTTAGTGGAAGAGAAAAGAAGTGATTGTATTTATTTTTCAAAAAAAAGAAGAAGTGATTGTATTCTCTAGCAAAAATTTGATGCAGTTAGACTAATGGTTAAAAAGAAAGAAATATGCACAATATGTTGAATGAGACAATATTTAGGTTCCGAATGTAGTTATGCGAGAAATGCGAATTATTGTAGCATGATGTAAAACAAAACTACAAACTAAGATATGATATTGAATTGAAGATGAAATTACTTAAAAGTAAAGGAGGAGTATGTGACGATGAGGAATTTTAGTAAACAATAGAGGAGTGAAGAAAGAATTAAGGCATTTTTTGCTCTTGGTTTAATCCTGTTATAATGTGCTTGTATATTCGTGCAAGATCTTGTTTTTCATATTTTATTTTCCTATCATTATTGGTTTGTTGAAAGAAGGTGCTACCCAAATGTAACTTATAGAATTGTAATGTGTTTAATGTACTAATTAGGAGTGAATATTATGAAATGAGCTTATACAGTTTTCCTTTTTGAGTTTGTAAAAGAAGTATTAATTCTGCTCGTTCCCATCCTTTGCTTCAGGGCCTGTCCCTCAGTGTGGTCAATACTCCGTATTGTTAGGCAAGGAAACTTACACATTAATTCATAATTCTTAGTGATATAATGATGACTAATAACACTTAAACATATATATGAAAGCAACATTCATCTGCAATAACTACTGCAAATATCACTTAAACAATATGAGTGCATTACATTGTTATTAAACAAAAAGTTAGACAATTATAATCTAAAGTATCAAAATATTGGAAAATAAGTTTAAGCACTTTACTTATCCTAAACACAAAATACAAACTAAAAAAATACAAAAGGATAATAAATATTTAAATATTTAGTTAAACATCGGTTAAAATATGATTCTTATTATCCAATGTTAGTGAAAAATGTTAGATAGTATGTGTAGATATAGCAAGTTTGCTCTTTTTTTAAGTACACAATCATCTAAGTGGTCTTGCATGTTTTTTTATTCCCTTTATTAACACCACTTCAAAAGAATTCAAATTAACTTTGCATTAGCATTTGGGATATATAAAGGTGGAGGCTAAATTATGATTAATTTTTAATGGAATCTTTAAAATTAAGTTCTAAAACACCTGAACATATAAATTTTTACTAGGTTCATTAAATGTTACTCCATAATCCTTAAAAGCCTATGTTGCAATTAAAAAATCCATTAATAAAGTACAAGATAATAATATTTTAAAAAATAGAAGTAGTTGAAATTGATCTATGTAAGAACTAAAACAAACTTACAACTCTTTTCTCTTTCCTTAGAACATGACTATAGTGTTTGAGACAATAATCTCTTTTCTCAAAGGTCTCTCTATTCTTTTAAAATAGTTGGTTTATCTATTAGGGTGTGGTTATGCACCATTGAATCTAGTAATTCCACTAGAGTTGGAACTTTAAATAATGATGAGTTTCCGGTATGTTTGAAGCTATAACTATTTACTTACTATTACGTGGCTACTTTGATCATTAGTGTGCCTTATTACCCTAAATGAGATATCTTTAGAGTTATTAAAATATTTCCTTATTTCAAGAAAGTAAAATGTATGAAATCACCTTAGAAGTTTTATTTGGCATAGCTTTTAATTGGTTCTTCTTAATGTAGCCTCACTTATTATGTTCAAGCTCCAAATAATGTTGGCATCTCATTAAATTTTAAAATTTTTTAGTCTATTTCCTATATTTTGTTGTTCATATTTATATGTTTTTTTATTTTTCTTGAGTATACCAAACATTTTCTTAATCATTAGTTTAAGAATATATTCAAAATTAGTTATAGAACAAACCATTGATCCATTAATAAACTCCACAGTCATTCCATAACTCTTTAAATATGCATTGACCTTAAAATTTTTGCTTATATAATCATCCATGTTATGCCTTTAATGATGTATGCAATAGATAACACACTCACAAGATATCTAAGTGATATCCCAAACTCAACACTAATATGTGTTTGCCTTTAAAACCACCACAAACTTGTCGTCAAAGAAAATAACTTTAAATTTCATATTACCATTGCTCTTTTATGTACATAACCTATAATTAAATTTGGCATCTTCAATTTTTTTTTGTATTTATGGGAAAATATCATCTGAAGCATCCATCTTTAATTATCTTCTCTTTAATAATTTTCATTTAGCAACTTTTATGTCTTTTAGAATTTTGATTTTATTTTTGGCCCCTACTTCATAGTTTCACCCATTAAATGTCTCAGAGACATAAAAATATCATACTAAACTTTAGGGGTCCTAAAAGTCTTCATAAATGTATTTGGATCGTTTAGCCTTTGAAATCATTGTATGCATTTTAATATACCTACTAGTTGTGTCTCGTTTCTATTGCTTTTAATTGCCTTCATATCTTGATTTTGGTTACAAATCCTTGCATTTTAATCCAAATATGAGATAAATTGAGTGGAAATAGTGTGAGGATTACATGAATGTTAATTGGATTATTTTGTGATTTTTTCATGAAGGTTGAAGAAAAGTTGACATAAATTTGAAAAGAAGAAAACAAAAAAGGTGGTGACTAAAGGTGTCACTACCGTGACATGTAGTGACACCTTTAGTCACCACCATGACTAAGCTTGTCACCACCGTGACATTTTAAGTCATAATGGTGACTTAACTTGTCACCACTGTGACAAGTTAGTAACGCTGGTGACTAAACAAGTCACCACAGTGACCATGGTTGCATGGAGGTGACAAAGGTGGTCACACCTGTGACCACCTCATGCACTCCTGTGACCCATTTTTCTTTAATTGATTAACTTGTTACGTGTCATCTGCAGGAGGGAGAGCTCGAAAACCTAGACCTAAAGCAGACTACAAATATAAAGAGTAAGGGAGATGGTAGCAAACTACACTATCTTTCATTCACTCTTCATTCTCTACACAGACAGAGACATTCAGAAACAAAGAGGGATAGAGAGAAAGAAGGGAAGAAGAGGAGAGAAACAGAGAGAGTCAGTGAAGAAGAAGAGAAACAAAGGTAAAGGCAGTGAGAGCATTCAGTTGCATTGGTGAACATCAACCAGAAGCAGAAGGAGAAAGCTAATGCAGAAGGATTGAGAGTTGAGGGAGACCACTGCGACTCATTCATATGACAACCTTTGTTTTCTTACTCTGACATTATTTGTTGCATTGTTATCTATTGTTTACTGGATTTCTTATTCTGTTAACTTAACCAAACCCATACTCTATAGCTTTTGACAGTTTATCTTGGTTATTTACTTGGTTTACTACTTAAATACTTCACTTATACTGATAAAGATGGGATTGAAGTGTTTAATGATGATGAATCTTGTGACATCCGTGATGGGCTGATCTCTTTTTCTTGAGGATTAATGTAGATATTGTAGTCAAATATCCATGATTGAGGGATTGTGTTGTTGTCTTATGTTTGCTATAGTTTCTGAATTGAATAAACGTAATAGCATGACCAAACTTTGCATCATTTTAGGACCGAGAGGAGAAGTTTAATATGGAACTAGAAACTATAGACGCTTAAATTATGAATTAGAAATATATTAACTTAAGTGGTAATTAGTAGTTGGGTTTCCATAATTATTCGAATAATAACTTGTTGAATACAAAAGCTAGATTTAGTCTATTATTTGAGTTGATCTTAAAATCCGACTGTTAATTTTAGTAAGAAAATTAACTAATCATTTCCCTTAATAATGTATAGGAGATTAAATTAGTAAAACTAATTCTCAAGAGTATTCCATTTCGATTAATCTTTTCGTCTTTGCTTTCGGCTGAATCATTTATTTTTCAATCTACTTTGTGACTTTCTTTAAAAGCCTTCACTCAACAATCAGGATAAAAAGTTTAGGATTGCATTTTTTTATTCAAAATTAATTTAAGTGAACAAATTTCACCTCCATGGAAGGTGACTTTGGGTAATCATTATAACTACCTTGTATGCCTGTGAGTAGGATGGCTTAGGCAATTTTTAGAACTTTTTGGGCACAACACTACCTCAACTCTTTCATAATTTCTTTTAATTGATATTCTATTATTTATACCACATCTTAATAAAACAAAGTTTTATAAGTATTATTGATCTATTGAACTTGCAAGCATACAGAGTCTGCTATAACAAGTAATTAAATTGGAGTAATTCAAGATTATCTAAGTTGAAATAACAATTAACCTATTCTTTTCTAAAGTTATATATGATTGTATTGATATAATAAGAAATATAAACAAAACTGCTCTTCAGTTATGAACAACCATTACTATACATTTCATCTAATCTAGTAAATATTGGTTAATGCCTTCTCTAGAAGCACAAGGGTATATCGAATTAGGCAATTACCATCTCTCTATGAACAATTTAACCTAATTAAATTTATTAAACATAGTTAATCTATTTGGTTATCCTAACAGTCCGTGATAATTTTGTTATCTAGCATTAAAGTGCTTATTCTCCTATTACATATGTTCTACTTCATCTCTTAGTCTTTCATACAGCCCATAAGATTGAAACTATAATGATCATGCATAAAATTTACAATTAAGAATAAAGAGAATACTTCCAACAAAAAAAATCATGCATTAATAACTGAAATCTCCATTGCAAGTTTCATACCTAACTGTAACTAAGGTTTATACACTAAACATAAGGAAACAAAAACATAAATAAATCATTCCAAATATAAAGGAAAGAATAGAAGAAAAGATTAAGAAAAATTGTTTTTGGCTCCTCCAATCTCGCTTCCAATCCTCCTCCAATGCCAAAAAAGATTTAAATTATGAAAACAAAATCAAGGTTTGTATCAAAAACCTTCCAAAAGTCCCTAAGGTTAACCTTAATTTAAGTATTTATAATTAAGGTTACAAAAATAGAGTTCTAGACTACTTGAACTTGAGAAATAACATGACATCACAAATTGTGAATAAGGATCGACATAGGATCAAAATTTACACTAGTGCTTGGTTTTGTTTTATAAATTCTAAGTATGAAAAATTAATATGTAACCAATGTTTGACACTGAGTTATAACTGGTGCTGATTTTATTACATAACTTTTTTTTAAGAGCATGACAAGTATAATGTAGTCACCTACACCACTTTGATGCCATTTTTTCTATATTTATTAATCGCTATATATTTTGTGAAAGATAAGACTCATCTCTTTGGCAAGTATAGTTCTTTCTTTGACTTTTATCATTAACTTCTTCATTCTTAACATCTTCGAGCTAGAATTAACTTCTAATGTTTTCTAGAAAGTTGTTGTCCATTTTCTTATCTCTCAAATGACTTCAAGATCTCTTCAATCATGCTTTAAATCCTCTTTTAATTCAAAGAAAGACTAAAACCATTAAAAAAAACAAGGTGGCTGTCAAAAACTTTCTAAAATTACCCTAATTTAAACCTAATAAACGTATTTATGGTTAGGGTTACAAAAATAGAGTACTAGACTACTAGAAATTGAGAAATAACATATCCTCATAAATTATACATAAGAATTGTTATCAAACCAACATCCACACTGACATCAATTTTGTTATAGAACTTTTATGTATTGCAAATTATAGTGTAACTAAATCCTAATTGTAATTGGCAATAGTTTTGTTTTATAACTTTCTTCATAAAAGCATGACACTGATCACCTACACCATTCTAATGATAGTTTTGTTATCTTTCTCAATAACTTTGAAGAAAAAGACAAACTCTTATCTCCATGGCAAGTTTTGTGCTTGTTATGCCTTTTTCACCAGCTTCTTTATTTTTTGACATATTCAAGCTAGAATTAACTTTTAATTTCTTCTATAAAGTTGCTATCCCATTCATATATATTAAATGAATCTATAATGTCTTCGAATACACTAATATGGAGAAATTTATACTCAATTTCGTGTTTTCTCCGCAAGATCATCACCTATAAGATAGTAAAACTAAATATAGGAATACATCATATAACCTATACAAAAATTTCTATAAAAGTGTTGAATACCAAGGATTTTAATCCTAAATAACATGTAAAATATGCACTGACAAGTTTCCCTACACTTAACTCATTGCTTGTCCTTAAGCAATTAATAACAAATATATCATTACCACTAGCTTAGACTAAACTCACTAAAATAAAATAATTTCACTTTTATAGATGTACAGTGACATTTAACATGCCACAAGCCATTAAACCCCTAAGTTTACGTAGTAGAGAAGTTATAGTATCTTAAGGGAATACTTAAATGTTATACACAAACATAGACCTAACTCATTAGTTAGCTTCACATTCTTTTTATGAAAATTGAATAAATTTTAATTAAAATGAATAAAAAAGTGTTTCTACAAATAACCCCTTGGATAGCCAAAACTACATACCCTTTCCTGTTTAGTAATTGCATTAACATCTAGACAAGACTTAAGAAGGCTCCGCTTCATGTTTGACTTACCAGAGGAGATGATGGATTGTGACTCACACTCGAATATTCCTCTAACTCTTTATCATGTTTTATAATCAACCTAGCTTTATCTAAGTACTACTTTTCTATAAGCTCTATCACTACATAGATAAATCAGTTCTTAACCAAATCACCTTTATCTTTTTCAATTATAAGCCCTATCTATACATATCTTGTAATCTATTGTTAATTAATAAAGATTTAGAATCTAGGGCTATTTGATCTTCTAATCCAAATTAAGTTAAAAATTCCATCAAAACCTTTTGATGAGAGGATATCTTCGAGTCCATACCTTAGGATTAAATGATCTGCCTCACCCAATTCATCAATCTATTAGCTAATTGATGATCTGAATTGACAGCACCTGCTATATGTAAGTCATTATGAATTATGTGGTTGCACTCTCTCCAAGTTGTTTAGAAGGTGCAAATGAATACTGTTTTCTATAGGAATTTATATTGTTTTCTTTACTCAACAAAGGTCACAACCCACTCAACAAGGCCCTCAATATTATTCAGATTTCTAGAAACTCTAATCAAGCGTTTGAATCTATACAAGTCCACTTTAGAGTACTGGTAATTACAGAAAAGGTGTCCACAGACTTTGAAGGTAATTGACATAGGGAAATATAAGGTGTCTAAACTCCCATAGCATATGTCTTTTTTTCATTCTTCTAAAAGCTAGAAGCCAACAAGTGAAAGAAGCTTTTGAAATTGTAGATTTCTCTTATACCAGTTTATTCTATTTAACTAAGGGAGCATAAATTCTTAGACATTGAAGGGTTGAGGAATTAGAAAATTTTCTAGTATTATTCCCAATCCATCTAATTTCATCCTTAACATGGCTTTTTGGGTTATAAGTAGGAAGTATTTAAGCTAAGAGGAAAGACCTATAAAGTTGCAATTCCAGTAATTTTTAAAATAATGGAACTAACTCTAGCCTAAATAGGGAGTCTAATTTAGAGGTTCAGAAATTCAACTCTAACATAAAGGAGGCTTAGAGTTTTCTAATTTTCAAACCATATCCAAGTCCCCCCACCATTACCAATTTTTATCTAAAGAAAAAAGTAGATTAGGTCCCTTAGCCTCAAGATTTGTATCATATCTTAGGAGCAGTCTCTGCTAATTTTAGCTGCCAGAGTTAGCATTTTGAGATAATACTCATTGTTTAATTTGCACCATAGTGACCACTTATTTGTTAGAATTTTCCATATTTTTTAGTTAATAGAACGTTTTGTATCACCTATATGGAGGTCAGTTTAATCCCTCCTTCTTCCTTGGGTAGGCATAAAGTATCCCATTTTACTTTGGCTTTTCTTAAGGTGGTGGTTATATCAGACTAGAGGAAATTCTTAATACATCTCTCTACTTCTTTAGTCAGTTTCATAGGCATGTATAAAAGGGATGACCAGTTCACATTTAGATTACTAAGTACTGAGGAGATAAGTTGGAGTCTCTTAATGGAAGATAGGAATTTATATTTTAACCCATTTATTTTCTCTTTGAATATATCTATAAGAAGGGCATAATTTCCAAATGTAAGATTTCTTGTGGTGATTGGGACACCCAAATACCTGAAGGGGGAGGGCGGAATGTTTAGCCACTCCAGCTATATTGCTTAATAGGTTGGTATTAGGAACTGTCTCTAACACATATAAACAGTTTTTACCATTATTAATCCTCAACCCTACCATATTGGAGAAGCATTTTAGTGTCTTCGTTAGTTTCTTAAGTAAGTAGGGGTTTATTCTATAAAAGAGTATGCCTTCATGTGCAGATGTTAAATGAGTGACTCTCAAAGATTTAATGTTGTGATAATTTTAAATCTCACATCTTGGGTAGTGAAGAGATTGATCATTCTTGATAGGACTTTTATTACTAAAGTGAATATCTAGGGTATAAAGGATCCCCTTGTTCAGTTCCTCTATGGCTTCTGAATGTTTATGTAAATTTTTGGATCTTTTTTAACCTTTTTTCCAAAAACATTAATGAAACAAACATTAGGGCTTTGAAGTTTACTTATATGGTCAACTATTAAACACTCTTTTGTTGAAACAAACTCTCTACTAGTTAGGGGTAAGGCTATATACTACTAGATCTCCCCAGAGCTCGCATATAAGTAGGATTCCTACTGGGTGTCATTGTTGTTGTATCATGCACTCTTGATTATATAAGTTGAGGCCCAAAAGTAAATCATAATGCAAATAAGACAAAGTAAACATGATCCAACCTCTTTCATCAAGTTCAAATACTATTAGTTGACTTTTCTTCATAAGATATCACTCGTTCACATAAGTGTTTGAAATTTTAGTGAGGTACTCTTATCATCTTCTTATGAAAGAACACTTATCATAAGCTTTAAAATCATCTAATCTCTATTACTTAAATAGAAGTGTACAAGCAACAATCAATTAATAGGATTATAATAACTTATAGTCTTTCAGCCACCGCTTTTCCTTTATTCTTTTCAATCATAACTATACCAATCAATTTTTAACACTTTATTTCTTCTTTTTTCATATTTTTTTATTTTTCAACTTTTTGAATTAGCATAACATTTTCCTTTTTATATTACCTCTTTCATACATTCTATCATTTCCCCTATACTTATTTTATTTCATACCATTCTAAAGACATCAAAACAAAAGTAAAAGCTCTATTAATTATGAATTAGGCAGCAAATATTTATTGCTCTTTTAGCTCAAGGTTGTTTAAGAAGAGTTACCTAGAAAAAGCTTAATTTTATACAAGGCTCAGAGGGCCTTACTAATGGATTAATGTATAAAAAGGTGGGCAATTTAGGTCAAACTCAAATATTAAATGCCTTTATCAATTTAATACTTGTAAGACATGCAATCTCTAAAAGATAAAATTCAATTTCCAAAAATTCAAAATGAAAGAAGATATCTACATAAGAAACAAATGAAATATGATATGAAAGATAAAATTCTTCATAAGATCTCTCAAAAAAATTCAAAGGAAAATCACTTAATAAATTTGTTTTGCTAGCACTTATAAAATCAAGATTTGCATTTCAATTAATCATATTATGCATCTAATTTTTACCAATCATCCTCAACTTGGAATTAAGTATAAACTCATTCCATCAAAATAAAGCCACTACTAAGAACCTAAACATATAAGAAAGTTGAACATTTAAATTAAAACACATAAAACATATAACCTAAACACACAAACTAAAAAGAAACGTATTCTCATGTATTAACCCCTAAACTTTAAAAAGACACAGTCTTCAATATTTTAAAAATAAGATAAAAATGCAGTATGAAATTTAGTTAAGGTAGATAATTGTTCTCTATATTAAATTGGCGTAATAGAATTCACTAAAGTTCAATACACAGTTACATATTAAAGAAACAAAATTAAACATTAGGAAGAATACTAAGACTAAGAAAAAGAAAGAGCTAGGGATAGAATAATGAGTTGACTCATAATAAGCAATTCTTTATAAGTCTTTTAATTGGATTTGATCCCATGTGGAGCTAATTATTAAAAAAAATGTAATTATTATACAAACCATCGCTCTTGAAGTAATGCTTCAACCATTACCTAACCATAAATGGCTTCCCATCTGTATCTTCAACTTTAGTGCATCATAGTGTTGCTCTTCCATTGCAACGAACGTCCCTAAGCATCTAGATTTAAACTTTTTGAAATAATTTAAAATAACAAGTAAAAAGTAAAAACTTTTATCCCAGTTTTAATTCCCTCATTAAGACATTTTTATTATGGACTACCTTGGATCAATCCTTGTAAATTAAAAAAATTTCTGAAAAATCTCTCTAGAACTCATCTAACTCATTTAATTGGCGTAATATCTTTTGACTGGTTAACTTAAAGTCATAGTTGAACTTCTTGATAACCTTAAAAGCCTTAATTTCAATAGGAAGGTGACAAGACTAACCAAATATAAGTCCAAGGGTATTTACATATAACTTAATTTTCTTCCAGTTACAATATTGTAATGAAAATATTTATTATTAATAAAACAAAAGAGTTTGGTTTTGTTTGTCTAAGCATAATATAACTAGTCATAAGGTACCAAGGTTCTTTTGTAAGTAATATACATATACATGGAGATGTATGAGAAACATGTATATTATTATAATTTAAATTAATTGATTCACATTCGAATAATCAAGTTGGTCGCTTGATTATGGTTTAGACTGTAATGTTGTGATTTACCTCTGTGTAAGTAAAGGAGTTTACTTCAAGGGAATGATGAGTTTCAAATCATGATAGTAGTTAACTATCGGTAATGGCACTATTAAATGAATTGGAATCGCATATGTTTTTAAAGAATAAAGTAGGTCGTTACTTTAATCTTAAAACATACACCCTAGCATTCATTTATTACGAACCACAATCTTGATGAGTGGTGAACTCATGTGTGTTTCTTTATAATTCTTGATATGATCGGAATGGATTTTTATAGGGTATCAATCTAGTGTCTGCATGTTGGAATTATTAATTGAAACATACATCAGGAATATTCACTCAAATAAACAGTTTATAGTGATATCATCACTTCTAGATATTTTAAGGAGATTGGTGATTAAACTGGCACCAGTATTTTGATAGACTAGCTACCCATCAAGTCTTAACACTAATATTAGATCTTATGTGTTAATCACCATGTAGAGTAAAACGAAAGATCTAGAAGGAAAAACCATCATAAGGGCAAAACGGTAATTTTACCCTTTATTGTGCGGATGGCTATAATACGGTTCATAATAGAGTTTGCGATTGGACATCATATTAATAAATTAAAATAAGTTTTCTCATAATTTTAAGTAATTCAAGAGTTCAGCCAATTGATTTTAGTGGAATGACATTTGGTTAATAAGTTGGAATTAATTCTAATGAGATTAAAATAATTCTGGGCTTATTGGAGCTTGAATTATTTAAGTCCAATTAGATTCCCCACTTGGCTTCTAGGAAGGTTATCAAGGAAAAAAGAAAAATAAACGGAGGTTACAGGAAAGAAAATGAGACAGTTTGGAGAGAATTGGATGAATTGGATTCGGGCCAATAAGACCGGAACAATTTAATTAAGAGTTAATGAAATTGCGTCTTAAGCCTGTAATTAAATGTTAGGCTAACACTAATTAATTATTAATTATAAGCCCAAAGGTACATTTAATATTGGGCTGGTTTTTTATTTAATTAATTGGATTAATTGAATTAAAATTAATATTTAAAAAAGGGGAGCAAAACCAAATTCTACAAAGATGTGGAATTCGGTCATGCTTCTTCCTTTATTAAATGGTTTAATAGCTTGTTTTTAAAGCATAAACGTGCAGCCCTTGTTTTTAGCATTCTTTTGATTAAAGAATGAAGTAATGCTTCTTCAAACATTAAACGGTTTAATGGATGGCTTTTAAAAGACACAAAAACGTTTAGGAGTTGTAGTTGAATGGATGCATGTCATTTAGCCAAAGACGTCCATTTTCATGGTAAAAAACGTAAAGCTCCTTTTGCATTCTTTTCAAGATGAAGGTGTGCATTAAGTGGGCTGTCCACTCACTCCCAAAAACTGTCCAAGTGTTGGAGGTGGAGGGAGTGAATTGATTTGGCTTGGACACTAAATTAAGGGTGTGTATTTTTTGGAGCATTCCATTGGTCTCTCCATTTTTTGGTCTCTCCATTTTTTGGTCTCTCCAAACCATTCGGCCATTTTTGCAAAAGAGATGTTCTTCATTTGTTCTCTTAGCTAGTCGAATATTTCAAATGAGAAGGTCTCATTTTGGTTCTTTTTAACTAGCCAAACATAGCAAAGGTTTGCTATTATTTTTCTTCACCTTTGCCAAAAAAAGATTTTGATAACCAAGTTGTCTCAAGGAGAATAAGTGGTAGATCGGATTGGTCGAGGACACAGCAGCGAGGAGTCAAAGTTGTAGCTAGAAGTCGGTAATATTCCGATCTTGTTCTCATTATATTTATTTTTCTTATACCATATCATGTATGGATTAAAAGCATGTTGATTTGGCGTTTACACTTCCGTTATATTTTAATTTCGAAAAAGTTTTGAAATCTACCGTTTAGCTAAACCAAATATGTTTTTGTTTTTGATCCTACAATTGGTATTAGAGTGGGTTTTATTATGCATGATTCGGTTCCTAAACGTGGCATGGGTTGGCAATTATATTAAATTATATATGCTGCAAGTTTTATATGTTATAAAATATATGTTGTGTATGTTTTGATTTGCTCGTTTGGTTGTCCATAGAAAATCGATTTACCTTTTAAATTTTTCTTCGTTTGGTTTGTAACAAGGAGGGTGGCCTATCATCGCCATGTTTCCTCCTTGTCTTATTCTTTTCTATGTGCAAAATTCTATAATTTTGAAGATGGAGCAACCACGGATCAAAGAAAAGAAGGTAAATGTTTTTCGGTTTTTATTTTGTGTTAATGACAGTTTTTATTTTGATTAAATTAAGTTAATTCTTGATTTTTTTTCAAGTGTTGGATTTTTGTTTTACTATTTACAAATCATTTTTAAAAAAAATGCCATTAACTCGTTTTTACCAAACAGGCCAGGTCGTGCAAGCGAAGTGTTTGAAGCGGAAGATCCAAGTCTAAGAAGAATTTGGGCCTAAAGGCCTTATAATTTTCTAGGATGGACAACCAAAAGTAGCTATTTAATTCATGAGATGAATGGATGAATGGATGCAAATAATATGTGATATTATGTGAACGTATGCCATTTAGAAAAATTACCAACCTTAGGTTTTGCCATGCATTCATTATATATGAGATATATAATGAAACAATATAGGATGGTTAACAAATTGCATCTAAACAAGATGGGATTAATTAAAACTTAAAGACCAAAAAAGATTGATCTGGAGAGGATGCTCATGTGAGAGTCTACGGTCTCCATGTGATAGCCCATTTGCATATGGTGAAGTGGTACTCCCCACCAGAGGACATGAATCCTAGATTTTGCATGGTTTGGGTCTCCTAAAGGATACGTCTACTCAATGGTAGCAAATGTGACCTCCCACTGAGACATGGTTTGTAAATACCTTTCATGGATGAATCAAATGGTTTCACACTTAACATGGTTTATCAATAACCTGCTCACCTTAGCTCTGTGGTTGGATGCCTACATAGGCCATAATGATTGATCACCTCCTTATTACCTATGTCTTGATTTAAAAGCATCTTTGACAGGACCCTTTCCTGACTAGGCAACCTACTCGAAAACCCACGAAAACCCTCCAGTCGATATCCAGTCCAATTGGAAAGTTCCCCTGGAGCTAAAACTTTTCCCCTTTCTTCAAAATATTTTAAATTCCATATATAGAAAAGAAAAAGGAATAGTAATGGAAGTTTATAAAAGTAATCTTCGTTAAAATTTCAACAGTATAACAATTGTTATTTAATAAAACAAAAAATTTTAATTTCCTGAAAAACAATTCAAAACACTTCTAATCACTTTTTCCTCCTAATCTCTTAGGAAATTGGTGAACACCAATCCTAGGTCAAGATTTCTTCAATTTCTACTCCAAATTTACCAAAAATTGCACCTCTCTTCTTCCTCTTCTCCTTGGACAAATTCTTCCTCTTTCTCTCTTCTTTTCTCTCTTTCTTTTTGGTTCTCACGAATCCTCCTTTCAAATGAACCAAATTTTTTCTTCTTTTGGCTTTTTATACTACTTTAATACTTTACACGTGTCATTTTCTTATTAAACATCTTAAATGACTTATCATCATGTAATTTAGTGTTTCTTAAACCATATGGAGTCTTGTAATTGTTCAATAAATGTGATTCATTTAAAATTTATTAATTAACTCCATTATGTAAAAGGACCAATTCGCCCTTTCATGGATTACTACACCTATAAACCAGATTAAATCCTGAAAATATTCCACAGCCATGTCACCACCAAATTGACTATGGAATACTTTCATTAGGATCAATACTTAGTAATTAGATGCCATAAAATTTTTGAATGGGTTTAAAATCATTAATACCCATTATTTTCCAAAAAGGGCATTTTTGTCCTAAACTTATAAAATTCCCAAAATTCATCCAATTGGACTTGTTTTTCGATCTGTTTCAATGTCATTTGACTCTAATACCTATTCTGGGTATCTTCACTATTTTTTCAAGATTAGGCCCGCAAAATCCCTATTCAAGTAGAAATACTGTTTACCCAGGTTCACTATTCATCTAAAAATACTATTCACCCAGAATAAAATATATAAACCGATAGAAGGGAAAGTTTGGGGCTTTACAATCTTCAGCTAATTTGAGAGATTAGCTACATGTGATGCTAAGTCTGAAACTACTTAAACCTCATAAAGGGGCGCTTTTGGTTTTCTCCTTACCATTTTGGTTGATAAATTTGGTAGTAGTGTTTTGTATGATGTTCTAAGGTTTGTGTTATGCATTTTGTGTTAAATTGAGAGTTGAGTATGCATTTAGGGTTTAATTAGATTAGTTTTTGTGTTTAAGTGATTTTATGGGTTAGTTTGAATCTTTGAGCTTAAATTGTATATTTTTGAGGTACCTTGATGTGTGTGCTAGTGTTACAGGGAAAACGGTGATGATTTAAAAAGTTTCAGGCTAAAAGACACAGGCCACGATCGTGCACATTAGCCATGATCGTGACAAAAGAGGAAGAGCTAGAGGTAGCCAGGCCACGATCGTGCACCAGGAGCTACGATCGTGACAGAGAGCGTCAAGTCAAGCCACGATCGTTCACTTCAGGCCACGATCGTGAAAGAAAGGAAAAAAGTGCCAGCCATGATCGTTTCCTACATCGGGCTGACACGAAAACTCAATTTTTGGGTGATTTTTTGAACCGTTTTATCCTCGAATTTGACCTAGGACTGCTACAGAATAAACAAAACAATACCTAGGAGCCAAAAGGAGACATTAGAGAGCCGAGGGAGCTGCACAAAAGAGAGATTCTACCAAAAATTTGAGAGAGACCTAGATAGATATCAGGCGATCGAGGAAGGAGATGAAGGAAGAGAGGAACAGAGACATGCTTGACGCGACGTACTTCCCGGAATAGGTTATTTCCCACTATTGCAACTTTCGAGATCCATTCCGACAGTATTTTCTAGTTTTTATTTCAATTTCATTGATGTATGAAATTTGGAGATTGATTAGAAACATTGTTGTTGAGTGTTGATTGTTTGTCTAAACTCACCTTCGGGATTAGTTGTTCTTGATATTAATAAAATTTGTTTGATTGTGTTTTATTTCAATTTAATTGTGATTCAATTTTGATTCTTCATAACTTGGCAATAAACTAAGAGGGTGAGCTAGTGAAAATCATTGATTTAGGTTAACGAAAGTTAGATAAATCAATAGGTAAAGAATTGAATCAAACCAGTAGAGTTGTGTAACGAGAGATCAAGCATAGATTTCCAGTAGTTTAATAGACAACGTTAGAACTAATTTAGGTTTTGGATCAATTGCGGATCGAGAGATCGCAATCTCCACAATTTGAATTAGGGATTATTAATTAGGGTTCGGAATTATAACTCGAGAGAGAGTAATTCACCTTAGGATCGTTTAGTCCCTTTAAATCGAAAATTACATAATTAGGTAGATTTTCTTAGTTTCGAATAAATTCCCATTTCTCTCAATTGGTCACTTCTAGGTTGAAATTTAGATTATTTGTGCGAGTTGGCTTTTGTTCATTCTTTTGGTGATTTAATTTCTCATATTTGATTCTTGATTAATTTTGATTTCTGCAGTAGTTATTAATTTAGGAATTACGAACTTAGCTGCCGTTAGATTTTAGGACTAGTTCCTTTCCTTGTGGGATCGACACCTTAGGTACTATGAGAATGACCCGTGCGCTTGTAGAATTTACCGAGATTATAAACAGTAAAACGTAGTTCGTGTAACCTCAGGCGAACAAGTTTTTGGTGTCGTTGCCAGGGAAGGCAATTTAGTTCTAGAGTTTAAGGCGTTAAGTTTTTGGTTAGTTTTACGTAGGAATCATGCTCTTGTATGAACACAAGAGTCATGAGGGTTTGAGTCACGCAATTAAGACGTCAGATTTATACATAACACATTTAGAATGAACCCTTAGGAAAGCTCAGCGAGAAGAAGAAGAAGAGATCGAGAAAGCACAAATGGCCGAGAAATTCCAATGAAACATGATAAAGAAGTTAACCCTGGTAGGCAACAACAGAGGACCCTCATGGATTTTATGAGGCCAGGGTTCAATCGCGCGAACCAAGGAGTGGCTAGAGTGCCTGATCAAGCGGTCTCCTTTGAAATTAAGCCAGCCCTCTTGAACATGATTCAACATAACGTCCAATTCTATAGACATGAAAATGAAGACCTGAACACTCACATCGTGAGTTTTCTCAAGATCTGTGATACTTTCCGGTATCATCAGATGTTGGAAGATGCAGTGAGAATTAGGTTGTTTCCCTTTACGCTTAGGGATAGAGCAAAGGCTTGGTATCAATCACTGAGCCCTGCTAACATTATGACATAGGACTAGTTAGTGCGTGCCTTCCTAGATAAGTACTTCCCACTAACAAAGACCACCAAAATTATTAAGGAAATTACAAATTTCCAA
>JAOQMS010000178.1:20632883-20682971 GCA_027563885.1 Erythroxylum longipes
GTCAGAAACACTTCCAATTATGCTAACCCATTCAAAAAGACCAATTTACCCTTTTCCATAAGTGAGGGGATGTTACAAATTCTTTACCTATTAATTCACCTAACTCTCGTTAGCTAAAATTGATTATTTTCACTCAGCTCACCCTCTCAGTTTATTGCCTAATTGTTA
This sequence comes from Erythroxylum longipes, assembly GCA_027563885.1. Taxonomy (NCBI): domain Eukaryota; kingdom Viridiplantae; phylum Streptophyta; class Magnoliopsida; order Malpighiales; family Erythroxylaceae; genus Erythroxylum; species Erythroxylum longipes. Next base: position 20,633,052 of record JAOQMS010000178.1, read on the forward strand.
CGAGAAGAAATTGAATCACAATTACATCTAAAGAAGCATAACCAATTAATCTTTATTAAGCTCAAGAATTGAAACCTGAATGTGAGTATAGACAGTAATCAACACTCAACAACAGCAATTTCAATAAGTATCCTAATTTCATACATAAATAAAATTGAAATAAATAAAGAAACTACTATCGGAACGGATCGTGGAGGCAGCGACAGCAGGAAACCACCTATTTCGGGAAGCATGTCGTGTCAAACTTCGTCTCCTTGTCTATCTTCTTTCGTTTCCTTCCTCGATCTCTCAATTTCTATCTAGGTTTTCTCTCGGAATTCGCTGGCATGAAAGCCCTCTATTCAGATTCTCCAAGATGCTGCATCTATCCCATCATGTTCTATCTATACTTTGGGCACTCTAGGTCAAGTTGGGGGTCAAAACGATCCAAAAAATCTTACGAAATTAGAGTTTTTTCTTCAGCCCAATGCAGGCCACGATCGTGGCCCTACCTACCACAATCGTGTCTAGCACCTAAACTTTTTTGTCACGATCGTGGCCCTATGTGCACGATCTTGGCCTGAATGGAAGCTCTTTGTCACGATCGTGCCTCTATATGCACAATCGTGGCCTAGCTACTCTGGCTAGTCCTTATCTGTCACGATTGTGGCCTGCTGTGCCATGATCGTGGGCTATTCCTTTGGCCCGAACACTCCTCGAATCTTCTTTGTTCTTCACCGTTTACCCTGAAACATTAACCAGCCCATCAAGGTACATCAAAAATATAACAATTAAGCTCAAAGACTCATACTAACCCATAAAAACAATTAAACACATAAACTAACACAATTATCACATAAACACACACTCAACACTCAATTAAACACTAAATACTTAACAAATTAAACCTTAAGACACAATGCAATTGACAATATCAATAATAGTATGGACTAGAATTTTATTATAAACAATCTCCATGCCATGAAATCTTCACTCATTGTATTTTATAATACATAACTAGACCCTTTTTAAGATTCTTATCAATGATCAGCTTTGTAACTCTTTTAAAAGCTACAAAGGAAATCGACATGGTGATCCTATTTCACCTTATCTCTTTGCTCTTATAATGGAAGCTATTAGTAAAACTCTTTAAAGGAATGTTAAGAGAACAAAGTACTTTAAGTCATAATGAAGATCCAAGAAATAGTAGATTACAAACATCTTCTTTATTAATGACCTCATTCTCCTCTCTAAGGTCGAGCACACTTATGTTTCTATCCTTTTGAAGGCTCTAAAAATTTTCAACAAGTTTTCTAGTCTATAAATCAACTACTCTAAAAATGGTTTCTATCTTTTTAAAACTAACATAGGATAAGAAAAAGTGTGAGGGCTATTGTTGGTTTCAAATTATAGTCCCTGCCTATGCTTTTGTTTTGCATTACCATTTCAAACTCTAATTGGAGCTCTAGAACTCTTTCCATAACTAGCAGAGCTCAGCTCATTTCTTCTATTTTAAACTCCATCAATATGTTTTGGCTTGATCACATTGCTTTTCCCATTAGCATCATAAAGTCCATTAAAGAGATATAGAATAGGTTTCTATAGATAGGAAATGATTATTATTTTATAAAGGTCGAAATACAATGGAAGGATGTATTTTTTCCTAAATACAAAGGATTCCTTGGTATTATCTCTCTTAAGATGACGAGCATTATTATACTCTCCAAAAGATTATGGAGGCTAATGACTGAGAAGCATGATTTATGGTGCAAATGAATCCATGATATCTTTATCAAGAATAGAAGCATTTAGAGCTTAAAAGTTAAACCATCCCTAAATTAAACCTTGAGAGCAATTTTGTGAACAAGAGACTGGTTTATAAATGACTTTGTTTCTCTTATTAGAAATGGGAAGACAACCAACTTTTGGTTTGATAATTTTCTTTCCACCTTTACTCAACTTTTAAGTGATGGAGACTGTCAAACCTTTTATCAGGAAAAATATGATAGTTGTTAAAGCTTTATCTAACAAGCGCATTTTCAATTGGAGTTTTATCCCATATTCCCTTTGTAAATAAATTACTCAGTCGTGCTTTAAGAATGAGGAGGATAGCATCATTTGGGAGCATACTAGGAATCGAAAGTTTACTAATCAATCTTATAGAATGTCTCTTCAAAATCATCTTAGTAGGATATCTTAGACCCAAATTGTTTGGCTTAAGCACCTATATCCTCGAGCTTCTTTGACATTGTGGTTAGATATAAAGGATAAATTACAAATTTATGATAAATTGAGAAAGTATTTTAACATTCTTAATCGGTGTATTTTCTGTCCAAGAGTTCAGGAAAAAATAACCATCTCTTTTTCTAATGTTATTTAGTCACAACCATTCAGAAATCACTATTGCATAAATGCTACATTTACAATGCTCCATATGATTGGAATTTTATCAAATCCTGTGTATCACTGTTAAACATCTTGATATCATAGTCAAGTGGCTTTATTTTTTAGTTTTATCATTTCTTGTTAAAGCTATATAGGATGAGAGGAATGCTTGTATTTTTTTAAATAGAAGCCCAACCAAGAAGTAATTTAATAATAACATCCTCCTATAGATCAGATGCTATATCAACTTGTATAAATCAAATTTTTTCAATGTGGATTATTGTAATAGATCAAGGAATGTGTAGTTTGTAAGTCTCCTAAACTTTTAGGAGGGTTGACATTGGGCATGTAATAAGGATGTTTTCTTCTTGGAAGCCCTTAAATAGCTCTTTGTAGCTTAGTTTGTACCTTAATTACCTTTAATTGCTTAATTCATTACCATTTTCTCAAAAGAAACAACATTTATAAAGAATTTGTATTCGGTGATCCAAACACTACCACTAAATAGCCTCATAGAAGAAGAGCTTAGGATAAGGTGTTTCCTATATTGCATGATAGAGCTAGCTAAAACATGGCTATCTTAATAGAGGCAAATTCTTTTGAGGAGTGGGATTATGTGTATGATGCATTTATTATGATTTTTTCTGTAACATGTGACTATTAAACAAAGGATACAATTTTATAGCTTTACACAAAATAGGGGGATATATTTCATGAAGCATAAAAATGATGCATATCTCTATTGAGTCCATTCATTAGTACTCAATAAAGCTATTAATGAAAATTTCCTATGAGGTTTTGACTTTGAAATGGAAAAATTGCTTAACACTATAGCCCAAAAATAATCTACACAAAGACTATAAAGGAGATTAAAAAGATCTTAAAGACTTTAGTAAGAAATTTGTCAACCAAAGTAATCAGGGACAAATCAAAAGCACCCCTATATAAGGTGCATACATCTTAAGATTTAGCAAAAAATAAAAAAGATATTTCATTATCATACCCCTATTTATAATTTCTTCAAATTACAATTATGGTAAAGATTCGTTTGTAGGATAAACACTCTCTTCTCCTACATTATGTACTTTGCCTCTAGGGAAATTTCTCCTACATTTAGGAGGATATTAGTATAATTTAAAGGAGCATTCAAGGTTCTTAGTTGATTATAAGGGATATTAACCATGTTTTCCATATAATGCCACTGAGAGGACTAGAGCTAACTAGAGGAACCTCACTAATGAGCTAAACTAGGTGTTAAATCAAATCAATGTTCTAGATCTTAGTTTTATTGGACAGTACTATAACTAAATAATAATTAGAAAGGGATAAGCATATTCGGAAAAAAAACTAGATTAGGTATTGGCTAATAGCTTATATATCAAACAATTCCTAGGTTGTTTTGAAAGCTTTTATCTCCCATTTATGTCAAATCACTCCATAATTAAGATATTAAAGTTTTGCTCTAGTTTACATATTAAGGAAATATCTAGATTCTATAATTTATTATCTTTCATTGATGGTTTTGAGGAGGTTATAAAGACAGGTTTCAGCCTTAGGGTGCCTAGTTATAAAATTAATAAGGAAAATTATAGCTATTATAGAGGGCTTGAAAGCTCTACAAAATAAGGTCTATAGGGATATTAGTACCAATATTTAGCTTGCAAAGGATAATCTTAAGAAGAATCCATAGGAATTCTATAAAGAACCCCTTAATAAGAACATGAGAGCTCAGAGCCAAGGATTTCAATTTTTATAGTAAAACCCTTCAATTATGTAACTCCTTCCTTTGGTAGAAGGCCGATGTTCATTGGCTCATTTAAGGGGATAATAACTCTAAGTTCTTCTTTAATACAATTCTAACTTAAAAGAAAAGGAATAAGATCTCTTATTTGATTGATAAGGAAGGTTAACAACCATGATCCCTATTATATAAATCTCAAAGGCAAGTGCACCGATAGAAATATAGTATAGTGATTGTGAATATCACATGTCAATCCTATAAAACTATAAGTTATAGTAATTACCTCTTTTCTATTATCTAACTGAAAAATTAAGATGATGATTTAATTAAAACAAATAAAACTAAATTGAAGTTTAATACAAATAATAACCAAGAATGTGAATCGTAAGACATTAACCAAATAAGATTAGTAGTACTTAGGTAACAAATCCCCCTTAAAGTTTTTAACCCTTTATCATATAATTCAATTGAAGATTTTTAGAATATGGAAATTCCTATCCTATATTAATATCTTTCTCAAGTATATTATCAACTAATCCTCAATTGAGTGATTGAAATCTCTTTCCAGTTAAGATACCATGATTGCATTCATTAATTTATGAAATTTAATCTTAGGTTTAACCCTAATATAGAGGATTTATATTGATCTATGTCTAGGTTTTTATGCAAGTCCTTCTAATTATGGTATATCTATTTATACAAAAGGATTTACTATGTCTAGGTTTTTATACAAGTCCTTCTAATTATGGTATATCTATTTATACAAAAGGATTTCTCAACCTCAGTTGTGAAATCATATATTAAATAATCTCCCTAACATATCAATTCAAGAATTAAATCACTTAAATGAATTGCAATGTGCCAACAATCAAATTGCATTAAATAAGGAATTATATCATAATGTATATCTTAACTTAAGCTTCATCCTACCTACTTAGTTCATAAAATTGAAAAAACATATCCAAAAGTTTGGAAGAAAGATTAAAAAGAAGAGAATCCATTCTATGTCCCCTTTCCTCTAAAATAATCTGCTAAACTAAAACATCGACTGTCTTTGATGTAATCTTCGTGTTTCTACTATCTTATGATCCAGAATTACAATTAGAAACCCAAATTTAGCTCTAAAAATTTTACTACATTAATTAGCCTTCATAATTACCTTTTATACTTTGTAATTAGAGTTTTTGTATTGGACTTGGTTACTCACACAGCGGTGTGGAAGACTATATCCTTCAATCTCCTTTAAAATTCATGTAAACATATTCCCATAAGCTTATATGGGAAGTTGACACAGCCATGTTGGTAGGGCATCGTAACGCTAATAAAATAACTAGACTAAACTATAGATAGCTATAAGTCTAGGTTGATCCCCCAAGGATTCATATCAAATACTTTCCTAAATTATCTGTTCAAGCAAATAGGGGGATTTTCAATTTAAAACAAATTAAAAATAAAATAAATTTAATCTATGAAAATAAATCAAATTAAACTGTGGCAAAATGATAAATTTGATCAATAAACTAAACACCAATTCATTGGTTTCATCTCAACTTAAGCACAATTTCACAAATTTCATTGAGTTATCTTCTTTACTCCTCCTTTTTCGACTATTGATCATGAATTAAAAAAAGCTCTATTAATTTCGATTTTTCCTTAAGTTTTTGTTAATTACGAAGCGCTCGTTAATTAACCCTAACTATTGAGAAACTTAGAACAAGCTCTTTAAGTTTATCCGGACAATAGCATTATAATTAAGAAAAACATATCAATTTAAGCAATAATCATATAAGCATGGACTATTTAACTTAAGCTACGTTATTTCTAACATTTCAATACTGTTAGTTGCTATAAACGATCTTCCACATGACTAATACATATCACATTCAAGATCTAACAATTGGTAGTCATAAAAATGATGTAATAGAGCATTAAAATCATAATTATCCATATATCCAATCAATTCATTCAAAATAACGTAACAATCTAAAAAGAGATTAGATAACGATACATAACACTATACGTTTAATGTGCTCCTTGGCCTCGATTCCACCTCTGAATCGGTGTCAGGTGATTTAAGCTCTAACAATTAGCCTTAGTAACTTCCATTTATGTAAAAGAATTGAAGAAAGAATGGCAATCGAAGTTCCTACCCCAAGCTTTTCTATTTTCTCTGTGTCCACCTCTTTTTTTGTTTCTATTACCACTCCTCTGTCACTGTAACTTGATGGGACAAATTAATATGAGAGTTTTTGGTCCACCACCTTGTTCAATTATCTCTTTCTCTACTGCAAGCTTTGTCTTCTCTTCTATTTTGTTTCACGCAACTCATGCAACTCTCGGTTGCTCCCTTATATTTCATGCACTTATTTCTTTTCTACTTCAGCCCCAACTATCTATGTTAACAACTCAAATGAAACAGTCCTCACTCACGTTTTCTTCACTCTCTAACAAAGAGGGACCTTCAGTCGTCACCCCCTTATTTCAGTTGTCCCTCGATTTTTATCTCTCTTTTAGCCCCTAGATATGTTGAAACTTAAATGAAGCAGCTCCTTTCACATTTCCTTCACTCTAGCTTCGGTTCTCCCTTCTCTAGCCTCTCTAGTCGACACACTCCCTAGCCGACACACTGTATCTTTTCTTTCTTATTTCGTAGCCCCTCTCCTTTCAGCTAGGTTTCCAAAAATAATAATCAATTGGACAGGTGGCATTTTAAAACCGAAGAGCACCACCTCATGTTGCTGTCCACTTTTTGTCTTATCTTCTAAGCTTTGTCACATTTTTTTCATAAGATATCTTGCATGGACAGCTGGGTTTTTGATGTATCAAAATGAAGAGCTAATGTTTATACCATGCACTCACGTTAGTTGTCCTCATCTTCCCATTCTTTGCTTTATGAAGAAAAAAAGTATAGAAATTGAAAAGATGACTTAAATGAGCATGCTCTTGGGTCAGTTTAATTCCTTCACTTTCAAAATGTACCTAAAATTAAATATGAATCAAAATGAGCATCTTAAGCATTTCTAAGATATTAATCACTAATGTAGAAGATAAAATAGATCAACATTTAAACACATATCAAATTCCACTACACTTAGTTTTTGACCATTCTCGGGTAAATTGTCAAAATCAAAATCACAAATCAACATTTTTAGTCATTTTCCAAATCTTTTAATAATAGATAATCATAACTAAAGATGAATGACTTTTAAAACCTATAGTAATAACTCAACATTTAAAGCCTCTACTCATGATCAATTAACATTTATCACCCTTAGAAATTGAGTAATCTAGAGGTAGAATTAGATAAAAGGTGTTTAAACAAGATATTTCCATGAGTACACTAAAAAACCATTCATGATCACAACAATCCACATCTTTGCATATTATTTCATTTCTCCATCCCTAAAAGTCACATACATAATCATGAATCAAACGAATTTTTAGGGTTGTAATGTGGGCTAAGGTAAGATGGGATGCATTTTGGTTAATGTATAATTAGTTTGAAAGACATTAAGCTAGTTAAGCAAAAGTAATACTTAATGAAAAATTAAGTGCACAAGTTAGCATTCATCCACAACTAGGTACCGTCTGTTATGAATAATACACCAATTATGTTTCACAACTCAGCTCAGCTCTCATATTATAAACAATATGAATATAACACAAGGAAATGCTCCATCCAACATAACATCATCTTCATATGCCATATACTCAAACACCAAACCAATACAACTTAAGGAGGATAAACTATTAATTAATAACTTTTGAAAAAAATTGTATTGCCTCCTTCATACTTTTTATTTAAACAATTTTTGCTCTTTTTATATAAAAATGAAAGAGGCTACATCAACATAGGATTCATAGCATGACGTTTTAACAAATTTAACCAACCCACATGTAAGCAAACCCCCACACTTAGACTTTTACACGATCACATTCATTAAGAATTAATAAATGCTCCACTAGCTTTAAAGCTTGGGTAGGACATTTAGTTAGGTGGATGTAATGTGATTTATACAAAAGAAAAGGTTAATACAACTTAAAAGCTATTAACAAGGGAAATTCACATAAATGGGTAGGTTATTCAGCTAATGTAGCTTGTAATCAACAAAGAATTCCTAATCATTTTCATAAACATGCATGTGATAAACAATGTGGTCTTGAATAGAAATTCAAAAGTAAGGATGTATATGTCATGAAGATTACTTATAACAAATAAAACAGAGAGACTGATATGAATACGTCAGTCTAATATGACTCAAAACCTCACTAGTTTTTATCTACCACTAGTAACCGTTCTTCTAAGAATAATGTACATTAACTAATCACAAAAGCAAAAGTACATGCTAAAATTTTCTATGTATTTTTCTGGTCAATTCGCTCTGTAATTATGACTAAATAATCTTGAAAGCAATAGAAAACAATAAAATTTTTGATTTTGTTCATTTGATTTTGAAAACTGCTTAAGAAGCTGCATAATCCACAGTTAAGTTCAAAAACATGCATAGAAACTAGCATACCCCACCTCCACACTTAAAACTCACATTTTCCTCAATGATAGAATTAACTTCCCTTGGGTTGCCTCCCAAGCAACGTCATTGTTTATTGTCATTGGATCGACTCTTTGTCGCTCATTCTTCATAGCAAGGGTTTTCTAACCCTATCACTTCCACGTCCTCCACTTGGAATCCCTCATAGAATGGTTTTAGTCGATGACCATTGACTTTGAATTTCTTGTTTGCTTGTAAGCTTTCAATTTCAACAGCACCATGTGAAAAGACATTAGTAACAACAAAAGGGTCAATCCAACGGGAATGTAATTTACCTAGAAATAGATTAAGTCGTGAATAGTAGACAAGAACTTTTTGTCCAACCACAAAATTCTTCCTAACAATCATCTTATCAAGAAATTTTTTCATCTTTTCCTTGTAAATTTCAGCATTCTCAGAAGACTCAAGCCTAAACTCTTCCACTTTATGTAGTTGCAGCTTCCTCTTATCACCCACCACATCCATCTTCATATTGCATTGCTTAATATCCCAAAAGGCTTTGTGCTCAATTTTCACTATAAGATGATAAGGCTTTCAATAGATCAGTCTGTATAGAGACGTGCCAATCGTTGTCTTATATGTAGTCCTATATGCCCAGAAAGCATCATTAAGTCGTTGACTCCAATCTTTACAATTAAGACTTACCATTTTCTCAAGGATGGACTTGATTTCTCTGGTTAAAACCACTACTTACCCGTTCATTTATGGATGATAAGCTATAGACACCTTATACATGACATGGTACTTCTTTAAAATATTTCCCACTAATTGATTACAAAAATGTGTACCCCTGTCATTAGTCAATGCTCGCAGTGTTCCAAATCTAGAAAAAATGTTAAATTTCACAAATTCTGCAACAACCTTAAAATTGCCAGTCCTGGTGACTTTAGCTTCCACCCATTTAGAAACATAATCCACAACCAACACAAAATAAACAAAACCAAAATAAGAGGGAAATGGTCTCATAAAATCGATGCGTCATATATCAAAAATTTCACATGCAATTATTGGAGATAAAGGCATTTGATCTCTATAGGATAGATTATGCTATTTCTGGCACTGTTCATATGCTTTACAGAACATATATGAGTCTCTAAAAATATTTGGCCAATAGAAAGCACATTTAAGAATTTTCCTAGCAGTTCTATTAGGCCCAAAATGACCACCATATGCATATGAATGGCAAAACTTTAGAATTGATTCAGACTCATATTCAGGTACACATCTCCTAATCACTTAATCAGAACAACATTTCCACAATTGAGGATCATCCCAAATATAATATTTTGACTCACTCTTTATCCTTTTCCGTTTAGCCTTACTCAAATTAGTAAGGATCTCATGGTTCACTAGATAGTTCATAATATCAGCATACCATGGAGTCTTACCTTGAAGTGTTAGTAATTGCTTATCTGGAAATAGTTCTTGTTGGCCCCGAGTTTCAGTCCTTATTTCGTGGCGATAAGGCACCATAATTTGGGGATTTTTAAAATAAAATAAACAAATAAGACTACAATAAAGATAAAAAGAACTCAAGGTGGAGTAAAGACAAATTCATAAACAAATAAAATAAAATAGCATAAAATAAAATGGAAATGAAAATAAATTGGAGTAGGAGTCAGACCAATGTATAATAAAAGAATAAAGGAAATAAACAGAAAAGAAGAAGGAAAAAGTCATGAGCATGACTTTTGAAATCTGTTGCAATTGTGCTTAAGCATGGTCACGACTTTTGGTGAATAGTCATAGAAAATAAGGTTCGTCGTACTTTCTTGAGAAATTAGGATTGTCGTGATCATGCATTTGCACGATCGCGACATCCCTGCCACACACACCCACTTAAAAATTTCATAACTTTCAATCCCAAAATTTAAAAATTATAAACTTTATGTTGTTTGAAAGCTAAGAGAAATATCTACAACTTTCATGAAGACCATTTTGTCAAATTCTGCCTAGATTAATCCATTTTATTCATTGAAGTTTCAGAACACTTTTTCATTCCTTTATTCTCCTATTTTCTCTGATCTATAAAAACAAAAGACCCGAATCCAACAATCATATACCATACATACAAAACTCCTATTAAAAAAAATTGCTTCATAAAAAGCTATTCAAAAGATATTAAACAACTAACAATTTTATTCCCAACATATTGAAACTGAACATAGAGGAATTTCTGCATATATATATACAAAAGAGAAATTTTGCAATTCTTACTATCATTTCTCTAACAAAGCAGAGATTGTACATAACTTCATATTACATATAAAAACCATATCAGTAGCATAATACAAAAATACAACCATAAATATTCATGCTTGACATGCTTCTAGAGTACCAAAAGTTCCTGAACTAACTTAGTTACAAAAGACTGAAATCTTGGAGTTAACCGAAGTTTTTGTGAGATTCAATGGCGATCTGCTATTTTTGCAACTGAGGAGTGGAAAATAGTGGGGTGAGCTGGGAAGCTCAGTGGCTAATGCATATAAATATATATTGCATTCTAGTCTTAGCAAATTACATTATCCATATTTCTAACACTGAGAATTCAAGTAGTCAAGAACATACAATCACACAAATAAGATCATGTATATATATATTTCAATCATCAAAACATAGCATCTAATCATATCCCATGTTTAACAATTTAAATCAAAAAGCACACATAAAATGGCTTGAGAGAATCCTATAGAACGAAATGGAGAAACTGAAGTTTACACCATGAATGAAATGGGTCCATGTTTTGGAGCTCATATGCCATAAACGGGCAGCTGGGAGAAGGCTATAGGTCAACGTGCACGTGATGAACAAAATGGTATCTCTCTTACCCATACAAGCAAATTTTCCAATGCTTACATATTTTCATGTCATATTCATATCTTCATGCTTCTTAAATTTTTTGTTTTTCATTAACATCAATGCAGTAGAATTCTTGCAAAGCAAACATAATTTTCAATCACAGATTATTTTTTCTACATTCTCAACGAATAAAAGCAAGCATTTAAGTAAACATACAAGCGAATAGTTCAGCTCATAAACATAACTACTATAAACGTATTACCCACCTATTTACTTGTATTTCCAAAATCAAGTTTGTTCTTCTTCATGCTCTTGATTTCGAAGTTCTTGGTTCCCTTCAAACATAAATATTTTCATTCCATCAACATACATGAATAGAACTTCCAAAAACTTTAAATATCCAAGAAATGAGCTTAGTCTCCATCTACTCTTAATTTATCTAACTAGAAGAAATAAGATCTAGTTCAAAGTTTATGAAAATCTAATACAATAATTCTGTTGGTTTTTAGAACACAAAAACCTATTTTCTCCACTTTCTTCTTCTACCAAAATAAGAAAAGAAGATAGAAGTCACCTAAAACTCAGCGGAATAGTCTTCTTCCTCTTCTTATCTCCTTTATCTTTCTTTCCTTCTTTTTCTTTTCTAGTTCGTTTTTCTGCTTCTCTTCTTTTGCTTTTATCTATATTTTTCCTTCTCTCTTTTTCTTATTTTACACGTCTCTCTCTCTCTTTTTTCCTAACCTCTCAAACCCGTCTCTCCCTTTTCTCTTGTTGTTACACGACTCTCTTCCTCTTTCTGTGACATCAAGTTTCTATACTAAAGGTGAGAGCCCTAGATTTCAGTAATTGAGGAAATAGCAATGAGAGATTAGAAGAAAGTGCATTTCATACTCATGGAAAATTTTGGCATACATATATTTGAATTTGAATTTTTGCACACATTACAATGACTGTACATGCACTCATTTGACATTTTTTGGGTATAATTGTTTATAAATGTGATTATATTGAGAATTGTAGTTTTTATGTCGAAAATTTGATTCAAAGAGTGTATTTAGTGATTTAGAATTTCTGTGAAAATTTAGGAAATTTGTGGGTATTTTTAGACTAGGAAAAATGCTAAGTCGCAAGACTATTGATAAATGGTAGTAGAATTAACGGTCAAATGATATTGAAAATTTTAATAAAAGACTATAGGATTTTATGACATATTTCATTGAAATTTGGAGACAATTGGAGTAGAAATTGGAATCAAATAGACTAGTTATTAAAGGAGGGACAAATGGAACTACGAAAAAGTGACATGTGGCAAGTGACATGTGTCACTTGCCACACCACTTATATCCTACGATTCTTTCTAAATGAGAGACCAAATCATTTGGTCTTTCACTTGTTACTTTGCCACACCATCGTAAATGCTTCTCTTATCATCTTCTTCATTGTTTTCTTTTCTTCTCCTCCACGAATTTGTTTCACAACCTTCATCAATCTTTGATTTTTGCCAAAATCCTTCACTTGTTCCTTCAAGAATATGTTATCTCTTCTTTGTCACAAGAAAACCTAACCTACTACACCTCCATGGTGATGAACGAATGATGCATAGGAGAGCTAGGGTTCATGAGATTTTGAAGAAGCCTTAGGTAAATCAAGTAAGTAACCTATTACACTTCATGGATTTGATGAATGAAGCATGTTTGATCATAGATAGAGGTTAAATGTTCATGAAATGAGGATGGGTATATGCTAAAACGTGAATGGGAAATGTGTATAGATTCATGTCTTGTTTTGGAGTTTTGATTGATAAGAGATTATAGAATGATATAATGTTAGATTAATTGAGTAAATGGTGTTTTAAGTGTGTTGGAAAAATGTTAGCTGTAACATTCTCCATTGATTATTCATTTGTAATTTAGCCACAACTTGTTCTGTAGATATCCAAATCATGTTATTTTTAATTTAGATTAAAGAAGATACATATGGCTACATTTTTCATGAAGACATTGAGTTCAAATTCCGTCTTTAAAAGTTTCGAATTTTGACTTGAAGTTGAGTACTGGGTGTAGGAAAATGTGCAGAAAAATTGGATACATAATGGGATTTTGTTTTGTTTTCTTGATGAATTAATGTGAATCTCTTTGGCTGTTTTGTGATGAAATAAAATGATTCTAGAGCTAAATAAAGGGAGTAATGTGGTATCTTAAAATGGGAAGAATTAAAGTGATAATTAGAAGTGAAATGAAATTGGAAATGAAGTTGAATATGTGTCGGAAGTCAATGATGAATGGGTAAATGTGTATGCTCTGTTTTTGGGTAATGATCAAATATATGTCATGAATTGTTTGTGAATGATATTGATTTGAAATGGAGTTGAGAATGAAGAGTAAATTAAGAACGAAGAGTAAATTAAGTAGAAAGGGTGATCTATGTACAAGATGTGTTAGGTGTAAGATGTTGGATGTGTAAAATTTGGAAATTGTAGCAGTAACATGTTCACTGTGTATGCTTCTGTAAACGTTTGCCAAGACCAACTCCTAGCTTCTCCATGACCAACTTTCAGTATTTCACGAGGAATTTTCCTCTCGGGAAAAGTTCACCGGGGCTAACTCCTGGCTTCGCCGCGGCCAACTTTCCTGCATAGCTTAAACATGCTTCGGTATTTTCATGATATCTTGATCTGTAGTTATCTAATTGGGATGATTCATCATTTGGACTAAACTAGAGACATAGGGTTACAATTTTTATGGAGAAATCTAATTTTATTTCTGTCTCTAAAAATTTCAAAATCAGGCTTGAGCTTAAGTTTTGACTGAGGCTGTAGCATTACCCGAGACAGAAATCATGTCTAGTTTATAATGAATGAAATGTGTTGATAGATGCCGAATTAGACAAAGGTTTCATCACAAAAGTTGTAGTTTATTCTCTTGTATTTCAACGGATGTAAAGTTTATAATTTTTGAATATGGTATTGAAAGATATGAGTTACATAATTTGACGGCATGATCTTGTACAAGCCAAAGTTTCAAATATGCTCAGTTTGTAGTATTTTAAGCATAACGTTTGAAATACTAAACTAAATTGAATAATCTTGGTGTAATTAGAAACTAGAGAGATAGGAGAACAAATTTCTAGAAGAAAGTATCATCAAATTTCTTCATTTTCTTGGTAAAAAAGAACATGGAAAGTTGACTCAAAAGTTGTTATAGGAAAAATCTGAATTGACCAAGGAATTATGAATTTTGATTTTAATGGTTTTATTGACGTATAAACCATTAGTATAAATGATACTTATTTGAGTTTGGAAATATGAATGTTTACATGATGAGAATAATAGAGTGATACTCGGGATTGTCATTGAGATGCATTGTACATAGTCCTTATACACATTTGTGCATAAATGAATACTTAAGATTATGCAATTATTAATGTGTGTGCAATGTATGTATTACATAATATTGATGTGTAGGATAAAATGTCCACATCCATACGTTTCCAGATTTTGGAAGCAAATGTTAATCTGGAGCATACTGTGAGTTGACCTAAATGTTCTCATTTCATTGTTTGTTCTATTTTCAATTTTTGCATTGAATTACTACTGATGTTAACGTGATTGAGATCATTCCGGACATTAACAGTCCAAGGAGTTTGATAAATGTGAGAACATTGGAAGTGCTCCTTGTATGTGAATTTCATGAAATATGTGTTTTCTTAAGTTAAATGTTGAATGCCATACTAAGTTCTGAAAAATGTGAATGTGTCTAGGATTGAAATATGTGTATCCTTAACATAAATGTTGAATGTCAGACTAAGGTTCGACGACATGTGAAGGCAAATATGATTGTGGGATTTTGAGCACTTTTAATTAACTGAATATATTTGATGCATTTCATTACATGAATGCATAAAACATAAAACTTGTTATGACTAGAGTATCCACAGAAAAAAGAGCTTAAAGCTCAGAATGTGAAAAAGAGCTTAAAGCTCAGACTATGATTAGAGCTTAAGGCTCAGTTCTGAATGTACCCGGTATCCACTATGGGATATAGGACATTATTTGATAAAGCTCGGTATCCACGAGGGATATGGGACAATAAAAAAAAGGCACTCAGTCTCAACAATAATAAAAGAAAGTGAGTCTCATAAACACTGCATATACATATAATACGTGTGTTTGACTTATTGAAATGTATTATGTGAAATGAATGACCAAGTAACATGTGGTGATAAAGGATTGTTAAAGAAATGATGTGAATTATGTGATTATATGAATTGTATGTATTACGTGATCGAGTGAGCCATCGAGGATGGTCACTCATTGAGTTTGCAAAACTCAACCAAAATTTGCAATATTTTTCAGGTTTAGAAGAGTAACTCTAGTTAGACAAATTGGAGTATAGCCACTACATTCAAGTTAGAGAAAAAGGTCGGGATCAGTTTGCGTCTGCATTAGTATTTTCTTATTTTTGTATCAAATTGAGTCTTCCACAATTATTGTAACATGTACATTTGAATATTTCTGTTTTGTAATAACTTTCTATAGTGAAAAGGTTGGTAAATAAGATTGATCTCGACTGTAATAATAATCGATGTGATTTTCATGTTATTAAAGAAAATAATGAGCCCAATTTGATTATTGATTTTTGCATATATGTGTTGGAAAAAAAGAAAAAATTGTAACGAAATTTTACTGACTGACTATGCTACCATGCCACCCTCGTGGCGTATGTTCTCAAACATCACTCAATATGTGAGGTACGGGTCTTGCGAGAGTGGGGTGCTACAATTTAGTATCAGAGCCCATATTTAGAATCTTACATGGGCATTTTTTCTGAAAGATGTGTCAAATTACATGCATTTTAGACATGTCATAGCAGGCAGTAGCAACTGATGTTGGCTCTCGGGTCTCGGTACTATTACAAAGCTACTTTATGAGAGGATTAGGTAAGGATCATGTACAAAGACCCATCAGGAAAAGTTCACCGCGACCAACTATTGACTTTGCCACGATAAAATTTAAAGGTCAAGTAGAAAACCTTTTTGACAAATTTCGTCGTGGTAAACTTTTCTAAGACCTTTCTGGAAAAGTTCGCCGCGACCAACTTTTGGCTTCACCGCCGCAAACTTTGAAGATTAAACAAACAGATCCCTCGGGAATAGTTCACCATGGCGAAGTCACATAATCAAGTGAGAGCGCCTCTCAGGAAAGGTTTGCCGTGGCCAAGGTCTGGCTTTGCCGCGACGAAACCTTCGAATAGAACCGAACCATCCAACACTAAATGTACATTCAGCCTTTCAACACAACACAAATTCCATCACTATCAATAATTAACAATTTCAGCCAAGAAGATAGATATGTATGGGTATGACAACAACTTCTTCAAATCTTAATCTCATTACTAGATCAAAATAGAGTTTGAACATAGCTTTAGGTACATATCAACAACTACATTAATAACTGAATACAAAATACAAATGGATGCTTATGTCTAATATGCTTATAAAGCTACCCAAAAATAGTCGAACTAACTTCATTACAAAAGAACTATCTTGGAGTTTGCCCAAATGCCTTACAAGGATCGCTAACCCTCTCGTACTACACCTGAGGAGTGAAAATAATGGGTTGAACTATACAACTCAGTAGATAATACATTTATGACCATTGCTAACAAGCCACACAAAATCAAGCACACACACACACACACACATATATATATCTCATTTTATCTAGCAATTCAATCATCAACTGTTCTGGTCATTGCTAACAAGCCACACAAAATCAAGCACACACACACACACACACACACACATATATCTCATTTTATCTAGCAATTCAATCATCAACTGTTCTACCTCAAACTCATAATTAAGGAAGTTATCACATAACACATAACATATAACATGTATAATTAACCATCAAACATAATCACTCAAATGCGTATCATACTTGACAAATCAAATGGAATGCAAAAACAAATGTCTTGAGAGTCCCACGGGTCGAAATGGAGAAATCGAAGTTTACACCATAAACAAAATGAGTTGGTTTCATAGGATCTCATATGCCATAAGCGGGCAACAAAATGAGTTGGTTTCTTAGGATCTCCTATGCCATAAGCGGGCAGCCGGGAGAGGACTTATGGTCAATGTTCACGTGACGAATGAAATGGTTTCTATCTTTCCCAAACACAAGCAAATTCTTATGCTCAATTCATTTCATCACATGTTCATACTTTCATGCATCTTATGCTTTTCCCTCTTCTTTCATTTATGCAAAATGTCATAGCATCTTTCAAGGCATGACTTAAGAATACATCATATTACATTTTCCAACATTCACAATAAGTTAAATTCAAGTAATTAAGCATACATACACACAACTAAGCAATTCGCTCATCTCAATAATAACTATAAACATATTACCCACTTAATTCGTTTAGAAAATCCAACTCAATTGTGCCTTTCCTCTTGCTCTTGGATAGGGTCTTCTTGTTTTATTAAAACAAACCAATTTCTCATTCAACCCACATTCAATTGGTAATTCATAAAGCTTGAATAACCAAGAATAAATAAAAGAATGGAGCCTAGAATTAACTTACCCGTAGTATATCTAGGTTAGAAAGCTAAAACCTAGTTTAGAAATCCATGAAAAATCGAAGGGGTTTCTCTTCTTCTCTTCTTTCCTCCAACACTAACCCATTTCTTACTCTAATCCCTTTTATTTTTCTACCCAAATAAGAAGGAAAGATGAAACTTACCTAAAACAAGTTGGTTTCTCTTCCTTCTTCTTCTTTCTCCTAGCTTCCACGATTCTTCTTCTTCTTTTCTCTTCTTTCCCACGTTTTTCTCTCTTTTTTCTCTCTTCTCACGATTTTCTTTTTCTTCTTTCTTATTAAAGACTACATTTTATCTTGATTTTTCAATTTTACGCTTCATTTGTCTTGTTCTTCCAGTTTTACCCTTCTTTTAATGCAATGCCCCTTTTGCCCCTTCTTTTGTCTCTTATGACCATTACACTAATTTAATTCTAACATATCAAATTAATAACCATAATTTCTATTCTTGCTTGCTAAATTAGTGACTAAATTCTAACAAAATAAATAAAATAAATCAATGAATAAATAGATAAATAAATAAAAGAAAAGAAAAAAAATTTGGCGTCCAACATTTCTCCTCCCCTTAAAGAATTTCGCCCTCGAAATTCTTACCTGAGTCTACAATGAGGTGTGGATGCTTCCCCTGTATGGCTTCCAAAGGCTCCCATATTGCCTCCTCTCTTGCATGATTCTTCCATAAGACTTTAACCAACTTCACAGTCTTGTTTCTCAAGACCTTTTCCTTTGAATTTAGGATCTCTACTGGTTGTTCTTCATAAGTCAAATCCTATCTTAATTGAACCTCTGAAGGTTGGACTATTTGTGAAGGATCTGATCGGTATTTCCTCAACATTGATACATGAAAGACATTGTGAATCTTAGATAATTCTGGTGGCACTTTTAGGCTAAAGGCCCAATCTTCTCAACAATCTCATAAAGGCCTATGTTTCTTGGACTGAGCTTGGCCTTCTTACCATATCTCAAGACTCGTTTCCATAGAGAGGCTCTAAGAAATACTTTATCTCCCACTTCATATTCCATCTCCTTTCTATGTGCATCCGTATAGCTCTTCATTTTATCTTGAGCTACTTTGAGTCTCTGCTTCACCAGTTTAATCTTGTCAACTGTAGCTTGTACCAACTCAGCTCCTAAAAGTCTCCTTTCACCTTCCTCATCCCAAAAAATAGGATTTCTGCACCTCTTACCATACAAGGCTTCATAAGGTGCCATTTGAATTCCTTAGTGATAGGAATTATTGTAAGCAAATTCAATTAAAGGCAGATTATCATCCCATGAGCCTTTAAAGTCCATAACGCAAGCTCTTAAAATAGCCTCCAATGTCCGCATTGTCCTCTCTGATTGGCCGTCAATTTGTGGATGGAAAGCTGTGCTAAAATGCAATCTTGGATCTCTATCTATGACTATAGAACTTGGAATCCCATGAAGTCTGATTATTTTATCTACGTATTTCTTGGCTAAAGCATTTAAAGAATCTACTTGTCTAACTGGTAGGAAATATACTGACTTGGTTAGTCTATCAACAATCACCCATATTGCGTCATGCATCCTGCTGGTCCTTGGCAATCCCATCAAGAAATCAATTGTAATCTTCTCCCACTTCCATTCAGGAATAGACAATGGTTTAAGTTTACCAGCAGGTGCCTGATGTTCTGCTTTAACTTGTTAGCACACTAAGCATTTTCTAGCATACTCTGCCACATCTTTCTTCATTCCTCTCCACTAGAAGTGCTCTTTTAAATCTCTATTCATTCTTGTACTTCCCGGGTACATTACATATGGAGCATTGTGTGCTTCATCAAAAATTTCATCCTTCAACTCTTGCATGTCTGGAATACACAGTCTGCTACCTATCACCATCAGTCCATCTTCTCTTATCTCTATTTAAGAGGGTTTACCATTTTTAATTCATTCTCTCAACTTGCTCAAGTACTCATTTTGTTCCTTCAATTTCTTAATCATCTTATTCAACACTAGTCTTACTCTGAAATTAGCTAATATACAATCAGCTGCAGCTTGCCTCAATGTCACCTTAAGTCTAGCTAATTCCTCCAACAAAGGAAGATATACCGTCTCCACATGTGCCATAGTAGATTTTCTACTCAATGCATCCGCTACTACATTAGCTTTCCCCAGGTGGTAATCTATCATCAAGTTATAATCCTTCAGTAGTTCTAACCACCTCCTTTGCCATAGATTTAACTCTTTTTGGCTCATCAAATATTTAAAACTCTTGTGGTTTGTAAATACCCTGGTGCTTACTCCATATAATTAATGTCTCCATATTTTCAACGTATAAATTATGGAAGCTAACTCTAAGTCATGCGTAGGATAATTCATCTCATAAGGTTTTAATTACCTAGAAGCATAGGCAATCACTTTATCTCCATGCATCAACACACACCCCAATCTCTTCCTTGAGGCATCACTATATACTATACATCCATCACTACCAGAAGGCAAGGTCAAAATTGGTGCAGTTATGAGCTTATTCATTAATTCCTCAAAGCTTTTCTGACATTCCTCTGTCCACACAAATTTCTGATTCTTCCTTGCCAATTTGACAAGTGGGGCCGCTATCATGGAAAAGCCCTTTACAAATCTTCTATAATACCCAGCTAAACTCGATAAACTCCTCACTTCTATTATATTCTTAGGTGCTTCCCATTTAATTATAGCTTCTATCTTCCTTGTATCCATAGGTACTCCTTGTTTTGAAATTACATGTCTAAGAAACACCACTTCCCTTAGCCAAAATTTGCATTTATCAAATTTGGCATACAACTCTTTCTTCCTCGGTGTCTCCAAGGCAATCCTCAAATGTTCCCCATTCTCCTTATCACTCTTGGAATAAACCAATATATCATCAATAATGACTATGATAAATTGGTCTAAGAAAGGCTTAAATACTCTATTCATTAAGTCTATAAAGGTTACAGGGGCATTCGTTAAACCAAAAGGCATCACTAAGAACTCAAAATGCCCATACTGTGTTCTAAAAGCAGTCTTTGATACGTCGGACTCCTTTATTCTCAACTGGTGGTAACCCGATCTCAAGTCTATCTTGGAGAAGACTTTTGCCCCTTGCAATTGATTAAACAAATCATCTATATATGGAAGAGGATATCTATTCTTGATAGTGACATGATTGAGCTTCCTGTAGTCCACACACATTCTCAACGATCTATTTTTCTTCCTCAAAAAAAGAACCGGAGCTCCCCAAGGTGAAGAGCTAGGTCTAATATACCCTTTCTCCAACAATTCTTCTAACTACTCTTTAAGTTCTTTCAATTTTTCCAAAGCCAATCTATAAGGTGGAATTGATATTAGTGCAGTACCTAGAAGACGCTCAATGGGAAAATCAATTTCTCTAGGTGGTGGTAGTCCTGGTAATTCCTCTAGAAAGATATCCGGGAATTCCATGACCACAGGAATATCTTCAAACTTCCCTCCAGCTACCTTCATGTCTAGCGCATATGCTAAAAATGCTTCACATCCTTTCCTCATCATTTTCTCTGCTATCAAAGCCGAAATAACTCTAGGCGGACTTGCTTTCCTATCCCCCATAAACACCACCTTTTTACCTTCATCCAACACAAACTCTACTATCTTCTATTCGCAATCTAAATTGGCATTATACTTTACTAACGTATCCATGCCCAATATCACATCTAATCCCCCCATCTTTAATGGCATTAAATCCACCACTAATTGTTCTCCACCAATATACACTTCACAATCTCTATAAACTTGACTAATAATAATATCTTAGCCGATTGGGGTACTAACCATCAAAGGACCATCTAATGGGCTCAAACTTCTACCATACACCATTCTACTCGACGAAACAAATGAATGGGCAGACCTTGGATCAATCTAAACAATAATATCATCATCAAATAATTTAACTATACCAGTCACAACCTCCGGAGATGTCTCTGCGTCCTCCCTTGTCATTGCAAACACTCTAGCTGGTGCTTGCCCCCTCGGTTTTACTGGATGATTCACTGTCTTAGCTTCCTCAGAACTTCCCACTTCAGTTACAGTCTTGTGTCCCACAGTCTCAACCCTTTTTGAAGCTTGCATCTGAGTTCTCTCTTGTCTTGTATGCTGTGGGCACTCCCTAACCATGTGTCCTTTTTCCCCACAATTGAAACAAGCTCTAGTCAATCTATAGCACTCCCCTTTATGGAATTTACTGCAATGCTCTCACACTTGGGAATGGGTGGCTTACCCCCTTCTCCCCTTCTATTGCCTTCCGCTGTTGAGGCTTGATGAGAAACGGTTTTCATTTGTCTAGACCTTCTTACACCGCTGCTCCTCTCTTGAGACAGCACAAGAAAGTCCTAGCACTCCTCTCTGACATAGGAGTACTACCTCCCCTCCTAAACTGCTCTCTCTCTTTCCTCTTTTTGTTTATGATGCTATTTATGTTCTCCACATTCTCAACCCTTAAACTGCTTCAACCAGCTGTTGAAAATCATAAAAATTCTGCACCACCACTTTTTCCCTGATGGCTAAATGCAATCCTGATTCAAACCTACGGCATTTAGCCACCTCACTCATCATCATCTCAGCTCTATTTCGGGACAGTTGTGTAAATCTGCGCTCATATTCACTCACTGTCGTCTCCCTCTAGGTAAGACTTAGAAATTCTCTCTGCTCATGCTGAACATACACCTCAGACAAATACTTCTTCTTATAAGCAACTAGGAAGTCTTTCCATGTCAATACTGGCAGTTTCATCTGACTCCCTGGTACAATTTCCCACGAATGCGGAGCATCTCCCTGTAGTAAGCTTGCAGTATATTCGACTTTTTCATCATCCTCACAGTCCATTTGCTCCAACACCCTTTCGATCTTCCTCAACTATGTTTCAGCTTCTTCTAGATCAGTAGTCCCGTAAAAGTCCACTGCCCCACACTTCCTAAGCTTATCAAGCTACTTTCCTTTCTTAGCTGGGGTCAGAGCAGAAGTCTGCGGCATTTGGCCCATGGCCTAAACAAAAGCCTGAGCAAAGGCTTGGAACAACCTAGGATTTAAGGGAGTAGGCACTTGCTCCTGCAAAAGAGGAGACTCATGCATCTGTAATCGAGAGGGCTCATTACCCTGCCCTACTAAAGCCTCAACATTTCCTGGGGCTCTAGACTCTTCAGTGCTCTCCCCTATTCATGGAGGGTTAGGTGCAACAGATCCTTACAAAACTTCTTGTGTTCTTCTACGAGATGGCATCTTACTCCTTCAATTTAAACAATTATCTTTTAGCTTACACTTCATTTTAATTTCTTTTGTACATGTATGCATGATATGCATATCACTCAATGCAATCAATCAATTTAATAATGCAAAAAATTTATCACACATCATAATAATTTATACCACTACGCATTCTAAGCCTAGGAATCCTAAAAAGCCTAACCTATGATACCAGAAAAATGCTGGCGCCTGGGTCTTGGTACTATTGCAAAGCTACTTTACGAGAGGATCGAGTAAGGATAATGTGTAAAGGCCCATCAGGAAAAGTTCGCCGTGGCCAACTATTGACTTTGCTGCAGTAAACTTTGAAGGTCAACTAAAAGACCTTTAAGGAAAAGTTCGTCGTGGCAAACTTTTCTAAAACCTTTATGGAAAAGTTTTCCTCGACCAACTTTTGGTTTCGCCGCGACGAAGTTATAGAATCAAGAGAGAGTGCCTCTCGAGAAAGGTTTACCGTGGCTAAGGTCTGGCTTCGTTGGGACGAAACCTTCAAATAGACTCGAACCATCCAACACTAAATGTACATATAGCCATTCAACACAACTGAAATTCCATCACTATCAACAATTAACAATCTCAACTAAGAAGGTAGATATGTACGGGTATGACAGAAACTTCTTCAAATCTTAATCTTATTACTAAATCAAAATAGAGTTTGAACATAGCTTTAGTTACATATCAACAACTACATGAATAACTTAATACAAAATACAAATGGATGCTCATGTTTGATATGCTTATAAAACTACCCAAAAATAGTCGAACTAACTTGGTTGCAAAAGAACTATCTTGGAGTTTGCCATTCGTTCTACACCTGAGGAGTGAAAATAATAGGTTGAGCTACACAACTCAGTGGCTAATACATTTATGACCATTGCTAATGAGCCACATAAAATCAAGCACACACATACACACACACATATATATATATATATCTCATTTTATCTAGCAATTCAATCGTCAACTGTTCTAACTCAAACTAATAATTAAGGAAGTTATCACATAACACATAACATGTATAATTAAACATCAAACATAATCACTCAAATGCAGATCATGCTTGACAAATCAAATGGAATGCACAAACAAATGGCTTGAGAGTCTCATGGGTCGAAATGGAGAAATCGAAGTTTACACCATAAACAAAATGAGTCTGTTTCTTAGGATCTCATATGCCACAAGCGGGCAGCCAGGAGAGGGATTATGATCAACGTGCACATGACGAACGAAATGGTTTCTCTCTTGCCTAAACATAAGCAAATTCTTATGCTCAATTCATTTCATCATATGTTCATACTTTCATGCATCTTATGCTTTTTCCTCTTTTTCGTTTATGCAAAATGTCATAGCATCTTTCAAGGCATGACATGAGAATACATGATACTACATTTTCCAACATTCATAACAAGTCAAATTCAAGCAATTAAGAATGCATACACACAAGTAAGCAATTTGCTCACCTCAACAATAACTATAAACATGTTACCCACCTAATTCGTTTGGAAAATCTAACTCAATTGTGCCTTTCCTCTTGCTCTTGGATAGGGTTTTCTTGGTTTGCTAAAACAAAACAATTTCTCATTCAACCCACTCTCAAATGGAAATTCATCAAGCTTCAATGATCAAGAATAAATAAAATAATTGACGCTCGACTTAACTTACCCATAGTATATCTAGGTTAGAAAACTAAAACCTAGTTTAGAAATCCATGAAAAATCAAATAGGTTTCTCTTCTTCTCTTCTTTCTTCCAACACTAACCTATTTCTTTCTCTAATCCCTTCTGTTTTTCTACCCAAATAAGAAGAAAAGATGAAACTTACCTAAAACAAGTTGGTTTCTCTTCCTTCTTCTTCTTTCTCCTAGCTTCCACGATTCTTCTTCTTCTTTTCTCTTCTTTCCCACGTTTTTCTCTCTTCTTTCTCTCTTCTCACGATTTTCTTCTTCTTCTTTCTTACTCAAGACTACATTTTGTCTTGATTTTCCAATTTTATCCTTCATTTGTCTTGTTCTTCCAGTTTTACCCTTCTTTTAATGTAATGCCCCTTTTGCCCCTTCTTTTGTCTTTTATGACCATTACACTAATTTAATTCTAACATCTCTAATTAATAACCCTAATTTATATTCATGCTTGCTAAATTAGAGACTAAATTCTAAGAAAATAAATAAAATAAATCAATGAATAAATAGATAAATAAATAAAATAAAATAAAAAATTGGGATCCAACAACTTATCCCTAGTCTGAGTCGCATTTACATGAGTCACATGCATGAGCATTTGTTAAGAGCCTGAGCAAATAGAATTAGTGATAAAAATGATGATCTGTCAAAACATGAGAAAATGGAAGTTTGGGAATAATTAGAAATGAGAGATAGTATATGGTTAGATATAAAAGATAAAGATCTAACACAATTTTATTGGTGGATGTATTATGGAATACGACATCAATATTGTACTATGGTAATATATCCTCGAATGTGATATAGATGTGAATACATTGTTATGGATTGATTAAGGAAAGAAGTGATATAAATATGAATGAAGAGATTTAAAGTGTACAAACCAAGTTGAAAGAAAATAAATTTTTCTATGACTTGGGGAGTTTAAACTTGGACTTGAAATGAATGACGGATAAATGTGATAAGAGTTATGATTTAGCATAAGAATATGTCTATGACATTAAGACCAGAATTTCATGATGATTCTGCATCTATAATTCTGAATGGATTGAGGATATACATATGGAAGATGAAATGAATGACAATAAGAAATGAGATAGAAATGAGGAAGGAATAAAAGGGGAATGAAATAAACATAAATGACTTTTCATGAGATGAATGATGTGTAGTAAGGAGAAAGTTAAAAATGCATATACGATAGGATTTTAAGTATGAATGAGATAAAGAAAAAGATGAAGAATCAAATAATAAGAGTTGATGTACTCAATATGGTGGATGACTCATTATGAAATAAGGTAGCATCAGAAGAGGCAAATTTTGGAAAATTGGAGTAGAATTGATGTTAGTATGTGTGTTATTGCGAGGAAGAAAGTGCAGGGCACTATGGTGGCCTCAAAAAAATTAGGTTTTGTGTCACCATCGTAGCAGGGATACCTGGATTGTGGACAGGAATAAAGAGAGAAATATTGTCTAGGATCAATTAAAATCAAGTATTGTTATTAAAATATATATAAACTAGAGAATTGTCGGAAATAAATCTCGTGATAGAATAGAATGACCTTGAAGATACATACTTAATTATATGTGACAATAATCATGTCTACTACTTCATCAAGTTTTGGTAACCAAAACATTATGAACTAGTAAGAAACTATAGAAATTGGTCTTCTTGAGGTATTAAGAATGGCTGATAATGTAATGATGATAACAATTGATTGATAAAGAGTATATAAACAGTATAAATGATATTAGTAAGAAGTCTTTTTTCGAAGAAGAAGAATTTTATTGAATTAGGTTAAGCAGATTAGATAGTTTATATTAAGAATGATTAATGAAGGAACAAATTAGAAATGAATATGTAATGATTCAAAAGTGAGTGTTGGAGTCTTAGTCCTAATGGAGACACAAGCATAAAATGTATAATACGCTACTGAGAGTGTATGCATTATGTTTGATGTAAAGTATCCAACTATGTGATTGGATTATTGAATTTGAGGTGACATTAATGCTAATATGAGGAGAACTTAGGTCCATATTATATTCTCTGCAAATATGTACAGGAGATACAAATTAGATCTGATGAATGTTTTTCCAACACAGGAACTTAAGACTATAAATAAATTGAAATGAGTGGAGAAACTAGTATGAATGAGTAGACAATAAGATAAGTAAATGTGAAATCAGAGGAAATCGAATCAATGGAGAAAATCATTCGAGAAAAGAAGTCAATTGGGAAACCAAAAAGAACATGAGATAATATTACCTCATTGAGGAATTAGTTACTTAAGGAATTACGAGAACTAATTATGGGCATATAGGGTTTTGGCTATATTTGTTTGAGTTAACAAATGCCCTTAATAGTATTATGGTATTGAAGATTAAAGCAATCCAAGCAACATGAGATTAATTAGTGACTATAAATATACAATGTGTTCGAAAAATGGAGAAGAATATTTTGAATACCTAAGGAAATCTTACATATCATGAAGGTAAAAATAATTAAATGCCAAGTTTAATAAGAGTGAATCTTAGCTTGATTAAATAAAATGTTGGGTCGTATAGTATCTAAACATGGCATATTGGGAGACCTAAAGAAAATTGAGGTATTGATGAAATGAGAAACTCCAAGGCATATGTATAAGAATTCTAGAGTTCTCTAGAACTAGTTGGGTATTGGATACCACTAGAGATTTTTAAAGAGTTTTTATTGATCCTAGCCCTTTTGACAAAAATGTCTGAGGAAAAAAATGTGCAAATCGTATGAATTAATGTAAAGAGACTATTGAGGAATTATAAGACCAATGTTAATTATATCGTGTGGATTTGGAGATTTTGAAGTATATAATGATATCTCATACCAGGGATTTGAATGCAATTTAATGCAACATAATAAAGTGATTTCTTATCCATTGAGACAATTTGAGTCTCATGAGTTGATTATTTGATACAAAATTTTGAATGTGCTGCAATAGTGATTATTTGAAAGCTTAGAGACATAATATGTACAGTGAAACATTTTGGACATATATAAATGTATAGTTCATTAAATTTTGAAGCACTTATTGAGTTTAAAAGAATTGAATATAAGACAGAGACAATGGATAAAATTATTGAAAATTATGATGGTACAAATTAGTATTATCTGGTAAAGATAGTGTTGTATCTGATGCTTGAACATAAAAATTCAATAACAAAATGGCACAAATTTAGATATTGAGGTTACCAAACCTAATGCAATAAAGAGAATAGAATGTCGAGTTGAATTTTGGGGAAAACTGAAGTAGGATTGGCTGCATTGAAATTTAAGATCAGTTTCATATGAAAAGATTGCTAAAGCTCGAAGTGAGGATCCAGAATTGTGAATCTTATTAAGGAATTGAAAATGAATAAACATTTCAAGTTTGAATTGGAAAATGATACTTGTGATCGAAATAAGAAGTATGGGTACCTGATAATAATGATTGAGCAAAGAGATTATTAGAGCAAGAACTAAGAACAATCTAGGCTATACATCCTAGTAGGAATACGCCGAAATAGTACTTAACGGCTAAAAATGTAGAATCAAGTGACTGAATGATTGAATTACCAACAGTCTTACATGTGAAGGTATGTTTAGAACTTATATTTTGGAGTTCAGAGAAACATAAGATCAATGTGTAGTTTATTTGACTTTAAACATATCAATCACGATCACATTGATATCATTAGAGTACTGTGTGAGGCGTTATATGACAAAAAGAGTCATTCCCCCTTATGTTGAATTCAATGAGGCCTATAATAGTTAAAGACCATAATAGATGGGAGATGTTGAGGATAAATGAAATTGATACGTATTTTAAATTAAGTGATTTAGGAAAGACAAACGAGTTACTTGGATTAACACCGAAGATGTGGAATATGGTGAGATAGACCTAAGAGTTATGTGTATTAACACTGAAGAGATGTGATTTATCGAACAAAAGATGAATTGTTTTGAGAGTAGCATCTTTGCAAGGTGTGCTCAGGTTAGGAAAAATAATAAACTAAGCTCGAATTGTATTGGTCCACATGATGTTATAAAGAGCGTAGGACCATTAATATATGAGTTTGTATTACCAACAAAGATGTTTTAGATTCATATTATATTCTATGTGTGAGTATGCTAAGAAATATTAGTATAATTTGATATTGGTGTTAACGACTCAGGAAGTAAAAAATATTAAGGAAACAATAAAGATAGTTTGGTATTGGAATAAGTAATTGAAGGATTGATTGATTCCATTGACTATAGTTAATTAAAAGAAACTATTTAAGTGATGAAGTTAGATGGGAAACGGAGGAGCATATGAGGAAACATACCCCTGCCTCTTGATAAGTCAGATAAAAATTTCGAGGACAAAATTTATTAAGGGAGAGAGAATTGTGACATCCCATTTCCATACTAAAGTTTAGAACCCTAGATTTCGGTAATTGAGAAAATAGCAATGAGAGATTAGAAGAAAGTACATTTCATACTCATGCAAAATTTTGGCATACATACATTTGAATTTGAATTTTTGCACACATTAAAATGATTGTACATGCACTCATTTGACATTTTCCGGGTATAATTGTTTATAAATGTGATATATTGAGATTGTAGTTTTTATATGTTGAAAATTTGATTTGGAGATTGTATTTAGTGATTTAGAATTTTTGTGAAAATTTAGGAAATTTCTAAAATTTCTGGGTATTTTTAGACTAGGAAAAATGCCAAGTGGCAAGACTACTTATAAATGGTAGTAGAATTAACTGTCAAATGACAGTGAAAATTTTGATAAATGACTATAGGATTTAATGACATATGTCATTGAAATTTGGAGACAATTGGAGTAAAAATTGGAATCAAATGGACTAGTTATTAAAGGAGGAACAAATGGAAACATGAGAAAGTGACATGTGGTAAGTGAGACTCATTTAGAAAGAATCGTGGGGTATAAGTGGTGTGGCAAGTGACACAAGAGACCAACTCATTTGGTCTTTCACTTGTTACTTTGCCACACCATCGTAAATGCTTCTCTTCTCATCTTCTTCGTTTTTTTCTTTTCTTCTCCTCCACAAATTTGTTTCACAAACTTCATCAATCTTTTACTTTTGCCAAAATCCTTCACTTGTTCCTTCAATAATATGCTATCTCTTCTTTGTCACAAGAAAACCTAACCTACTACACCTCCATGGTAATGAACGAATGATGCATGGGAGAACTAGGGTTCATGAGATTTTGAAATTGAAAAGATGACTTAAATGAGCATGCTTTCGGTTCACTTTAATTCCTTCACTTTCAAAATGTACCTAAAATTAAATATGAATCAAAGTGAGCATCCTAAGCATTCTTAAGATATTAATCACTAAGTGTAAAAGATAAAATAGATCAATATTTAAACACATATCACATGTACATGAATTAGATAGGTATGTCCATTTTCATATAGGAAAAACAACATCTTTTAAGTTGTTCACACTCTCAGAGACATTCGTAATCCCTCACACGCTTGTAAATATGACTTATATATGTGAATCCTTCACAAAAGGAGTATGTACCTCCAAGATAACTCCAATTCCTCTTTTATGACCCAATTTCTCACTAATGCTTCTCTTTGTAATCTATAAAGAAAATTGAGACCTTATAATACACTAAAAAAATAAATACCAAAAGATATAAAAGGATCTCAAATAGTGAAGCAAAACGCAATAAATATAGGGCTAAAAACATAGTTTATTAAGCATTTATAACTTGTATGTAAGAAAAATGAAAAAAAAAAGATTAGTGAGATTTCATATAACATTTATGAGGACTTACTTATTCAGGGCATTTTCATTCACACTTCCATAAATGTACTAAAATCCTTCATTTCTTATGACAAGAATCTGGACTTGAAAGAAAATCTCTTAAAGCCTTTTAGTGTTGAGCAAGTTTTATATATAATCAATTGAGCATCTTTTTAAGGATTTTATATGGAATTACTCAAATGGTGCAAAAGGCAGTGCCAAGGTGAAATGGGTAGACATCTGTTATCAAAACATGAAGGAGGGATAAACATATATCTAATAAAACTCATCAAGCAAACACTTCCACTGAAAAGATTTTTGTGCATCCTTGAAGACAGACATTTTTTATTGCTTCGATGGCTTCACTCGTACTTTTTCAAAGGCAAAAGCATATGCGAAATTAAGAAAAAAGCTTCACAATCTTTCTTCCTAAATCAACTTCTCCAATTAAGACACATAGTTAAGGATGCTATACAATGTAGTGTGTCATAACACTAGGTAAAATAAACTAGACCTAGAATTGTAACCGTAGTGAGTCTAGATCGATCCTATAGAGAGTATTCGGTTAGTTTTTTTAACAAAAATAATCGTGTTTAGGTTTAGAGGGGTTGGTTTGGTTTTCAAATAAGAAAATAAAACAAAAATAGACTAATAAAAGCAAATAAAAGAAAACATGTAAAATGATGACAGTGGTGAATTTGTTGGAAGTTTGGTTCTTTAGTTTAATCTCAACCTACACTAGTTGAATGTGCTTTATAAATTTATTGTTCTCAAATCTCTCCTAGCAATTATTGTTTGTAGATTAACATCAAGCTTTGTTAATCCTAGTTTTCCCTTAAGTCGTGTTTAGTTAAGAGATGCTCATTGATTAAACCTAAACATCGAACAACCTAACATACAATCTCTAGATTTAATTGGACAGCTGCATTGCGAATTAGGAAAACAAACCATCTAAGCAACAGCCGCATCGCTTGGGTTATTTAACCTAGGTTAACTTATCCCTAATGACTACGAACCATTAGTCGCTACAAATGAATCTCAAATATAACAATTATAAATTATATTGAAATTCTAGCTATGGATTCATACATAATCAAATGATAACGAGAATACAATCTTTCATACACAAAACTCAATTCCATACACATAGGATAACCTAAGCAATTCCTAAAGAGAGAAAGAACAATAAAAAAAATGGAAGAAATGTTTAACCGGGTTGTCGGTGTCGATGTCACCTCTGAACTAGTGTCAAAGTTTCTAGCTCTCTATGGGGTCTCTAAAGGATGAAAAGTTTGACCCTCTTCATTCTCCCAAAAGCTCCCTGTAGACTCTTCAAACTTTTCCTAGACGAAACATCAAAACCTTCATATCTTAAGAATTTTCACAGCAATAATCACTAAGTGTTATGGAATAAATGCATAATCAATTAAGCACATATTATTAGGTCTTCTTCTTTTTCTCTCAAAGTCCTTAAGTATATTCTTCTTGCATCTTCTCATTAGGGTATCAGGATGTCTCCTTTTAACATGTCTGAACATCCTAAGCCTTATCTACCTTAATTTTTCGTTAATGTTATCCACCCCTAATTTGTCTCTTACCACTATATTCCTAAACTTTTCTCTTTTAGTAAGGTTACACATCCAATAGAGCATCCTCATCTCTGCTACTATTAACTTATGGCTATGCACCTATTTGATGGCCCAACACTCCTCCCTATAGAGCATGGCCAACCTAATTGCTAAATAGTAAATTTTACCTTTTGACTTGAGTGGTATCTTCTTGTCATATGAAACTCTTTATGTACCTTTCCATGTGAGCCACTCTAATTTGACACAATGAATTGTATCTTTGTCGATCTCGCTATTGCGTTGGATGATGGATACCAGGTGTATAAAAACTATTTCTTTGATATAACTTCTGAACCAATTTTTTCCTCCACATTGGATGCCTCCTTATGGCTTGAAAAATTACACTCTAAGTACTCAGTCTTACTCTTAGTCAATTTAAAGCCCTTCGACTCTACTATATCGCTCCAAAGTTCTAACTTGACATTGACACCCTCTTTTTTCTCATCAATTAAAGTAATGTCATCAGGAAAAAAAAACACCAAGACACGTCCCCTTGGATATTCTTGGTAAGCTCATCCATCAGTATTACAAATAAGAAGGTGTTTAACGAGGAACTTTAGTGTAGCACGATACTGATATGTCACTTATTTTTTCATACTTACTCTAGTCTCAACACCTTCATGCATCCCTAATAACCCCTATAATATTCCATTAATCTTCTAAGGAAGTGTGTAGCTTATACGTGGGCCTTCTTAGTATGAAACCAAATTGGTTCTTCTTGAACACAATATGAACGAATTATTTGTATGTCCCAATTCATTCCTTTTACACCAAGTAAGCGAATTATAACCAAAAAATACATTTTTGATGAATTAAAAACCAAAAAATAAAGACCTAAAATGAATAAGCAAAATGCACTAAATATAAACCTAAAAATATAAACAATTAAGCATTTATCAAACTCCCCCATACTTAAGCATTTTCTTTTCCTCATGCAAAGCAATTTTTTTACTTTCAATTTAATTGGAAACAACTTTTAAGAAAGCATTAAACATATCAAGGTTTTTTGTTATTCTTTCAATTATAAAGTTCAATAAAATTGTTAAGGACTTAGTTATATGCATCAACTTATAAATCAATCTAATTCACTCCACAAATCTTCAAATTTTAACATGTTCACACCATTCCATTTAATACATAAAATGAACATAAATGAAAAGAATGTTAAAACATTTAAACAATTGTATACCCCTTATTGAAAACAAAACATTAAATGTAAACATCATATGAGCATTTAGAAGCTTGTTTGGAAAGTCGTCTAGCCTTTTGACATGAGAGTAACACCTAGTTATAAATATCCTTGGTTGTTCAAATAGGTCACTATTCAAATGGACACTAACACCCCTTTGTAATTTCACCATTATTATTACAAAGCCAACAAAGTGAGTTTTTTATGCTTATTTATTCATATACTAATAATGAAAATCCTACAAAATACTCATTCAAAACAAAAACACCTAATTATTGGGTTGCCTCGCAATCAATGCTTCTTTTTTAGTCTTATAACTGGACTTCAGAGTAATTACTTCAATGTAAAAATATAATTAGTGACCTAGTTCCACCTATTTTCCTATATCCTTGGGTTCACTAACCTGTAAATATCTATATACTATAATATAATAAGCACATATAGTATCAAATTGACAAAGATAAGTAAATTTACAAATGTTCTTTTTATTAACAAACTATCAACATAACAATAATAATAAAACTCCCTAAGCCTTTGATTGAATTTGACAGTTTATTATATAGGAAGTAAGAGCCCCTTATACAATAAGTTCTTCCTTTTCTTCATCTTCTATCTCCTTTTGAATAATAAGTTCTTCCTTTTTTTCATCAGCTAGCTCCTCTCAAATCTATAAAGTTATTGTATTCACATGTTCCCTCAAGTATAGCTCAATTTATCTTGATAGATTACTTAACTCTTTAGTTTTATAAAGGGTAACCTCAGTTGAAGTAACAAATTTCATAAGTACATCCTCGAGATGTCGATACTCTTGTTGTTACTGTTATTGAAAAAATTCATATGAAGCATGATCATTCCAAACAAATTCGTAATAACTACTCCATAATGAAATTAAATACCAATACATTAAAAAAACACTTAAATAAACAAACAAAATGAATTAAATATTAATTTAAAAATATAAACAATTAAACATTTATCACATGTACTCATTCTTAGCATTCCCATATAAAAGTGAAGTTATTTACCATTTAAAATGAAGAATGGTATTTTTTGTATGTATGTGTGTGATGATATGTAATAAGATATGGCACTAGTTATACTAGCTTTTGTTTAATATTCACATATTAAAATTAGGATGTCACAAACATGTAAGGAATCAAGTCGTGGTGCTTTTTACATTATCTTCATATGAATTTCTTTTCCTGATATTTCTATATGCTTAAAGAAGTATTGTGGTTTTTGAAATTTGGGGGCATGTTATTTAAATATTAGACTCAAGTTTTTTTAAACTTTTACAATATTTTACTAAAAGTTTACAATAATAAAGATGGAGGTAACATTATTGAATTGCCAAACTCATTTTCATTATCAACAAACAAAATTTTTGAACATTAAACCTATATGTAATAAAAGATATACTATAAAGTACTATAATATAATCCTTACATTATCTTTTAAACAACAATCAATAATATAATTCTTATATTTTCATAACTCTTTGTAAAATAAAAAGCATCAATATATGGAGTGAGAGAAGCCTTAGCTCCTTTCTATAAGATCTCTCATGAATAGAACTCCTCTGGAGATGTTTAATCTTGTTTTAACCTATTGCTATTCTCTGCTTTTCCTTCTTACCTCATTATGCCTTCTCCCTACTTCTTAATAAAGCCTTTTCTCTTATTACTCTTGCTTTCGTTTCTTCCACCTATCTACTTGTTTTAACTTTCCTACCTTGTTCATTTCCATTTTCTTGTTTATCCTTTATTAAGATTTTCTATCGACCTTTTCTTTGCATCCTCTTATTTTCTTTTCTAGTAATGTCGATCCTTGAGCCTAAAACTTTCCTACCTTTAGGAATGACATCTACTCCTCTTACCAACTTTACTCCTATTCAACTTAACCTACCTGCTAAGCCTAGTAATACCAATCATAACAACTCTAACAGAGTTAAGCTTAAAAGGACTTTGATAACACTTCTTAGGCTTAGATAAGAGATCCTCCTTCCCACAAATGAACTCATAGTCCTAATCAAACTTGAGTCACTTGGGGTTGTAAGGGTGATCGTGTTCGTCTAGCTTTACAATTATAGCCCTTAAATACCATAAGTGGATGGGTAATGAATTGTAGTAATTAGAGGGTCGATCCCACGAGAAGGATGAACTAATCTAATTATAAGGTATCTACGGCTTAGAGAAATAATAAGGTGAAATAAAAAATGAAATAAGAATATAAACATAGGAATTTGATTGCAGGAATTCAACCCAAGAAATTAACATAAAACAAGAATTGAAATTGAGCAACATAAAAGGACTTTGATAACACTTCTTAGGTTTAGATAAGAGATCCTCCTTCCTACAAATGAACTCATAGTCCCAATCAAACTTGAGTCACTTGGGGTTGTAAGGGTGATCGCGTTCGTCGAGCTTTACAATTATAGCCCTTAAATACCATAAGTGCATGGGTAGTGAATTGTAGTAATTGGAGGGTCGATCCCACAAGAAGGATGAATTAATCTAATTCTAAGATATATAAGGCTCAAAGAAATAATAAGGTGAAATTAAAAATGAAATAAGAATATAAACACAGGAATTTGATTGCCGGAATTCAACCCAAGAAATTAACATAAAACAAGAGTTGAAATTGAGCAATATAAAAGGTCAATATGGAAATTAGTTAAGAGAAATTACCAACTTATGAGAGAGGGGATTCTACCTATCATTAATGCTAGCCTAGCCAATTATGTGATATTGGGGTATCGATTCTAGATTGTCATAGGGGGAATTACTCTCTCTTGAGTTATAATCTCGAGCCCTAAATCATTAACCCTAATTAAATTATGGTATTTGTAATCTCTCAAGTAACAAAAGACCTATAATTAAAATTGGATTGAAAGCTCTCTACTAAACTACCGGGTCTCACACAGGATCTCTATCTGCACAAAACCTATGTGATTAACTACGTGGTCTATTAGATTGCTTAACTCTCGTTAACCTAATCCAATTATTTTTATATGGCCCACCCTCTTTGATTGTGCATCATAATGCTACCAAAATAACTAGACTAAGCTATAGATAGCGATAAGTCTAGGTCGATCCCATAGTGATTAATATCAAATACTTTCCTAAATTATCTGTTCAAGAAAATAGTGGGATTTTGAATTTGAAAAAATTAAAAACAAAATAAAACTGAATTTATGAAAATAAATCAAATTAAACTGTAGCAAAATGATAGTGTCAATGAATAAATTGAACACCGATTAGTTGGTTTTATCTCAGCCTAAGCACAATTTCACAAATTTTGTTGAGTTATTGTCTTTACTCCTCATTTTTGACTATTGATTGTGAATTAATAAAAAGCTCTATTAATTTTGGTTTTTCCTTAAGTTTTAGTTAATTACAAAGCAATCGTTAATTAACTTTAACTATTGGGAAACCTAGAATAAGCTCTCTAATTTTATCCGAACTGCAGCATTGCAATAAATAAAAACATATCAATTTTAAGTAATAATCACGCAAGCATGGACTATTTAACTTAAGCTACATTATTTCTAACAATTTAATATAGTTAGTTGCTACAAACGATCTTCCACGTGACTAATACGTATCACATTCAAGATCTATCTATGGGTATTCATAAAAATGATTCAGTAGACCATTAAAACCATCATTATCTAAATATCTAATCAATTTATACAAAATAACGTAACAATCTAAAAAGAGAGTAGAAAACGATCCACAACACTATACGCTTAATGTGCTCCTTGGCCTGGATTCCACCTCTGAATCGGCGTCAGGTGATTTAACCTTGCTATTCCTTCTCCAATATCCATGAATCAGCTTCAATAGCCTCCATTCTACTTAGAAAATGGTGACAAAATGAAGAAGAGAGTGGTCTGTCTACTATTGTCTAAGTTTCTCCTCCTATTTTCCAACAGTCAAACACTCCATTCACTCTTAAAT
Source organism: Erythroxylum longipes (assembly GCA_027563885.1). Classification (NCBI taxonomy): domain Eukaryota; kingdom Viridiplantae; phylum Streptophyta; class Magnoliopsida; order Malpighiales; family Erythroxylaceae; genus Erythroxylum; species Erythroxylum longipes. Next base: position 20,670,608 of record JAOQMS010000178.1, read on the forward strand.
TTTTACCCTCCATTCAGTCAAAACTTCCTATTCTTTTCTTATTAAGTAGCTTTATTGTTCTCCAGTCACATACACTAGCCCCATTCATATATTTTAGATCCACTTCACTCACACACACTGGCTCCACTTACATATATTTAGCCTCCACTAACACATATTTAGCCTATACATAATGTTGTTTCAGCTCCTTTTCTAACTCACCACCTACACACCAGCCCCACTCACGTCCTTAGCTAGGTTATGTTGAGTTTTTGGGCAACTGCCACCTCCTTTCTTCACTCCCATGTAACGTTTTCTTCCTAATAAAAGAAGAAGCACACATGTTCAGCCTCCCATACCCATCAGCCGACCTTCACAAACTATCCACTCCTCAACTCACATTTTTCTCTCCTGTTTTCAGCCCCCCCTAACTGATACCTCCTTCTCTCTTCTTTTTACTCAAAATCTAGGTTAAAATATAGCAAATGGATAGTTATCTTTCAATGGATAGCTGTCCATATACATCTTATTGGAGAGAGCTATTTCATGGATGTTGTAATGTAAATCATGGCTGTAATAATTTGGAATGGTTATAAAAAGTTTTACTCACATGTTTCATGTTAGGCCGTAAACTATAACGTAGTTGAAATGTTGCATATTCATGAAAGTACATGTATTAGATATTGTGATATGATCGTGAATTATATATGTTTTGAATTTTGGCCTGATCTTGAATTTTGGTTAATGGATCATACTTAGTGAGTTGGAATCAATTAATACCATTAAATAATTGAGGTATTAAAATGAACATTTAGTCTAGGAAAATGTCTAGTGGTAAGATAACTTGGTACATGAAAATTAGTATGACTAAGCCTATACTTTGAATGAAATTTAGCAACATTGATTGAGTGACAAGTGGCCTAATTGAATTGTGACATTTGGTAACCACACATGAAGACATGTAGATGGCTTCATTGGAGGATAAGTAGCTTACCTTCATGTGTGACATATGGCTTGATGAAATCATCCTTTATTCTTAATGTTTCAGCCTTCTCTCTTCACTTTTGTCCTCTCCACTGAAACTCTCTCTTACACTCACTAAGTCTGGAATTTTGCTTCAATTTGGATTATCAACACTTAAAATTTTTACTAAATACTACTTCTAGAAGCCACCTCATGCTATCTTCTATGCTACTGTCCTTTTGGTGCTAAGAGCATCCTAATTTCACCTTGATCTTGGAATTGTGCTAGTTGCATGAAGGGCTAGATTAATTTGTTCGTTGAAGTATGAATTTGAAGTTAAACATGTAAGGTAATTCTAAACTTGATAGCATGTAGTAATACAAATTCTATGATGATTGAATTGGGATACAATATGTGTAGTGTTGATGATGAAATGAGTTTTGGAAAAGGATGTTTGTATGATAATTTCTGTTTTGGTTTTGATGCATGAAAGACTATGGTTTGTGAGCTGTCAAGTGAATGGTTTTTAGTTGAAATTAGAGGTAAAATTGATGAAGAATTGAAATATAGTTAAGGTATAATTGAGATATGATATATGGATTGAAATGAAGGTGTTTGGAATTTGGAATGAATGTGTTGAATCTAGAAATTCGCAGGAAAATGGGTAGTCCACAATCGAGGCACTCATCCCACGATCGTGGATAGATGTATTAGCTTCTGTCACGATCGTGAGAATGTACCCCATGATCTTAAGTAAGGTTTTAACATGGTAATTTCTGTTTTGTGCAAATGTTGAACCACATAAGGATAAGACACTTAATAATGGTTTAATTGAACTTAATTGAGGTTGAAAATGAACCTAGATGATATTAGAATAATCAAGTAAAAGGTAATTTAGTTACGAATTGTTAATTAAGGTAATTACTTAAAGAATATGGGGTTAGTGAATAATGAGTCTAATGTTGAAATGTATGGTGTGTTCAGGGATGAATGTGTCCTTATGAATACAATTGTGTTTCAAAGGGGTTTATGCAATGTGAATTGAATATGATTGTTTATGAATTGGAAATTTGTGTAATTACTTGTAATGTGTAAATACATAACACATTTAATGGTACATTATTGCAAATGTTTATGCTCATAAGGTATATTAAGTTTTTGGATGTGCATGTATATGTTCAATTTGAGGAAAGTGGAAAAAAGACATGTTATGCACTACATCTTTTGCATATGATTTTAAAATCTGAAATGGTTTGTTTTAAAACTACCAAGTCTTGCTCATGGGTAAATAGGCATGTCTAGAAGCATCTGCAGCTGCTCCTGTGACACTTAGGTGTCTCCTGATATTGACACTTCGATGTCTCTTGTTACTGAGACATAAGTCTCTCATGTTCTTTGATATCAATCATAGGTATCTCCTGTTCTAGTCCCGTTACCCACTTCTGTAAAAAGATTAGCAGGCTAACTTGTTTTGTGTTCTGATATATATTCAATTATGATATAAGCTAAGTTCAGTTCTGATACAACTAAATTCTGTTATGATATAATCAAGTTCTGTTTTGACACAATCAAGTTCAGATCTGATACTTACAGTTTTGTTTTGTTAATATGATATTCTATTCAGATACTTGTAAGTTTTGTTCTGAAGCAAGTATATCCTGTTTTGATAGGTTATATTATGTTCTAATGCAAATAATGTTGGATTGTTCTTTAATTTGAACAATTAAAGGTTGTATGTGATTTGACATGATTAAGTGCACATGAATGCTAGATGATTGTTAGAAACATTCATAAGATTATATCTTGTTTAGTTATTCTCCACTAAGCTATATGATTAGCACGATGGTTTTGTCTCCATGTAGGTTCTGATAAGAAGATCTAAGGCTGGGACAACCGTAGTGGCCAAAGAAGGATGTGTTCTATTTTTGAAAGATGAATATTTGTGTTTAAGTTTAAGTTATATTTTAATGTAATAAGTCAAGATGTATTTTGTGTTTTGTTTAATGCTTTGTAATAACTTTAATACAGGATGGATTTGGAACTTATGGCATGTATTTAGAATAGTAGAATATGTTTGATATGTTTTGTTTACAGCAACATCTAATGATATGTAATGTATGTTTGCTTGAGTTTCTGTAAGTGTTTGGATTCTTTGGCATGTTTTAATTTTTTTTTGTATGGAATTTGCATATCCTTCTAGGAGTTATGTGGGTGTTACAACATAGAATTAATGTCTACTCTATTTTGAGTCCAATCATATTAGTTCTCTACTATTAGCTATCAATTCAATTAAGGACATCTGTAAACTATTTACAAAATGTCATTCCAACTTAGCCAAGGGTTTCCCGAACCAATACTAGCGAGAACTACATAACATTATCCCTAATTACTTCAGGGTGATGAATCCTATCCTAATCACACAACTAACTCCATATAGTTTATGTTATATTCCAATGACTACCGATTGAATGTCCCATGAATAAATAGTTCATAAGTATCAAAACATAACAATCCCTATACAAGCTAACTTTGGAAACCTCAAGTCAAAGGATCACTTATACAATCATCGCAATGAGAATTCCATAGACATATAAGTAATTTTTCAAATGGACTTTTCATATTAAGTTTGTTCAATGAACTTGTTCTTTAACAAGTACTCACACGTTTGTTTAAGTATCTCCATACTTTAGCTTATCAGATAGACTACTTCCTTTATAAGGAGTCTTTTTGCATTATATTAATGTCTAGTCTTAATAGAACAATGACTAGGAACAATTTAGAGATAATACATAAATGTAATATGATTCTCATAATTATAATCTCATAATATTTTAATTTGCAATGTATAAATATACCATGGACTTTATCATACACATCTAAACATGTAAAAGATAAAGAATACCTTTAAATTATTTTGTCACTAAAGTATAACCAAAGTGATAGGCTATAGGGTATAAACCAAATCATCGATGTAATATGCTAATCGCCGTCAATTTTTATTCTTCTCTTTAGCCCTCACTGTTGTCGTCAACTGCCTAGTAAATTGACCAACTTCAAATTTGTCTAGGAAGAGCTCTTAGTCTTAGGTTGCGTTTTAGAATTTCAATATATGAGGATTGTAGACATATTTTTATGTGGCTTGATAGGCTTTAGTTTTGTCTAAGTGTCAAATTTTACCTTTTAGATTTTTAGTAATTACTAATTAGTAGTTTCTTAATCTTCGTCTAGAGCAACAAAAATGGGCTTCAAAATTATTTTGTATTTTTAATTTGGAATGATTTTTATGATTATGGAATAAATTGTTGGTTGAAATTTGATATAATTTTATCATTCTAGAATAAATTATCAATTGAGATTTAAGATAATTTTATCATTCTAGAATTCATATTTGGTTGATATTTGATTGTTTAAAATCATTTTGGAATAAATTATAATATATTATTTGCTTCCATATAGATTATAATTCTGAGAGTATATTTTTTTAATTTTTACAGTAAAGTCATTTTTGTATTATGCAATTGTGCATTGCTAAAGAAAAATTTAAGATACAAGAAATTGATATATGCTTTTAATATACCTTTGGATAACTTTTTTCATGTTTCTTCTACAAATATTCATTTGACTTTTTAACATGTTCATATTTAAATATTTTCTCTACATTAGTAAAGAATTTATTTGGACTTGTAAGAGTCATAACTCATCATGTGTAATAATATGGTAATAACACTTTCAGTACATTAGTTTATGAATTTTATTTTTTAAGTATTTGTAAATGATCAATCTTATAAATAAGTAGTGAATTAATGATGTAACATGTGGACACCTTGAACTCATTATAAGTCTTAACAAGTATAATTGGTTTATTGATCTATTAGACATCAACATTATATATAGAGAGATTTCTTTATTTTATTGTTAAAATTAGTGTTTTATATCTTTTGATAAAAGTTATTAATTTAATTTTGATTTATGTGTTTATTCATTTTTACTAATAAATAGAGGAAAGTTTAAGTACTTTTGATAATTCAACAGCTTCAACTTTAGGAAAATTCAATGATCCATCTTAAGCTCATAAAGAAAAACATTTATCTGTATTGTAATAAACATTTGAAAGCTGAGGGAATAACTAGATTAAAGAAATATTTAGCTAGGATTAAAGGTGAGATGGGGCCTTTTAAGAAAGTTAACGATGACGTGAAATGAAATGATAAATGAAAACTTTGTTTGAAGATTATCATTATGAGAAAGAACTACAAAATTGGTAGTGGAAGTTCTTTTTAAGATGGTCAAGATGATATTAGGGATATTGAAGTTGGTATTCATATCAAACAAAAGGGATTGTTGCATTTGATATAAATAAGAGAAGAAGATATATGTCTAACTTTTTTGCACTATGAACAACTCTTGAAGCTCAACCTTCAATTTGTATTGCCTTACAATCTAAAAAGCAACTCATAATGTGGATATGGCAATGGCTACATGGTGGTATGGTGTAGGTGTTTCGTTCAATGTTACTCAATCTTATTACTACTAGCCTATAGTAGATTCTATTACATCTAATGGTCCAGGATATAAAGCTCCTTTAATTGATGACTATAAAGGTAACCCATTATTGGTTAAGATTTCACATTTTATATAAAGAGCAAAACAATAGTTTATAATATATGATTTCAATTCACATTTTGCTAGAAGTCGATAGGGCTGAACATTTGTTTTGTTTTAATAATGTTGTCTCATCATGACTTTTGACTTTAAACTTCATGTTGCACTTTATGTATGATTTATGAAGGTATCGACAATTTGGATACTAATGTCATTGGTTGAAAGTATGTTTTATCATGTTTACAGAGCAGATGGTATTATCTCTTATTTGTGGCTGTATTATTTGGCTTAATGATTGGTCTTTAGTTATGCTTAATGCCATAATATTTAAGTGGTTGGCTTATCTTTAATATATGTGGCCTTTTTCTTTCCTACTTGAAAACAAACTAGCTTAATTACACATAATTTTAGGCACTTTGCTGATCTTGAAGTTGCTTTCATAATTCTCATGGTTTATCTTTTGTATATGATGGCTGAGGTATGAAGTTGCTCTCATCGACATGGACAAACCTAGTTAGTTGTCCCAGTTATGTTGTAATTTTTTTGTAATCCCAACATTCATGATTTGTAAACTGGTCTCTTTATTTATTATTTTGTCTATAAGAATTGTTAAGATTGTAATTAAAATCTTGCATACGAAGAATATTCTTTTTTGTTGGTTCAATTTAGTGATATTTTAATTTTTATATAAAATGCTTCAAATTATCAATTATTTATGTATAATATTTTTGTATAATAAATTAACCAAAAAATCAAAATATTTTATAGAATAATATATTTTAAAAATGTTACAAATAATTATAATTAACATAGTATAACTTTTCTTTAAAATGTATTTTAAAAATTTGACTACATTTTACAAAACGTAGCTAAAAATTTTTGGCTAAGTTTCTGAAAATGTAGCTAATAATTTTTAGCTACGAAAACTAAGCGTAGCCAAAAGGTATAACGACGATTTCAAAAATGTCGTTAATAGTTTTTTGCTACGAAAATAAAGCGTACGAAAAAACTATTAGTGATGATTAACAAAAAACGTTGCTTATAGTTTTTAGCTACGAGAATTTAGCGACGTTTTTCGCAACAAATATAAATCGTTACTAATGACTATTAGAGATAAATTTGAGATTTTTAGCGATGATTATTTTTGTAACCAAATGTGGTTTCTGTTATAGTGAGCTATGAATCAAGCTTTATAATTTGGGAAAATCTTGTATGACTTATATTTGGAATTGGAAAAGGGTATAAAATCATTTGTTGATAATTAGGCAATAACAGCTATCGTCGAGTTTTCTATATAAAAATAAAGCATTACAATATCAAGTTGTTCTTCATAAGATAAAATTTGAAAAATAGTGAAATATGCTTGCTATATTGCAAAAATAATTATCAAATTATAGATATTGTTAAGATATCTTATTTTGGGCATTATTTTTATTTAAATATATTTGGCATATCTTTTATGATCAGAAGTTGACTTGGTATAGGATTTCACTATCTTAGACAATGTTGTATTTTTGAAAGTTAAAATAGTGTGGAAGGAAGGAATCCTACATGAGATAGAATTATTGGAGATAAACATGCAAAAGATTTTTCGAAGGTTTATTGATTTTTGACATATGCGTTTATGGAAAAATATGCATTTGATTGATTATTGATTATTGATTGAAGTTGCGTTTTCTTTATGCTTGGGGAACAATTACATGATTTTTCCATCAATATTGGCAGCTGCATTATTGGTGTATTTTTGGGATGAATTACATGCTTGATTGATGAGTATTAAGCTATTATGCATGGGTTTCTTTGGTGATCAGTTCGAAAGATTCATACCAGAATTTTGTTGGATAACTCCCTATGATTTCGATTTAATGAGGCTACACATATAGGGGAGTGTCATTTGACTCAAGTGTTTCTTTTTTTATGTTATTGTTGATTTAATCACTTGAGATAGTATTATCATCTTTATTATTGTTTGTTATTGCAAAAATCTTCTGTTGAGGTTAGCTTAAGGTGGTCATGCTATTGGGTGTGAAATTCTTTCACGGGGTGTAAGTATGAGTGGGTAGCGTCAAGGGGTGAATGGTGTCAACTCAGTAAAGCCTCGAGTAAGACTATTGTACTTCAATGAAAGTTCATTAATTAAGGTGAGGGCATCACAGATGTAGACCATGTGTGCCAAACTGTATTAACAAATTTTGTGTGTTGATTTATTTACTGCATATTAAGTTCTTTCCATGTCATTAAATTATGAAAAATTCACAGTTGTTGATCCAGTTGTTTTCTCATAAGCAATCGTCAAATTTAATTTGAAGCAACTGTGACAGAACATATATATTACAGAACTCCATCCTTTGGATTTTTCAACTGGTATCAGAGCAAGGTTCACTTAATCAGAAATTGGTGTGTCAAGTTGGTGTCGATCGGTGTTCCACACTCATGGCTATTAGAGAAGGAGCGTTGATAACAAGACCACCACTAATAGAAGGTTCTAACTATCCTACTTGAAAATTAAGAATGAAAATGTTTATTTAAACACAAGGGACTAAAGTACAGACTTTTTTCTTGAATAGCTGGACTCATCCTATGACAACTGATGAAAAGAATGAAGCAGTACTTAAAGATTTATCTGCATGGACAAGGGCTAAAGAAGAGGGAGCGTTTGGTAACTATAAGTAATGCATGCAATTTTTAGTGCTGCAGATAAAGGACGTTTTAGTATGATATCAGCATGTTAATCAACAGCAGAAGGGTGGGATACATTACAAACCATACATGAGGTTTCAAAATCAGTGATAACATCAAAACTTCAAATGATGGCTACTAGATTTGAAAAGCTTAAGATGGAGGAAAGTGTAACTATTAGAGACTTTCATAAGCGAGTACATTATATAGCTAAGTATCTACATCAAATTGTTAAGAAGTACTAAAATCTGAAACTTGTCAAGAAAACCTTAAGATCTTTGCCTTCTAGATTTATACCGAAGATTGCAGCTATTGAAGAAGCTTATGACATTAATGAGTTATCTTTAGATAAGATAATTGGAATTCTCATAAACTCTGAGATGAATCTGTTGATAGACAAGTATGAGAAGAGTAAAGGATTGGCATTACAAGCCGAAGTTATTAAATCTATGTATGATTTAGGAGATGATTCCAATAAAAATGAAGATCTGGCGATGCTAATAAAAAAATTCAGCAAGTGGCTAAAGAAAGTGAAGAATGATGGACCTCAGCTTAGGCAAAATGGTGGGAGTTCATCAAATAATAATTTTAAACAACAAGAAAAAGCTCAAAAAGATGAAAAGAAAGCAAAGAAGATACAATGTCATGAGTGTCAAGGCTTCAGGCATGCGCAAGTGGAATGTGCTAACATTCTTAAAAGGAGAAAGGGGAAGTCTTACACCAGTGTTTAGAGTGAAAAAAAAAACTGAAAGTGAGTATGGAAGTGAAGAAGAAATCATGAGTAATCATGTTACGTTAGTTGGTATATATAAGGATAGTTTAGTTGCTTACCTAATAGCAACCAGTGAAGAACCTGAAGATGAAAATACAGATGTTTTAGTATTAAACTCTAATTTAGATAATGATAACGATAACAGTGACTTAGAATTCAAAAATGTAGATATATGTAAGGCCTATGAACTAATGTATAGCAAATGGGTGAAGATGTGTAAACAAAATGAGAAGCTAAAAGGGGAGAATTCTATTATGAAAAATGGTATTCGAGATTTGGAGATGAATTTATCGTCAACAATAGATGAACTTAATGAAACCAAGCTAAAGTTGTTTAATACAGAGAAAGGAATAATAATGTTGAATGACGGTACCGAGAAGCAAGACAAATTGCTAGAAATTGACAAAAACAAAGGGGATCTTCAAGGTGTTGGATACAAAGGTGAATGTTCTCAGGTGAATAATGAACAAAATGGTGAAGTTAGATTTGTCAAAGAAGCAAGATCAAGTAAGCAAGGAGAAATATAAAAAAAGAAGCAAAAAGTTCTTGCCTATATATCACTTTTATGGTTTTAAGCGTCACATAAGAACAAATTGTTACAAGATGCTCCAAATGTTATTCCATAATGCTCAAAATAAAAAATCCAAACATTCTTAGAAAAAATTTAAGAAGCAAAGGATACCAAAGCAGATTTGAGCTAGAAAGAACCAACCGCAAGCACTTGTGGCTCTTTAATCAATGAGTGGCACTTCTCACAATGGATGGTATTTTGACAGCGCCTGTTCAAGGCATATGACAGGTGAAAGAATTTATTTGATGAATTATCAAAGTTGTATAGATGGTCATGTTACATTCGATGAAGGGAAGAAAGCAATGGTGATTGGTAGAGGAACTTTTGTGCGGATGAATTGCTTCATTCAAAAAATGTGCTTCATGTGGACAGTTTAAAAATCAATTTGGTGAGTATTAGTCAACTTTGTGATGATTGGTTGTTAGTTAAGTTCATTAGTGATGGATGTAAGATGTTAAACAAACAAGGAAATTATATAGTAAGCAGCAGAAGATTGGTAGATAATTGCTGCATGTTGCAGTCTATTACTTCTTGTAATTCAGCCACATATAAGAATATGACCTTACAGAACCAAATAATTTATAAAGTGATCGAAGAGAACCTTCAAAATCAACTTCACACATCAAAATAAAGATGTGCTAGAGTTAAAACTAGAGAATGTTCAGATCCACAGTTAGTTATTGTTGAAAAAGAAACTAATCAAACAAAGGACTAGTTGGTTGATTTCAAAGAAGAAACCAACCAAACATATGATGCACAAACAATCTTTGTGAATAATGAAGACTTAAGGGAAGGTAATTTCAACAAAGATCTTCCATCACGAATTAGAGGAAATCATCCTATTGAGAATGTGATTGGTGAGATTAGTGATAAAAGGAAAAAAAAGGAGAAAGAAAAAGGTTAGATTACTAGGAACTTGCAGGACTTATATGTTACACCTTCTTCATTTGAACCAAAGAATGTGAAAGAAGCATTGCAAGATGAATTATGGACTGCTGCAATGCGGGAAGAGTTGATATAGTTTATTCTAATTGATGTATGGGAATTGGTGCCAAAGCCATAAAATGTGAACGTGATTGTAACAAAATGGGTGTTTTGCAATAAAACTGATGAAAGAGATAATTGACGAGGAATAAGGTTAGGTTTAAATCTCTTCATGGGGCACTGAGACTATGTGCTTTACAACTTTGAAGCTTATTGAAGTAAGTAAAAAAAAGGTTCAAAGGAGTTAATGTCTAAACTTTTTGAGTTTTTGATTTATAGGTTTTCTAGGATTTAGGTGATTCATGTGTGTCTAATTTTTTATTATTTGTTAAATAGTATATTTGATGTGAAAATGATGCTCTACTTAATGATTTTAGAGTTATGCTTTTAGATTTTGATTTACAGAGTTATATCGAGAAAATATTGATGCTTGGTTGGAGTTTTCTATAATTCAGGTTTTTCAAGTTTTATCTTGGTTTCTCTCTATATCATGGGTTGTATAGGTTTAGGCAATATGTTTTCACTAGGAATTTGCTTATAAAATAGGACTTACAAAGAATGCTTTATGTGTGAAGATATTTGTCCACTTGAATGGATCCAGTATGAAATTGCTGGAATGATTTGATTTTCTTCTCAATATTGGGATTTATTTCTCAAATGTCTATAGTATGATTAATAAAGCACCAAAGATTATGAACCAAAGCTTAGAAATGATAGTTCACAAGGTGAACTACCTGTGTCATGAGATAGGTTGCTTTTTGCATGATCTTATTACTTTTCCTGCATTTTTGTGTTTTGACTTAGAAAAATGCATAAAACCTGGACATAGATTCCAAGAGCTGGTTATGGAAAAGGGTTTGTGTACACTTAAATACTCCATTTTAAGGTCCTTACGTACTCCGTTTACTTAATTTTTGCATGCTTAATCATGCTAAGTTTAAGATCCTTAAGATTAATCGTATTGAAGGTTTTTTTTAAGGGTAGATTTCAAGGTATCTTCTTGATTCTTAGTTTCTTTTGGCATTGATTTGTCCCAAAGGGGAGATAGGAACTTGTTTATCACTTTTATTGCTTTTTTTATAATAGTGAATAACGAAGCATGTCGTAATACTACTCAAAATAACTAGACCTACAACTATAATAGTAATAAGTCGAGGTCGATTCCACAGAGAGTGTGTATAAAGATTTTGAAATGAACTCAATTGGTGTTTATGTTAAGAAAATAAACTAACAAAAACAAATTAAAGAAAACATTCAAAAATAATGAAAGTGATGACTTTGTTAGGGACTTAGTCATTAGTTCAATCTTGACCTACACACAATTAAACATACTTCACTGAATTGTTATTCTCATACCTCTCTTAGAAATTATTAATCGTAAGTTAACAATAAGCTTTATTAACCTAGGTTTTCACTTAGGCCATGTTTAATTAAGAAGAGCTCGTTAATTAAACCTAGCTATCAAACAACCTAGAACAAGCTCTCTAGATTTAATTGGAAAACCACATTACGAGTGTTAGACCCCGTTTCCGGAGTCTAACTCCTTGCTCTGATACCACCTCTGTGAGACCCCATTTCCGGAGTCTAACTCCTTGCTCTTCATGCATGCTCTAATACCACACCTGTTGGGCCCCGCTTCCCAGATTCTAACCCTTGCATGCATGCTTGCTTGCTAACCTGGCTCACCTACTTGCATCCGTACTCTGATACCTCATGCACACTTGCTTGCTTGAACAATTTGATATCATGCTTGTTACTATCATGCATGCAGAGAGTCTTAACACGTGAGTTATCTCCTAAAGATAACATCTATC
>JAOQMS010000178.1:20683071-20703138 GCA_027563885.1 Erythroxylum longipes
AATATATTATTAACAAGTCATAATGTTAATACATGAATCACAAATATCCATTGGCCTAGGGCACACTACTAACACTTTTCATACTATGGTGCATGGACCACAGTATCCCAGTCTGCACATCCACCATATCCTAAATGCAATTGCTGTGGTTCCGTGCAAGCAGAGCAACCACCTGGAAATGGGGTACATAGTATCGGCCATTGCTAAACATTTTAGTGTTGAACGAAGGGGGTTAATAGTTCACCTTTCCGACTTCCTCAATCAACACCATTTATTTAGGGAGGAGGTCATCCATTCCACGAACATAAGTCTACGGGAGATTCACGAGAAGACACATGTACGGCCCAGGGCAGGTCAAGTGAGTTCGAGCGCAGTGCAACCTCGACAGGAGGAGTCAACCAATGAAGAATCGGAAGAGGAAGAAGAGGACCAATGCTAAACAACAGTTTTGGATGTGATATCCGAAACCAACAGAACATTAAAGTGGTGCATACACAAAGACGCTAGAGCTGATAGATTCGCCGACTCCATCGATATTTCGAATCTCGGGGTATTCAATTACCACCTCCCACACCATCACCACCTCCATCTCCTTAGGATCCAAATCTAACCCATAATTTTTTTCACAATTTCTATTTTGTTTTGTGTTGTTTATTTTTTTTGTTATTTTTATTTTTCTTTTTATTGTTAATTTTATTTGTTCTTTGTTATTTTAATTTTTGTTTTCATATTTCGTTTATGTATTTGTCATGTGTGTTTCCTTCTCACATTGAGGACAATGTGTTGTTCAAGTGTGGGGACGGATTCTATGTTTTTTCTTTTGAATGTGATTTTGCATATTGTATGATAGTATTAGGCTGCATGGTGAGAAGTGTGAAGTGTGTGAATGCGTCAATGGCTTAAATTGAGTAAATTTTTTAATTTTGGACATAATCTATTAGATTGTGAACAATCATTAGCCTGCGAAATTAGTGAATTAGGAGGCCTTTGGATTAATATACAGCCTAATTAGGACTTAGTGTAAATTTAGCACTCTATAGATTGTCATGTTCATTCATAATTTGAGGTCTTTTACGTTAAGTAGCTCAACTAGTATTTTTCATGGAAACAAATAGCTAAAAGCAACAAGGTAGGCAATAAAAAAAGTGTTTAATAATCACTATTCCGCTAACCTTCAGGTTATGAATAAAGCTAGTAGCCAGTTGAAAACGTGATGTAGCTGAGTAACCAGATCGACACGCATCACAAATGTGTGCCTTCGCATAAAAAAGCTATAATGACGTTTCAACCAAGCTGTTAATAAATGACTTAGTCGAATAACTGGGTCGACATTCATCACAAATATTTGCCTCCAAGTAAAAGGCTAAGTCTCGGGTAAAAAAAAAAGTGTTTTAGATAAAAACCTACCAGACTTATAATAGGCTTGAAGTTTCATGGAATTATACCTAGGAATAGTTACCAAGTCTGAGAGACCGAAAAATTATTAATGTGTGTGCACACCATATTATTACATGATGTGTTTGTTTTGTTAGGTGTTGTTGTTTTGTTTGCTTGAGGACAAGCAAACGTTTAAGTGTGAGGATGTTGATAGAAGTGTTTTGTATGATGTTTTAGCGTTTAATTTGTTATGCATTTTGTGTTAAATTGAGTGTGGAGTATGCATTTAGGGTTTAATTAGATCAGTTTTTATGTTTAAGTGTTTTTATGGGTTAGTTTGAATCTTTGAGCTTAAATTGTATATTTTTTAGGTACCTTGATATGTGTGCTAGTGTTGTAGGGTAAACAGGGAAGAAGGTTGATGATTTAAAGAGTTTCGGGCTAAAAGACACAAGTCACGATCGTGACAGAAGAGGAAGAGCCATAGACATCCAGGCCACGATCGTGCACTAGGAGCCACGATCGTGACAGAGAGTGCCAATTCAAGCCACGACCATGCACTTTAGGTCACGATTGTGATAGAAAGAAGAAAGTGCTAGCCATGATCATGGTAGGCAGGGCCACAATCGTGCCCTGCATCGGACTGACACGAAAACTCAATTTGGAGTGATTTTTCAGACCATTTCGACCCCAAGTTTGACATAAGGCTGCTACATAATAAATAGAACAATACCTAGCAGCCAGCGGGAGACATTAGATAGTCAAGAGAGCTACGCAAAAGAGAGATTCTATCAAAAATATGAGAGATACATAGATAAAGATCAGGCAATCGAGGAAGGAGATGAAGGAAGAGAGGCATGGAGACCTGCTTGATTCGACTTACTTCCCAAAACAGGTGGTTTCCCGCAGTCACGACCTGGTTTATTTTTTCTTGAGATTAATAAAATTTGTTTGATTGTGTTTTATTTTGATTTAATTGTGATTCAATTTCGATTCGTCATAACTTGGCAATAAACAGAGAGGGTGAGCCAGTAAAAATCATCGAATTAGGTTAACAAGAGTTAGGTAAATTGATAGGTAGAGAATTGTATCAAACCGGTAGAATCGTGTAATGAGAGATCAAGCATAGATTCCTATTAGGTTAATAGACAACGTTAGAACTAAAATAGGTTTTGGATCAATTGCGGATCGAGAGATCGCAATCTCCATAATTTGAATTAGGGATTATTAATTAGGGTTCAGAATTATAACTCGAGAGAGAGTAATTCACCCTAGGATTGTCTAGGCCCGTTAAATCGAAAATTACATAATTGGGTAGATTTTCTTAGTTTCGAATAAATTCCTCATTTCTCTCATTTGGTCACCTCTGTAATTCAGGTTATTTGTGCGAGTTGGCTTTTGTTCATTCTTTTGGTGCTTTAATTTCTCATATTTGATTCTTGATTAATTTTAATTTCTGCAGTAGTTATTAATTTAGGAATTGCAAACTTACCTGCCATTAGATTTTAGGACTAATTCCCTTCTTCATGAGATCGACACCTTAGGTACGATGCAAACGACCCGTGCGCTTGCAGAATTTACAGAGGTTATAAATAGTAAAACTTAGCATATGTAACCTCATGCGAACAAAATTCTTATGCCAAAACTTTGATAATCTCCTTGTCCTCTTAATTTTTTTTGTATAAGTCCCTTGTACATCTATATCAACTAAGTTATAACATGTTATTGTGAGGTAACATAAAAGAGTTGCATCACCATCTATAATGAAAAATGGTGATGTAAACACTTAAGTAGCTTTTTTTGTCTTGCCCAAGCTTCATAGAATGCTTCCCTTTTTTTCTTTGTCAATCATTGAATTTACCTCCTGAACATGATGATCTTATATATAGAGAAAAATCTCAATATAAATGCATCGTACACTTGATTTCATTTCTGAAAAGAGTTTGCCTCGATAAATAACAGTTAGATTCTCTCTCTCTCTCTCTCTCTCTCATGCATTATGAAAAGCACCTCATTTAAAGCTCAATGGTGATGCCAATTAGGAAGTGTCTAGATCATCAAATAGAGTTCCTTTATAAATGTGATCATTTCTTCCTTAACTGATTTACAAAAGGTTAAGAGCATTTAGAGATATATTTGCTTTAACTTGTAGTTCCTTACACTTTGTTGTGTTTGATACATGAGGGACTTACACTAATCACAGGTAATTATATGTCTCTTATGCACATCCTTTTTAGTTATTGCTATTTTATATCCACAATAATATTATCTTAATTAACTTGTAGTTCCTTACACTTTGCTGTGTTTGATACATGAGGGACTTACACTAATCACAGGTAATTAAATGCCTCTTATGCACATCCTTTTTAGTTATTGCTATTTTATATCCACAATAATATTATCTTAATAATCAGTCATCTCTTCTCTCATTCTCCTCTATTATGTCTATAAGTTTGTTTAATTTTAGGATCAAATTAAAGTAGAATTTACAAGTTATCACTCTTGGATAAAACAAAAACTAACAAAATAGTAATTATATAGGTACCCCAACAACAACACCAAAAACTTAATCTACTAAACCTACAAACGTACATAATTAATTATAACAAGAAATTAAAACTAAATTAATTCTAAGGTATATATCACACAGGAATTATATCATAATATCCATTAATTATAGTTGAAAAATAAAACTAAATTAGTAAAAAAGACAATTAATTCACTAAACTAATGAAAACAATTCAATTAAACTAGAGAAGGAAATTTAATGAAGCAAATGTTAGGGATTTAAGATTCACTTATACAGAATTCCAATTATTAAACAAGATTGATTATCTAGGTCACAATAATAATTAAACTAAAGTATATATGCCTTCTCTTAAAGCACAAAAGTATATTTTATTAGGTAACTACCACCTTTCGTGCACAATTTAACCTAATCAAATTCATTAAACGTAGTGAATCTATTTGGTTGTAATAATAGTTTAGGATACTTTCATTCTTTACACTAAATTGTTTATTCTCTTAATACATAAATTTACTTCACCTCTCGGTCTTTCATACATCCCTAAGATCGAATCTATAGTAATCAAGTATAAACTCAACAATTGAGAATAAAGAAAATAAATTTAACTATGAATAACTAAATAACATAGTGATAATTAAAATATCTATTGAAAGCTACATCCCTAACCCTAACTAGGGTTTCTAACCATAAAATATAAGGAAAATGAAACACAAATAAATCAATTTCAATATAAGGGAAAGAATAAAAGAAAATATTAAGAGAAATTATCATTGACTCATCTAATCTATAGAACTTTTATATATTAAGAATTAGTATGTAATTGGTACTTAACACCAATTTGTAATATGTGCCAATTTTGTTCTATAACTTTCTTTATAAAAAAAAAGATGAAGCCAACTTTGATCAATCATACCACTCTAATACCAGTTGTGTTTTAGTTCTCATCCTCTATGAACTTCATGAAAGGTGGGCACTTGTCTCCTTAGTAAGTGTGGTGCCTATTATGTTGTCTTTTACCAACTTCCCCATTTTTTAACATCTTTGAATTAGAATTAACATCCAATTTCTTACACGAAGTTTTTACCCATATTGTTATCTATTAAAAGACTTCAAAATCTTTTTGATTGGACATTTGTAGAGAAAATTATAATCCATTCCATGTTTTCTACTTAAAAATCATCACCAATAAGATAATAAACTATGAAATCGTCATATAATCCATATAAAACATGATACAATAGTGTTAATACTAAGTAATTTAAGCCTAAACAATATGTAAAATATAAAATTATCAATGAACATTATGTTTCTTTATCTAGTTAGTATAAATATGTAGAGCACATTTTTATACTTCACGTATGCAAATAATGTCTTTCAAAGATTCAACCAACCTTTTTTTTTACGTAAACAACTTATTTAAATTAGGTATATATTACACATTAATATGAAACAAACAATAAAAGTAAGCAATGATGAGACAATGAACATAATAAATAATCTAATTATACTATCAACATCTTTCACCATAATATCAAAGAGTGAAGCAAGAATAAAATTAATTAATTACACATTTTATCACTAATGAAAGTCGAATTATTACCATTATCAATGCTCAAATTTCTCATAGTTTTCACATTTTATTATTATCCATAAGATTAGAAATGATTGTATCATTTTTATTATGGTCAGTATCATATGCACATAAGTTATAAAGGACTAACAAGGATGGTTGATTCACCATTGAGACTCATATGCCACTTTCAAATTCTAGTTTATTTATTGCTCTAAAAGAACTTTTTGAATTATTAGTAGAAAGAGATTTCACTAACGAAAAGCTTTCAACGCTTTTCAATATCCTTTTCATTTATAAATATTTTTCAAATACTTTTTTCTATAAAAATCCACCGACTAGAAGCTTACTTATTCTTTTTAACACGCTAACATATATGTAAACCTTTACCAATTTTAAGTATAAAAGTTTGCTCATTCTCAATCCAAGCCCTCTAAGGGTATCCTATGTACATATGAAGTCCCCTATTTTATTAATACTCTAGACCCATCACATATAAAAGGAATTCACACTGCATACTTTTCAGTTTCCTTTATAAATTGCTATGAATCTCATTCCTACTTCAAATTTTAAGCTCATTCTTTTCCTTCATACTAGTTCGATGCTTTCCTCTTTATTACTTTCAAATGTAAGTATATCATCTTTATAATCCTCATACTCACTTTAAACACCCGTATAATTATATGGTTTGTTTCTTGTACTTGATGATCCACTAAATTTATCATTGGCTACTTTCCAATTGTTCACACACCCTTTAATAACATCATTCAGGCCAAAGCTACTTATAATCTTCTTTGTAAATTACTTACCTTCTACAATACTACCACAAAGTCCTCATCATATGTTAAAGAATCTAAATATGATATCTCATCCTTCTTATCATTCATCTCGATTGAATAAAATTTATTATCTAAGCTTAAGTTATTCCCATTAACATTCTTAATCACAACATCTACCAGTGATGGATTGTGGACTTCAACTTCTTAGTTGTTATTGACGTATTGCCACGTTAATTTTTAATGTAACACCGCCAAAAATAACAACTTTGTTATGGCATTTATGAAACAAATTCCTTGTTAGATTACTTGAGAAAATCTCTAAATATTCCTTCTCATCATTGCTAGCAAAATTATGACCTTCTTTATCACTAAATTTTGTCATTTCCCTATATATGTTGTAACAACATATGTAAAATAATTTTAGTTCCATGACTTATATTATCAACTATAAGAAGTATTTCATTTTTTTTATATGTAATCTAGTCCATTAGATATCTTATATCTACATGTGAGAACTTCTAACTCATGGCATTTATAATTTCGAAGTGTCTTAGCAAACATAAACAATTTAAACATGAAGACAAGTGGTTACTTTTCTCTTCCCACCTACATGCTTTAATTCTTTTATATTCACAATCATTTGAAATCAAATAATAATAAATGCAAATTACTAATCAACATTATTATTAAATTAGTATTTACCCTAAACCCTAATTAAAGAAGACAACAGAAAAGGTGATATGCAAATATAAAATTTGTACCAAATTTAGAATTGTTAAGAAGGAATGTAAACTAATGTTTCTCTTATCTTGTCAAAACCCTGAAACTCAAATAATTCAATTAATATCAATAATACACAATAAATTATTAACATCTCTTACTTTTTCAAGTTTGTAGATCACCACAATAACATTTTGAGTTATGACTGTCAGCTCTTAATCCACTTATCAATTTACTTTTCAAGATTCAGGAATATCAATTTCACCGTAAATAACAAAGACAAGATGGGTGTAGTAATATTATGTTGTTTTTTTATTGCCCATTAACTCATCCTTTCAACTTTTATTAGATTATTCCCTTTTAAAAAAACTTTTATTTGATTATTTGTTTCTTTAGGATATTATGCTTTTGACTCAACTTATTTGTATGTTTCCTTTTGATCTTTTCTTTTTTCTTTCATTTATTTTAAATTATATATTCGATTGTAATTATAGGTGGTCATTAATTATAAGTTTCTATCATATAACTTTGCATATAGAATACATTAACAAAAGTGTTAAACAAAGCCAAAAATTATGCTAAATACGTTATAAATTGACATTTTTAGCATTTAGTAACGAAAATTTAAAGTTTTAATTTACTTTTTTATTTAAGTAAAGTTCAGAAATGTATAGATAATTAACCTAAAAAATAATAGGAATGATTAGCGAACTATTGCATTTACTTACTACTTGATATTCCTGTAAATTACGTGTGGCTACACTTATTATGTTTAAAGTCGGTAGATTTGTGTTCCCTAATGTACCTAGCCTGTAAGATACGGGTCAAAGTGCCGAAATTTTTCTTGACATCATTGTTCCAATAATCGAATCAGTATAAAATAAGAGAGAAGAGTGATTACAGGTTTAAATGTTGTAATGACTGCTTACTATTCTTGTGATGATGCTTATTTATATAAATATCATGCAATTGTGTTCCAATGCAATTTGATTACAAGATCTGAATTTAACAAGATGTTAGGTATAACATACCAAGTGTTTAGAAAAATATCATCCAATGCATGAATTACTCTTAAAATATAGAGAATTATGAATCTCTGACAAAAATTTTATTTGTTTCTAATAAAATAAATGTTTAAACATTTTAAGCACGTTTTAAAAAGAGAATTATGTACTTTTGTTTTATCTTTAAATTAATTTCAATTGTTTACCTTCACACTTTTTCTATAAATAAATTATTAGAAATATGAAGTAATCAAGTGTTATCTTTTTATTTATTTTTATATAAATCCAGTTATGATATACAACAAAGTATAACCTCTGCAAGTGTGTCGAGGGAAAAAGCAAAACGGAGACAGACACAGAGTTTGTTGACTATTTTTAGTTTAGCCATAGAGTTTTTTTTTCTTCTTAAATTAAGCTGTAGACATACGTCGACGGAGCACGGGAGAACATGAGGAACACCTAATCAGACCGTTGGTATTGCAAGATGGGCAGCTCTTAAACCCACCGTATTTATCTACGTAGATCTTGTGGCTCCCACTGCACCGCTCGCAGACCACGAATCTGATACCTCCACATACGCCACAGACAAAGCTGTCCAGTAAGGGCAAGCTACCAATCAGCTTCTTCAGTTCTCCACTCTCGTACAACGTTTGCAACTCCTCGGCCCCGCCAATATATTTCCCTCCTACAAAAACCACGGGCAATGACAGTTTCTCGGACCCCATGATCCGCTGCAGCTCCGCAATGTACTTCTCATCCATCGACAAATCTCGTTCATCGATCGGCACGCGAAATCCACGCAGGATTGACCTGACCGCCCTGCAATCCTCGTAAGTCTTGCGGATAATGCGGAGGCTCGTTATGTATACGACAATGGGTTGACTGTCGTCGAGGGGTAGTGACCTGCTCGATGATAACGGTACAGGACGGTGGGACAAGACGCCGAGGAGAGAGGCGGAGACGTGAAGGCGATGGAAAACGGGTGCTTTCGGGGATTCAGGGGGTGAACCGGATTGGAGATCAGAGTCGGCAGTTAAAATGGTCTCAATGTCTTTGAAGGAAGAGAAAGAAAACCTCGAAGAAGAAGGATTTGGTGATGGTGATGTCTCGGGTTGAATCCTTCTGGGCGATTTTATCCATCTGGGCCACATGAGTTGGGAGTGAAGAGGAAAGAGAGTGATGGGGCGGCTAGTCAATGTGAATACTGAATACCGGCGAAATGATTATGGTATGTACTTTGTTTGATATAAAGCCTTAATTTAGGATGGTCACTTATGATGCTTCATGTTTTGCAGTAAACAAGGAGATAATTGTGATATAAATAGACTAATGAAGGGAAAGTCATTAACCAAATTATCATTTCTGACTGACTTACCAAAATGTTGGGGGGCTACGTTCTGTTTTTGTTCCATCAAAAATAAAACCTTTTAAAGGCCTTTAAAGTTTTGTTTAAAGCTGAATTTATACTATCTTATGAAAATTTCAAAATACATTTTTATAATCATTTTTAAACGTACCATATTAAGTTTTTATATTGCATATAACTGAAAAAAAGAAACAAATAGAGATGCTATTGAATTGAATTCTTACAATCGATTATGGTGGCAACAAAAGGTGGAAATGAGCGAATACAAAGACATGATTTCGTACGAAAACTAAAGAGTAATTCGGATCTTGAACAATTGGTTGTTGGTGGTGGTCAACTTTGTTCTTGGATTTACTTTCCTTATGAAATAGTTCTGATCGAGAGAAATTATTTGAACAGAATTTACGTTCCTTTCCTAGTAATCCCTTATCTAGCATGAACAACTCCACCTGTTCTATTATTCTAAAAAAAAACTCCACCTGTTCTATTAAACTTATATATAATGTTTAAAATAACGTAATTTTAGATATTAAAAAAACTAAATAGAGTTATTTTGGGTAAATTATACCAACTGATTTAACATCCACAAATTTGAAAGAAATTGAAGTCAATAAGTATTTAAATTTATCAAAGCTATACGGTTTCCTGAAATCGGTGAGTACTTGAGTAATGTATACATTAGGGGAACAGATCTTTTGGATGGTTGAGATCTTACGGGAATATGGGGAACTGGATTATTGAGAACAAAAGATCTGTTGCCATAGACTAGGGAAAGACTGAACCATACTGAATCCCATGCTTTAAATCAATATAGTATAATTTCTCTCGGTCAAATTTAAGATAAATTTTAATTCAGTTAATTTAAATTTAATTAAAAATTTTATTTTACTTAATTTTTAAAATATTAAATAAAATTGTGTCATTTAATTAAATTTAAAAAATAAAATCTTTTATTTTCAATTTATCTATGTCAACAATATTTTCTCTTTATATAATTTTTTATCTTTTTTATTTACTTTTGGTGCATTTTAAATCTTTTTTACAATAAAAGCGTGATTTTTCTATACTATAAAGTAACATATTAGATTATTTTTATGTCATTATTACCTGCAGAATCAAAGTTATGAAGAAAATAGAAACTTTCTTATATGGCATGATAATCCAACAGTTATTTAAGATGCAAGAATCACGATTTTTTCATCATTAAGGGCTACAAACTTAGGCAGATAAGTAATAAGATAAAGCGACAATAGTAAACCAACATAAAGCTCGTTAACATTTGAGGGAGATATTGTTGGGTAGTCAAATATTTTGGCTCATTTCACAATCCCAAGTCAAAAATGTGTAGGAAGGGTGGAGGTTCCTAAAACCATAAAAGTAGCCTCTCATCTTTAGTTAAAAATCATCCCAAAATTTTTCTTTTCATAGGTTAAAAATTTCTTCTGCCTTTTGTAGTATTTCATTTGTATTATTTTCTTAAAATAGTAAAATATCAATTTAGTAGTATCTGTTAGCTGAACTTCGTTAAATTCCTGTGTTCTTTATTTGTCTATTTAATATCTATTGTTGGATATAGTTGTAGTAAATTATTGTGTTATTAAATTATATGTTTAGGAAAATTTTGTCTAGGAGGTTGGGTTTTAAGTGGGATCGTTTGTAAACCTTCCAGTCTATCATGGGAATTTACCTGGTGTGATTTTGGAGTACAATCATTCACACTTTATTCACCTAGGCAATAGTGCTCAAGGTAAATTTGTTATTATTGATAAAGATTAGCCCAAGTTTCTCAACAATTGGTATCAGAGTCAAGGTTTTTTCTTAGTATGCTCTGGGGTTACTGCATGGTCTGATTTTCCATATCAGAAAAGATTTTTTCTTGGGCTATTGGCATTCCGCGTTGACAGCTATTAAATAGAAATTATAGAAGAGATGACAGAAATTAGAGATAAGACTGCACCAACCACATCGACAGCTTCTACCTTGTCTATTCTAACAAGGACTGCTGTGACAAATGCAAGATTTGTGGTGGAGATTTTTAATGATACGAATCATTTCAGTGTGTGACAAAGTAAGGTTCAAGATGCTCTTTTTCAGCAAGGTCTTGACATTACTATTGAAGAAAAGAAACTAGATGATGTTGAGAAGAAAGATTGGAAAACTATAAATTGTTTGGCATGTAGTACAATTCGATTGTATCTTTCCAGAGAGCAAAAGTATGCTTTCTCGAAAGAAACTTCTGCATCTAAACTGTGGAATACGTTAAAAGAAAAATTCCTAAAGAAAAGCAGCCAGAATCAGTTTCATATGAAGAAGAGACTGTTTCATTTATCTTATGTTCCGGGTAGCACTATAAATGATCTCGTCACTAGTTTTAATTAGTTACTTACTGATTTGATGAATTTGGATTTGACATTTGAAGATGAAGATCTGACTTTGATGTTGTTAAGATCCCTTCTTGAGGAGTTTGAGTTTCTTGAAACTACTCTACTTCATAGGAAGGTTGATATGTCTCTAAGTGAAATTAGAGCTACTTTGTACAACCATGAATTAAGAAGGAAGACAAAGGAAGAATGTGCAAGTGGAGTAGCAGAAGCTTTGGTAGTCAAAGGCTTCACAGAGCCAAATTAAAGTAAATAAAGAGAGATCAAAGTTGAGGCTCAAATTGAGCAAAGATGAATGTGTCTTTTTTCGGAAAAAAGGGCACTAAAAAAAGGATTGTCCAAAGCTTAAGAATAAAAACAAACCTGATAAAGGAAAGGTTGTTGCAAATTCGATTGTTGTTGAGTGTGAAGATACAAAGTTAGATCTTTCATTGGCTATTACAACCTCAATAAGTCCTTCTAGTCCGTGGCTGTTTGATTCAGTTTGTATCCATCACATGTGTCCCAATCAAGATTGGTTCTCTGATTTTAGAGAGCTAGAAGGTGGAGTTATCTACACAGTAAATGACAATCCCTGAACTATAAATAGAAATGGTTCAATTTGCTTAAGGAATCACGATGGAACAATCAAGACTCTGACAGATGTCAAATATGTGTCAAGTTTGATGAAGTATCTCATTATTGTGGGAATCCTAAAATCAAAAAGCTACACTATAAATACAGCAAATGAAGTAATGAAAGTTATCTCTGGTGCACTTATGGTAATGAAAGGATTTTGAAGAAATAATAACCTGTATTATTATCAAGGTAATGCAGTTATTGGAACAACAACAGTTGCTTCTAATGATAATCAAAAGCTAAAAGTAGCTAGGTTATGGCATATGCGCTTGGGACATGCAGGTGAAAAATCCTTGAAGATATTAGTAAATTAAGAATTGTTGAAAGGAGTTCGGGCCTGCAAATTAGTCTTCTATGAATATTGTGTTAGAGGGAAGCTGACACGAGTGAAATTTAACGTTGCAATCTATGATATGAAGGGTATTTTGAATTATGTTCACTCTGATGTGTGGGGACCTTCCAAAATAGTTTCTTTGGGAAGAAAACACCATTATGTGACCTTTGTTGATGATTTTTCTCGAAAATTATGGGTGTATACTATAAAGACTAAGGATGAAGTGCTGGGAGTTCTCCTCAAATGGAAGAAGATGGTGGAAACTCAAACAAGCAGAAGGATCAAGAGTCTCCTTACAGATAATGGTGGGGAGTACAAGAGTGATCCATTTTTCAAAGTCTGTGAAGATGAAGGTATTGTCAAACATTTCACAGTCAGGGATACACCACAACAAAATGGGGTGGCAGAACGTATGAACTGATCATTGGTGGAGAAAGTTCAGTGTATGTTGTCTAATGCTGGGTTAGGCAGAGAATTTTGAGCTGAGGCTGTTACGTATGCTAGCCATCTCATCAATCGCTTTCCATCAACTACTATTGGTGGTAAAACACCTTTGGAAAAATAGTTTGGAAAACCTGCTATAGATTATGATTCCTTACCTGTGTTTGGTTCCACTGTATACTATTATGTTAAGGAGTCAAAGTTGGATCCATGTGCAAAAAAGGCAATTTTTATAGAGATCACCTCTGGTGTGAAAGGATATCGTCTTTAATGCCCAGAGTCAAAGAAAATAATTTTTAGCAGAGATGTTACCTTTGACGAATCTACCATATTAAGAAAGTTGACAACTAAAAATGTTAAGTAAACAGATAGTACTCCAAAACAAGTGGAGTTTGAAGGAAGAATTGTTACCACAGCAAATGATGAAGTAAATGTAAAAACTCTTGTGGTAAAAGAGGAGCCAAATGAAGAAGAGGTTCTAACCCAAGAACCTTTATAACAACAATTACCAATTACATTGAGAAACCCAAAAAGGAACATTCACGTACCTACTCATTATGTTAATATGGTGGCTTATGCATCTCCAATTGAAATTGATAACATGCCTACCACTTATAAGGAAGCAATCCGAAGTTCAGAAGAAGATAAGTGGAGGATAGTCATGAATGAAGAAATACATTGCCTTTATAAGAATCAGACATGGAAGCTAGCTAGTCTCCCGAAGGGAAAGAAGGCAATTGGATGCAAATGAGTATATACAAAGAAAGATGGATTTCCTGATAAGGATAATGTTCGCTACAAAGCAAGGATGGTGGCCAAAAGCTATGCTCAAACGGAGGGAATTGATTATAATGAAGTTTTCTCTCCAGTTGTAAAACATTCCTCCATTCGAATTTTGTTGGATTTGGTATCACAGTTTGATATGGAACTAGTTCAATTGGATGTAAAAACTACGTTTTTACATAGAGACTTAGAGGAGGAAATCTATATGACTCAGCAAGAAGGTTTTTAAGTTGCTGGAAAAGAGAATATGGTGTGTCAATCATTATACGAATTGAAGCAATATTCAAGGTAGTGGTACAAGCGATTTGACAAGTTTATGATGGGACAAAAGTACCAAAGAAGCAAATACGATCACTATGTGTATTTTCACAAGCTACAAGATGGATCCTATATATCTTCTGCTGTAGGTTGATGATATGCTGATAACTTCAAAGAATCAAAGAGAAATTGAGAGATTAAAGATTCAGTTGAATCAGGAGTTTGACTGTGTGAAGCCAAGAAAATTCTCACCATGGAGATAAGTAGAGGCAGAAAGTTGGGGAGACTATTTTTGACTCAAAATTAATATTTGAAAAAGGTACTACAATACTTTTGCATGAATGAAAAGTCAAAACCTGTTAGTACTTTGCTTGCTGCTCATATAAAGCTCAATGCATCTTTATCTCTAAAGAAAGATGCAGAGCAAGAGTACATGACTAAAATACTGTATGCAAATGTAGTTGGTAGCTTGATTTATGCTATAGTGTATACAAGGCTCAACATTTCACAGGCAGCTAGGGTTATAAGTAGGTATATGCATGATCCTGGAAAGGAACATTGGCAAGTTGTGAATTGGATTCCATGGTACATTCTAAACACCGTAGATTTTGTTTTGGTATTTTAGCAGGATAAGTGAGACGGTTAATGTTTAGTTGGATATTGTGATTTCGATTATGTCGGTGGTTTAGATAAACATCGATCAACTACTAGCTATGTGTCCACTCTTACAAAGGCACTAGTCAGTTGGAAGTCTACCTTACAGTCAACAGTTGCTTTGTCAACTACGGAGGCAGAGTATATGGTAGCTACAGAGGCTGTGAAGGAGGCAATTTGGCTTCAAGGATTGCTTGGTGAGTTAGGGGTTCAACAGAAGCACATCAAAGTGCACTTTGATAGTTAAAGTGCTATCTTTTTAGCAAAGAACCAGGTTTACCATGCAAGGACGAAGCATTTCGATATCCATTATCACTTTGTACGAGAGGTTATGGAAAAAGGTAGAGTAACAATCCAAAATATTAAAACTAGTGAGAATCCTACTGATCTGTTGACAAAGGTAATGACTGTGGTCAAGTTCCAACATTGTTTGGACTTGATCAATATTGCTAAAAATTGAAGATGGGCACTGTAAAGCACATTTGAAGACACTACTAAAGATGAGTTTTATAAGAGATTTGAAAAAGTGGAATTTGCCAAGGTAGAGTTTTGTTGAGTGGTCAAATATTTTGGCTCATTCCACAATCCCACATCAAAAATGTGTGGGAATGGTGGAGGTTCCTAAAACTATAAAAGGAGCCTCCCATCCTTAGTTAAAAGTCATCCCAAAAATTTTCTTTCCATAGGTAAAAAATTCCTTCTCTCTTTTGTAATATTTCACTTATATTATTTCCTGAAAATAGTAAAATATCAATTTAGTAGTGTCTGAGGAAGTAGACATAATTGGTTGAACCTCGTTAAATTCTAGTGTTCTTTATTTGTCTATTTAATAGCTATTGTCCAGTGTAGTTGTAGTGAATTATTGTGCTATTAAATTATGTTTCTAGGAAAATTCTATTCAGGAGGTTGGATTTTAAGTGGAATCGTTTATGACCCCTCCAGTCTTTCCTGAGAATTTACCTGGTGTGATTATTCAGTAGAATCATTCATACTCTATTCACCTAGGCAGTAGTAGTCAAGGTGAACTTGTTATTATTGGTAGAGATTAACCCGAGTTTCTCAACAAATATGACATATAATCACATTTTTTTGTGTTGTATTCCAATTATAGTTAGTTTTAGGCAACGATTTTAATTTTATAGGTTGTGTGAGTAATCTAAAGTTCAAGTGATCATAAATCTTTAAAACTTTTGACATCAGACTAAGTTTACATTGAAATATAACAATCTTCAATATATCAAATTAAGAATCTCTTTTAGATTATACAACAATATAATCAACAAAGACAATTATATGTATTATTTTCATAAACAAATGACTTATAAATATAGATATTAAATATCTCAAACTAACTTTTTGAGCAACTGAATAAATGAAAACATAATAATTACACTACAGAATCTCTAGCAATAGTAAATTCATTAAATCCTTTTATTTTTAAAATAGAAGTGTAATGATTCAACTACTTATCTCTTTTCTTATTTTGTTTCAATTAATATATCTTTAAAAAAATTTATCTCATTCTCATGGTTAAAAAAAATAAACTGAGTGAAACAAGAGTGAAGTGACATTCTCTTACTATAAACATATAGAAAAGCATAAGAAGTTTATTCCCTTAAGTTAATTACAATATCAATTAATCATATCTTCTAAAAATGCCTTTATTAAAAAAAAGGGTAAGTTTAGTATATATTCTATTAGAATAATGAAGTACTTAGTGATAAATAATTATAAATTCCATTATAAATAATCATATGAGTCAAATGAATGCAATCTACCAAATTAAAAGGTCATAGCCTAGAGACTATCTATATCTCTTCTCTATCCTTGTAATCCTAAAATATTTTTAAAAGGAGGAGATGAATCAAGTGAATTTGGACATTTCTAAAATAAAAAAGAAGATCATCAACAAATGATTTGATATATTTCAATCCATTGTATTAAATATTGTTACATTTGAATGGTTTCTTATATTTTTGTTAAGGTCATTAAGATTTTACTTATTAAAAAATTTGCTAAATAACCTTAGTACAAAATTCCTTAAGAGAGGTAAATTTAGGTTTAAAATCTTTTTAAATATAAATTTAAAATTTCTTAGGTAAATTTGTACTAGGGTTATTTAGTGAATTTTTTAAATCCCAACAAGACACAATTTCTAAATTTTAATAAAATTTGACATCTTTTTAAATAAAGAATTATAATTTCTTTAAGACATTTAAGCTTCGTTTATTATAAGAAGTATTTCTTATTACTGTTTGATATAATATAGGTGGCAAAAGCAAATTTGTAACTATATTAATATTTAACAGTGAAAATATATGTGTTTTTTCATATTATATTCAATAAACTTCTAATCTTACCAAAAAAATTTCTTATTTGTAGTGTTTAAATCCTTTAGAGTTTGATTTTTATGATTCAAGACATTTTAAATCATATCTTTTTTTATTATAATTTTAAATTTATTATTGTAAGATTCTTAATATTATTTGTATCTCAGGAATTTATCCTCGTGAGTTCACATTGCTTAATATTGGTTTTTATTTTTAAACTACTAATTAATTTTTATTATAATTTTAACTTTTTTGGAACAAAGTTATCAATCTTGTTTATAGGTTACAAAGATTCACCTTTTTTAGGTTGATCGCAATATGTTAAAATAGGTTTTGTTCTAAAATTTGTAATTTGTAAATTTAGTTTTAATTTTTTGAGCAAAACGTTATCAATCTTGCTTATGAGTTCTAAGGAATCATTTCTCTAGGTTCACATAATAAATGATATGTAATCGATAAAATGTGGAAATTCCGACTCTCAAAAATTGAAATAAAAAGGGATGATTTATAAAGACTTCTCTTTACAATATTCTTTATAACTAAAAATTATTGACTTATATTATAAAAGTTAAAATAGTGTATCCTTCTTTCAAATTAATGTATTGGTCTTTACAAATTTTGAGAACCAATATTATATATTAGTAGTTTGTTATTAAGTGGTTCCTTTCTTTAATTAGTAATTGGTCATTTTTCTTATCCTTACTATATTTGTTTTTACCAATATTTTTTAAAATTAGCACATCTTTTAAAATAAGAACTAATAAGTTGTTATTAATACATGAAATATAGGAATATCTAATCCACTCAATAAAGGCTTTAGTGACATCTCATAAAAAAATTATAAGTAGCGTGAAACAAATAAGTTATGATACATTATATTTAAATTTGAGACTAAGAAGGGCAAATTAAAAAAAGCTTAAAATTTTGATGCAATTATTATGAGAAAATGATAAAATATTTTCAATTCAACCTATTGGTAATATCTCTCACCTTGTTATTTAAAAAGGTTCTCAATAAAAAAGAAAAATAATATAAAGCAATATGTGATTAAAACTAAATCAAAATTAATGTTATTATTATATTTACATATGGTAATCAATATGATAATTATTGTATGCAAACTTTTTTTCCATATGTGTTGACTTTTTCCATGTTGACATGTATATATTTAGATATGTAAGGATCCTTATTTTTTATTTAACATATCAACCAATTAGTACTCCTAAACATCATAAATTATCTTATGTTGATTAGGAAAGAGAACTAATGTAGAAAGAGTTATTTGAATCTTGTAACTATCTTTACTTAACGTTTGATAATTGGAAGAATGAGTTATCTAATTTTGAATAAGCAATTCTTATTGCTTGTTTTATTCATAACAAATGTAATCTAAAAAAGGATAATTACTTTTAAGGCATCAAAACTTCCTTTTCATGGATGAATGAAATAACTTTTTACTTTGTTCAATTGAAAGTAGAAAAAATATATTATAATTCTCATTAGACCTCTCTTATAAATTTTTTGAATTCAACTTTCTTGAGTTTTATGACTCATTATTTTGCAATGTAATATCTTTTCAAATTAATTCTAAATCTTATTATTCAAACCTGTGCAAAGATGATTGATGATTTTGTTTCTAAATTTAAAAAATGAATTTTTATGATTGAATAAGATTATTTTAAAACTTATAAGTTCTTTGAGATGACTTTTAAAAACTTTCACTTGTATGTAACAAGGAAATTGAATTTTGTGTAAAATGGATTGCAACTAATCATGCTTTGTATTACAAGCATGTTTTAATTTGTTTAGGGGCTGATAAATAACTATTTTGTTAATTTATTTGACTCACAATGAATATCATAAAATACAATTTCTTCACAAATTATTGAAATAATACTTAATTTTGTATTATTTTGTTTTTATGTTATTTTTATTTTCAAAATAAAAAAGTTTAAAAACATCATTAATGGAAAATGTGCATTTTTAATTATTTGTCTTTGATATTTGTATTTTAAATGAATTGGTTTTGATATTTTAAAACTTTTGTTCAAGTTATGCTACAATTAACTTATATTTAGTTAGTCATGATTTTCGTCATAAAATAGATTAATTTTTTAGATATTATTTATATTTTAAGGAAATTTTAAATCAGTTTGGGGATATTTAAAATTTAGGTTTGATTTAGAAATTGAGTAAATCTTTGAACTTAAAAAATTATAAAAGAAAATTGTACAAGGACCAATTTACAAAATAGAGAGGACTGAATTGCATAATTGAAGGATGGAAAGATCATATTGAAAACAAAGGGAGGAAAAGAGTCAAATGCTGGAAAGGAAAAGAATAAAATGACGAACCATAACCTATAGTGAGCTAAGTCCAAAATGCATGTGACAATAGAAAATCGTAAAGGAAAAAAAGTCAAAATAGTGGTTGCCATTTTGCAGTTCCACTTGGGCTTTGCCATTTTTACGGTGTCATTCGTTAATCTAGAGCATGTGTTCTTAATTTCCTTTATCCTACGTATGGTTACTATCTTCAAAGCAGTAGGTCACAAAATAAAAAAATCATATGCCTCGTAGTTTTTATTTGCTCACTTTATTAATCTTTGTTCCGACTTCAAATGATAGAGACATAAATTAAGTCAAAGGACAAAATTTTTTGTCCTTGGGATAGAAACAACACACATAAGTAATTTCTAGAAATACCCCTCCCTCATTTCATTTAATTTTTACATTTCTTATTTCATTTCTATCCTCAAGATGCAAACATTAAAATATAATTAATCATAGTTTAATTAATTATAATTTAATTAATTACAATATTTTAATTAATAAATTATGTTTTAATTAATTATATTATAGTTAATTAATTATTAATAATATTTTAATTAATTATATTGTAATTAATTAATTAATTACAATATTT
>JAOQMS010000178.1:20713708-20730370 GCA_027563885.1 Erythroxylum longipes
ACCTTATGTATCAATTAATCGAGCATCCTCAAATAATTGATACATAAGGTATAAATAGAGTGTGAGTGTGTAGGTTGGGGGGGGGGGGGTTTGCTAGGATTTTTGTCAACTATTTGGCAGAATCTTAAATGAATGATATTTATATCTTGCATCTAGTAAAATAAGAAAATAAAACGAGACAAGAAACACCTGAAAGAGTATAAGTCCTTATGAATGCATATTTATGAGTGTTATGTAAAGTGTAAATGTAAATGCGTATCTATGATTGTTATAGTAGTTTAAGCCTTGATAGCAGAAATCTTTGTGGAGCTTTCACCACTTGTTAGCATCATTATTGAGCTTAGTAGCTTAACAACATCTTTAACTGAACTATATAAGCAAGAGAGAGCACAAAACAGAAAAACCTTCCATATAAATGGCTTAGCAAGATGCAGAGAAGAGACAGAGAGAAGAAGAAAAAGTATAATGACTATGAGCCTATGAACTATGAACTTTCATGTGGTTAAACTTATTATATTCAAATATATATTGTGTTTGACTTATATCTAGAACTGTTAGAAGTGAAAAGATGCCCTTTTTTTTATAGAGATCTTAGACAAGAAATTCATATGCTTCATCTAGAAGGTTTTGAAGTAAAAAAAAGTTTTATAGAATGAATAAATCTCTATATAGTATTAGAAAAGAGCTAATGTGTTGATATAAAAGATTTGATTCCTCTATGCTAAACGTTGGATACAATAGACTTAATGTAGACCTTTGTGTATATTTTAAAATGTTTATTGATCATAATTTCATTATCTTACCATTGCATACAGACAACATGCTGGTTATAGGCCCCAACAAAGATTGTATTAAGGAATTGAGAAATTGAGAAAATTATTGGCTAGAAAATTTGAAATGAAGAAATTAAGACCAATAAGAAAGATTTTAAAGATGCAAATTTACTAAGACAAAAATAATGAGAAGATTTGGCTTTCTTAGAAAAACTACCTAAAGAAGTTCTACAAAATTTTAACATACAAAATTATAAGTCAATATATACTCATCTTCTTATTAATTTCAAGTTATCCTCTAGTATGATCCTAAAGATAGTGACAAGATGATAGAGATGTCTCAAGTACCATATACATCTATAGTGGGGACTTAGTGTTCACCATGATTTGTATAAAGATCAAACATTGCACATGTAATAGGAGAGGTTAATCACTACATGGTATATCCTGATAAAGAGCATTAAAATGTTACAAAAAGAATCTTAAAACATAATAAAGGGAAATTTAATGATGCATTACATAATCAATTCTACTTGTCAAAGAATATACTAACTTTATGTAAGTTATCATGATAAAATAAATTATATGTGCACACTTGTTGGTAGGATTATAAGTTGAGTTTTGAAATTACTGTTTATTGTGACTATATCAATAATATAACATGAATATATAGCAGTTACATATGTTAGTGAAGAAGTAGTAAAATTATAATTAGTGTTGGAATAACTAAAAAACAAAGAACAAAAGACTTCATTATTTTGTGATAATCATAATGCCTTATATCTTA
Organism: Erythroxylum longipes; assembly: GCA_027563885.1. NCBI lineage: Eukaryota > Viridiplantae > Streptophyta > Magnoliopsida > Malpighiales > Erythroxylaceae > Erythroxylum > Erythroxylum longipes. The sequence goes on from JAOQMS010000178.1 coordinate 20,715,269, forward strand.
AATTCATTGTTTTATTTAAATACTATGCACATATGAGTTCATTTTTACATTATTCATAAGAAATTATAGGAAATAATTAAGTATATGTAAAAATTTCATAAAAACAATAATATAGTAGATTTTATAATGAAAGTATTCAATAGTAACAAGTTTGTTTAGTGTCAGTCTTTGTATGGTCTAATAAAAATATAAGCAACATACGATGAATAGGTAATGTGAAGGTTGATTGGTTATTAATCAAATATTTATGTGGGAAATGGTTATAAAATATAGATATTAATGATAATATATAGATATTATACACATTAAAAGAATTTAGATAGCATTTATAAAATATCTAGGTGAAATTAAATAATTGTGGTTGAAAAGTAAATATTATAATATGTGGTGATTACAATAAATTAAAGTATACATCTATAATTAGTTTGATTCACCTATTAATACTTTTTATCTTCTTGTTTCATATATTAACAAGCATCCAAAGGTAGAGTTTGAAATGATATTAATCTTACTGATCTTAAGTTATAAACTAAATAGTGAATGAGTATGTGTATTGTAACTACTCTCTTTTACCTATAATATATCTTATCTATCTTATTTCTTCTAATCTTAACTAAATTGTGATCTTTTTTTTTGAAAAGTTAAATGGGATTAAAATGAATAATGGTAAAAAAGAGTGAAGTATATCATTAGAATCAAATACACCAATACAAGATAGCCATGTGTGAACTCTAGTTATGAAGCACCATTTATCTAAAAAACACAAGAACAATTAGGGTATTTTGAAACACAACCTTTAACTTGCTCTAGCGATAGTAACAGGGGCAATTGCAATGATCTCCTTACCATGATGAAGCTATCAAATAGGAGATTCATTAGGAGGATTGCTGGGTAAAGGTTACTCAAAGGTTTGCTCTAAGGATTAAGGTTTGATTTCATCGCTTGTGTAGGATGAGACAAGGTATGTCAAATTAGGGGTTCATTTAATAAGATTTCAATCATAGGTGAGTTATTATCTACTCCATATTTTAGTTTCTAGTAACATAGTTTATTTATACGATTTTGCATTTTTTTGAAGGAACATCTATTCCTTTCTGCCCATAAATTGTACATGTATAAACCTTAGTCTACTATAATGATCTCCTTTTCGGCTGTTGTAATTTTCTAGCTTGATGTTAACTAGTTAACCATAGAGGAGAGATTAAATAATCTTTTACTTAAATTGATAGCTTCCTATAATTTATCCCATACCTAGTTTGAGTAACTACATTTAAAAAATAGGTATGGAGAATTTTCCATTTTAGTTATGCAAAGAACGCAGGATTTTGGCAAATTGAGATAGCTAATCATATCCTTAGTGGAAAGTTCATTCATCAAAACTAGCCATAATAGGAAGGAGATATTGGGTAGTAAAGTTTTGTGCCAAATAATGAGGTATCACTATATCTTGGTCCCTTTAGGCCTTATTAGTTCTTTATAGGACCAGTTAGTGAACTTTCTAGAGGGATGCCTTAGCCATATATTCTAATCCTTAAAGTCAACATAAAGGCTGCAATGTGGAATGATATGACATAAGGAAGGAAGGTGATTATCCTAATTTTTAGCCCGAATCCAAATTCCCACCCTATCATTAGTAAGAATTTCCTCCACCACTTGTCCTTTAAATTGTAAGTACATTAGAGGGACAATGTAACTCTAGTTATCAAAATAGAAAGCCTTTACACCATTACCTATTCTGCACTTAATAGAGTTTCCCAAAAAGTTCTTAAATTTTAAATTTTAAGGAAGAAACCATGAGGGTATTGTTGTATAGTTTGGCTCCTGGTTGCTTCTATTTTTAAGGATATATCTATAGAGCCAATTAGTCTAGGGAGAGTGTGACACCAGTAGTTTCCATAATCTCTTGGCAATTAGGATTTTATTTATTAGGTTCTCTTTAGTAGTGCCTAACCCCTTCCTCCTTAGACCTGTATATATTATCCCATTTGACTTTTTCCAAAATTTTCCCTTTCTTTCTACTTCATAATTGTAAGATTCTTACAATCTCTTAATTGTATTAATAATGCCTTTGGGAAGCCCTAAATGAGCCATTCAGTAGACGTGGAGGGAATTGATTATAGATTTAATCAACATCAGCCTCCTAATATAGGACAGATTTTTATTTGTCTAATCATTGAGCCTATTGTGAATTTCGTTTAGTAAACAGATACATTCCCTAAATCTTAACTTCCTAGTGCACATAGAAGTCCCAGGTAAGTGATAGAAGGTTGAGAAGAATAAAACCTGTATACTTAAAAGCTCGTTTGCTCATCCATAGCATTCAAGGAGAGGATAAGTTGGATTTTATTGGGATTAGCTTACAGACTAGATAAATCTTTGAGTACCTTTAGGTAAGAGATGATAGTGGAGATGGATCTATCTGTGGCCTTCTAGAAAATTAAGAGATCATTTATAAAACATAAATTAGTAGGACTAAGATGTATACATTTTTATGGTATTTAAACATGGAAATACAATTTTTGCTTAGGCAAGATATGGCCTCCATATATAGAATAAAGTGGTAAGGAGACAAAAGGATGACAAAGGGTCTCCTTGCCCCATCCCTTTGTCTCCTTTGAACAATTGGGTAAGTTCACCATTAGTTAAAATTATATATGAGGTTGTAAATATGCATTCCTTAATTCAATTGATTTAAGGACAGAGAAAACCATAAACCTAGAGTAGTTGCAATATAAACTACCATGAAACATAATCAAAGGCCTTTGCAAATTCTATTTTCAAGGCATAAATTTTTAGAGCTTTCCTCGTGGCATAATCTTTTAGAAGTTCCTGCACTAGTTTGATATTACCTCCAATATTTTTTCCCTTAAAAAATGCACCCTCTGACTCATCAATTAAAGAGTGTCAAGGTTTTTTTTTAATCTGTTAGTCAGAAGCTTAGAAATAGGTTTATAAATGAAGTTGCAGTAAGCTATGGGCCAGTAGTGAGATAAGGAATTTAGGCTTCACTTTTCAAAGATGAGGAAAATATGAGTTTTATTGTGTTTTTGTAGCAAATTTCCTATGGAGAAGAATTCTTGATGGAATCTACAACTATAAGCCTTAACATAAAACATGCTTTGTGGAAGAAATATATATTGAAACCATCCGAACCTAGAGCATTATGAAGATTGAGGTTCAAAATAACTTCCTTGATCTTTGGTTAATGAATAAGCAATAAAGGAGACTATTTTTATCATCAGATATTGAATTATGAATGAAGGACTTGAGAAGAGGAAATGAGGATTTATAGTGGCTTGTTGGCCTAGAACAATCCCAAAATGGTAGAGAGCTTCTTACTTCAATTCATGTTGTTGGTAGATTATAAAGCTACAATTTAGTGAGGAAAGTAATCCTATTAGTCATAGATATGACCTTTATAAAATTGTGGAAGAATTTGGTACTCTTATCACTATACGTGAGCTAATTTGCAGGGCTCTTTGTCTCATGAGGGAATTATGATTTTCCAAAACTCTAACATACTCCCTTAGTGCTTTTTCCTCTATTATTTTAAGTATAAAGTCTTTGGGGTTAAAGTAAACAGTTGTTTGTGCTTTTTTCCATCCTATTCATTGGCACTAAGAATTTTTATTTTTGGCTTGACATGGTCAAGCTTCCTAGCATAAATGACCTTTTTGGTTTCCTTGATTTTTTGTTGTAAACATTTATTGATTGGTTCCATAAATCCTTCTTCCTTCACTAAGAAGTTAATAAATCTGAAAGGCCCCTTTCTGTTGCTTTTGAAAGGCCCCTTTTTTTGCTACTAACATCTAGACCCTATATAATAATGGGACAATGATCAAAGATTATAGAAGCATTAAAAATCGCTTTGTTGTTAGAGAATTTATATATCTAGTCTTCATTCACAAAGGTATGAGCTAGTTTCTTTCTTAAAAATCAAATGTTACTTTATTTGTTTCTTCAAGAGTAAAACTATCCCTCCATCTTTAGGTTACTTATACCAATATTCTACACACAGTTGATAAGATGTTATTTTGATATATTAATTGAAATTATCTCTTTTGTTTTGGATATATTTTAGTGTGTAAATAGGAAAATTAATTCTTATTTTGTTTTAGGATATAAAAAGTCAAACATTATTGGTGAAAATCACAAATCTTGGAAAAAAAAATAGACAAATTACTATAATGGATAAAGCAAGATCACGTCTAATGCTATATTCATATGAAGAGTTGCAGTTTAATTAGGACACTTCCTTCCATCCCTGGATTTGTTTTAGATAGGAATCTTTGAGAAATAGAAGTAAACTAAGTTTAAGAGTAGGAAAACAATATAAAGAGATATCTACCACCTCTCTCCATATGTTCTTTTTTGTTTTCTTCTTAGTTTTCTCTCAATCGTTCATCTTTCTTCTATTTGGTTTTAGAACAAAAGACATATGTGGCTCGATGCAAATATTCTAATTAAAGGGGATTCAAAACTCTAGTTTTAACCTTATAAGGTTTTGTTCTAGACTTTTATTCATGTTTTAATTCAAACATTTCTTGTTTTGAGTTCTTATATTTCATAAATTATTTACTATTGATTAATCTGAAAAATTAATTTGAAGATGATTATTCTATAGTTATCTATGAATTCAATGATCAGTAATTTTCATGAAGGATTGGTAAAAGTAGTAAATAGCTTATTTACGAATTTGCACATTTAACTTATGAGAAATTAAAAAAAAGTTGAATAGTTGCTGCAATCTTAATTATTTAATTTAGGGTGTAGTCTTTTTCACTAAGCATATTGTTATTATTTACTTGATACGGAATGCTATAATACCTAGTCAATTGATAGTAAGTTTTGGTTTGAATGCTAGGTTTGAACTATTTAGTTTAGGAAAATTTAAGACTTATTATGGCTATTGTAATGCATTTCAAACTAAATGCTTGAATTGTGACAATTGTTTTTTTAGACTAATGATCAATGTTACAATTATATGAGATCGTTCCTTTGAATCGGAGTTAAGTACTTTTCAATTTCTCCTTTTTATATTCAATTGATTAATTTTGATTCCTTGTTAAGTTTAGTTAATTAGTTAATTAATCAACCCCCACTTTATTTTATTATTTGAAATTAAGAAATTAGTGTTTAGTTCTCTTAGGATTTAACCTGGTTCTAAGAATACTATAGGATTTTAGGGAATCAAAATTAATTTTGAAGGCTTCGACAATCTGATTAAAATTTTGGCACCGTTATTAGGAACTATTTTTCTTATTTTCTTTGCATTATTTTAAAGTTTACTACTAATCTTTTATTTTGTATGACTCGTGCTTCTTAGACAAGTGAATTACATTATAAACCAAAAATTGAGAAGGCAAAGCATCGTTTAAGAAAGAGAATAAGCAAGAAAGTGGTCATTCACCTTCAAAAGTGAAAGTTAAAATAGATATAACAATTAATGAAGACTCTAATTTCCAAAAGTTAAAGAAAAGATGGCAAATTCTAACACTAGAATGTTGAGGGAGTTAATGGCTCCAAATTTGAATCAATAACCTTTATGTATATGATTTCCAAATATTGAGGTAGATTTTCAATTAAAATATGGTTTGATTCACTTATTCCTGATTTTTTGTGGTCTTGTAGGAAAATATCGACATAAACACCTGAAGGAATTTCATGTTGTCTGTTCTGTAACGAAGCCACAAAGGGTGACAAAGGAACAATTAAATTTTAGAGTCTTTCCATTCTCATTGAAAGATAAGGCAAATGATTGACTATATTATCTTCCCCCTGGCTTAGTTATGGAAAGAGTTGAAAAAAATTTTCTTAGAGAAGTTCTTTCTTACATCATGAGCAACTAGTATTAGAAAGGATAAATGTGGGATTAGACAATTCACTAGAGAAACATTGTATCAATATTGGGAGAGGTTTAAGGAGATATGTGTCAGCTGCCCATACCATCAAATTCTTGACCAAATTTTGATTCAGTAATTTTATGAAGGACTATTGCCAATGGATTGGAGAATGTTTGATGCATCTAGTGGAGGAGTTTTGGTAAATAAAGCAACTAAAGCATCCAAAAAATTGATGTCAATTATGGCTAAAAATTCTCAACAGTTTGGGACAAGGATGGACGAAGTTGTTAAGCGCATGAGTGAGGTAAGTAACAAGAACCTTGATGATAAAATTTTAGATTTAACTACTTTAGCTCATAAAATAGCTGTAGGTCAATTGCAATTAGCACGAGTGTGCAGAATGTGCTCATTCACTGAAGATCCTACAGATATATACCCTACATTTCAACAAGACTCCCTTCAAGAAGCTAACGCAATAAGAGGATTTTACTGATCAACCTTAATGAAAATATGCATTATTCCAATCATTACAATCTAGGATGGAAGGATAATCCAAAATTTAGCTAGAGAAATCAAGGAGGGCAACAAAGATATCAAATTCACTATTTCAATACACATCTTTAAGCCCCTGCATATGCTCAACCTCAATCTTCAAATTCAAGTATGTCTTTGGATGGAATTGTTAAGGCAATTTCTACTAATACTTAATAATTTTAACAGAAAACAAGAGTAAGCCTTCAAAACTTAGGAAATCAGACCACTCAATTTGCCACCTCTGTTAGTAAATTAGAAGTGCAAGCATTAAGGAAATTACCTTCCCAAATGGTGGTGAATCTTAGGAAGAATGTGAGTGTAATGAATTTAACAAGTTGTAAGGAAATTCAAGCCAGATCTTCCTTACCAATGGAGGTAGAAAAGTAAGATAAAAGAGAAAAGAAAGAAGAACTTCCAACTTAAGAATCAATAAATGTAAAAAAATATTTATCTTCATCGATATCAATTAATTCATATATACTTCCTTTTCCTAGCAGCTTAGCTAGATCAAAAGAAGAGGAATACAAAAGAGAGATCCTATAAACCTTCGAAAAAAGTGGAAACTAGTATAACACTTTTAGAAGAAATCAAGAAAATTCCAAAATATACAAATTTCTTGGAAAACTGTGCATAAATAAAAGAAAGTTGAAGAACAAGGAGAGAATAATTTTAGGTAAGAATGCATCAGGTGTGATAAATAGAAAATTACTAGAAAAATGTAAAGATCTAGATATGTGTACACTTCCATGTTTTATTGGTGATAAGAAAATTAAGTGTGCCATGCTAGACTTAGATGTATCTATTAATGTCAAGCCATATTCAATTTACTGAGCTTTAATTCTGAATTATTTGTAAGAAACTAATGTGATTATTCAATTACCTAATCATTCTTATGTGCATCCTATCGGTATTATTAAGGATGTTTTAGTCCAAGTTAACGATTTTGTATTCTTAATGAATTTTTACATCTTGAAGATGGATGGAGATCATGTTGAACATTTAACTTTGATTTTTTTGGGTATGTCTTTTATGAAGACGAACAAGATAAAAATTGATGTGGATGAGGGTACTTTTTTCGCTGAATTTGATGGAGAGATAGTGGAGTTCAATATTTTAAAGCAATGAAGTACCTGAATGATTTTCAATTCATTTATCATATGGATATTTTGGATTCATTTATGTGGGATATATTTAAAAAAGAAAGTGTTGAAGTTGAGTAGGAGTTTAAGGCTAAATCGGAAGTGAACAAGCAAGATGAAGAAACTTACGAAGTTATAGAATCATTATTAACAATGCTAATAGATTCAAAAAATTTGAATAATAACTCACAAGAAAATGTTAACTTTTGTTTTATAGGTTCCAAAGATAGAAATGAAGGTCATACTTGATAACCTAAGAGTCATTACCTGTGATCATTTCAAAAAGTTTGACTACAAGACAAGAGGAAAAACTAGTAACACTACTTAAGGAATACAAAATTGCAATTGGTTGGACTTTAGCGAACATAAAAGGCATTAGCCTGACCATTTGTATAGATGTGATTCTTTTAGACAGAAATGCTAAACCAATATAGGAACCCCAAAGGAGACTCAATCCAATGATAAAATAGGTGGTAATGAAAGAGATTCTAAAACTTTTGGATGTAGGTATAATCTATCCAATCTTAGGTAGTGAATAGGTGAGCCAAGTGCATGTTGTGCCCAAAAAAACTAGTATGATAGTGATCCGAAACTAGAATGATGAGTTGGTACCAATAAGGGCATAGAATGGGTGGTGAATGTGTATAAAATTTAGAAAGCTTAATTTAGATACTAGAAAGGACCATTTCCCATAACCCTTTGCAGATCAAATGTTAGAAAGACTTTGCAGATAAATCATTTTTTGCTTTTTAGATGGCTTTTCAAGTTACTATCAAATAGTAATTGCTCAAGAAGATCAAGAAATGACTACCTTCACATATCCTTTTGAAATGTATGACTTTAGGAGAATTCCATACGGTCTCTATAATGCTCCAGCAGCAACATTAAAGGTCCTAGCATAGCCCCACCATATAAACTCCACTCCTCCAGCAGATTCAACTCCACAGCAACACCAACATACCCCAAGACTCCACAGCTAAGTGATGTATCACTTAGCTCTAGCATTCACGCACTAGCAAATTCAACGGTCATACAACTCCAACAGCAGTCACCAAACAACAAGAGAGTCGCCCAACATAAGTCACACAAACATACACCATGAAGCCAATAGCACTAGTGCACTAAGTAGCACTCCAACACCACGCATCACTGAGCCCCAGTAAAAATGCTCCACGTAACAACAAAACCACCACCAACACTTACTAGTATTATTTTACAGTTTTATTTATTTATTTATTTTATAATTACTTTTAATTGTTTTCCTTTCATTTTAATTTTAATCATTATTAGGTTGTTTTCACTATTTTTTAGAGTACTTTTATTGTTTATACTTGTCACTATTATGGGACGTTTTAAAGATACTGCTAGGATCACAATCAAAGGAAAATCTACACTAAATGCAACTGTATACCATCTATTTCTTGTAAGAACTAAAATCAGTACCAAAAGGAAGCATGCTAGGATAGCAAAATGCACCCTTTTTTTTTCCACCAGCTAAGTCGGGCTTGCGTGGTTATCTCACTTTCAACACTAATGACCGCAAACAAGGGTACGCTTCTCTCAAATCCCAACATATAAATGCAAGTAAGTATATACATTAACCATACTTAAAGAAATCGCAAATTAAAGAAAAATTTGACGATTTACTTATTGACACGAATTGGAAATATTTTGTATTAATTCGTTGTCCAATCTTTATTGAATTAATTAGGAAATTTTATACTACCTTTAAATTTGTTAAACCAGACAATTTACTTTATATAGTCCTAATATGATACAATATAGATTAATGGGTGTCGAATTCAAATAGAGCATCACTAATTTTAATTTAGCCTTAAGGTTAATAGATGAAGAATATGTTAATTCAACTCAGTACAAAGAATCTGTCATAGACTATGGTGAGTTTAGTTCTTATCAAGCATGGTAATCAATGTCTTCTGACCTGTTTGTTTATCATCCAAGCAAATCTAAAGGTAGTTATCTTAATAAGATGGAGTGGATTTTGTGTAACATTTCTTAGCTTTTAATTATTTAGGACAGAAGGATATATCGTGTACTTCCACTAAATCTAAGTTGTTCTTTATTTAGTGTATGGTAAACAAATTACGAGTCAATTTAAGTGCTTAGTTCGCAATGGAATTTAACATTTTTCTCTCTTATAACAAGAATTTATGTCTTGGTTACCTTATTACTCATTTGGTTATTAATCTGAATTTGTTTGATATGAATGAAACTGATATACATATCGTCTATGAGATGGAACCTTTGGAATGAGCTTGTTTAAGCAAGATGTGAGTACTTGAGCCACAAAGGAGAACATTTCGATTTATACCATGCGATTACCCCCAGAGAGGTTTATCATTAATGCAACAAGAGGATCTTGACATTCCAACACCTTTGTATCTTTCGGCTCCACCAATCTAATATGAGTATCATTTTTACCTGGAAAGATTAGAACATGAAATTTTAAAATTAAGAAGAATTTGGATGCTCTGCTCAAATTCATGGGGGTGGTACCTCCATATCCACCGATAACATAGTACATCTCCTTTCAGATGCTCACAACTAAGGGGAATCTTCTACTTTGTGCTTTATTTTTGTTGATTATTTTTGTGAGATATGAGTATCTTATGCATACATTGGGGATAATGTATGAATTAGGTGTGGGAGAGCGAGCATTTATCTTATGATGAACTTTGTGATTTTTGCTTGAACTTATGACACTATAATTCATATGTTGATTATTCCTAATGATAGCCTTATAATTTTCTGATTGTTGTTTATAAATAATCCTTAAGTTAGGATACATATTTGGTTTAAGAAATAATGCATGAGAGAGAAAAGCATGATTAGTGTTTTTTATTAAAATATTTTAAGTATCTCATTAGTTTTGTTGAATGAAAATGTGCAAGAGTTGATGCATTGAGCTTTAAGCCTAAAAGCATTCATCACATTTGTGCTTATACATTTTTTTTAATTGTGTGTTGTCAAACATAGTTTGTTTATGCTAGAACTTGCTTTTGAATACATGTTGAGACTATATTTTTAATGAATTTGTGTATAAAGATGATAAGGGCACTTAGAATAACCATTTTTGACCTCAACAAGCCTACCTTACTTTATCCATAGAAAACCAATACCTTATCCTTTTACACTTCTCGTTGTTGATGTCCTTAATATTTTTAAGCCCCAAAATTGAAGGAATTGTTTAACGCTTATTTTCATAAGATTTTGACTATTTCCATGAAACGTACATTAGTTGCTTCACGTTGCATTGTTCTGATTTTTCATTTTTTAATAGAATGAGGGAGAAGTATAAAAATGAAAAAAAGAAAAAGAAATATCCTTATTGATGTTCTTGTTAAAAAAGAAAAGAAAAATAAAAAAAGAAAGAGGTAATTGAAAGGGATGTTATTTGAATTAAGTGATTTTTTGATTGATTTAAGTTGAAACTTGTGTGGATAAATTTGAATGATTTCGTTCAATTTACTTAACCTAAAAAATTATTTTTGTCTTACCTCACCTAAGCCATGTTACAACCCTTATCAAGTTCCTTTGATTTATACATTAACTTCATTTTTTGTTTAGTGGTGGATATATGATTCTTGAGCAAGCTTATAGAAATAACTTGCTATGCTTTGATTTAAAAGCTTAATAAACCTTAAACACTCTAGGTATATAGAATCAAATCCTTGAGAGGGTGTCAAGTCTTGGTTCATTTGATTTTGATGGAATTGATGAGATGTTATGTTTTAATTATAACAATATGTAATAGTCAATTTCCAAAACTATTGAGAATTAAAGTGTTAGATTACTTAGTCACATGAATTACATCATATTAGAATGAATTTGGTGCATCTAGGATATGATTTAATGATTTCATTCATATGTATAATATGAGCATACATACATGAATTTTGATTTAGAAAAATTGCACTCCATTGACATGTTTCAGGGTATGAAAGTCTCAGAATGATTATGATATGATTGTGCATTTCTAATGTCTTGTATTTTGATTTACCAATAAAAAGAATTAATGGATTACAATTAGAAATTGGAGTTAATTGTTATAATTAGGAGATTGATGAATTAATATGTACATTTAGCCTAGAAAAAAATTTTAGGTGGCAAGACAAGTTGACATATGGAAATTTAAGATGACTAAGCCTATAAAATGAGTGACATATGGCAATATACTTAAGTGACAAACGACTTAGAGAATTGAGTGACAAATGGCAGAAGAACTAAGTGACATTTGGCAGCCTAAAGAGTGGACGTATAGTTGTCTTAGACATTTAACAAGTGTCCTTAAACTCATCTTACACCTACACCATATAACATAGACACTTCCAGAATCATCTTCATTGTATTCTGCTATAACTCTCTCCTTCTTCTCCCTCTCATTGCCGAAACTCACTCCTCCCTCACATCTTGAGTTTCTGCTCTAAATTCTGTCCATTACCACCTCAAAACCTTTGTCAATTTATTCAGAAAGATAGCCATATTTGTTGTCTTCTTCTTGTCTCTGTTGAAACTCATCCTACTCCGTCATCGTTCTTGAGATGATCTTGTATGCATATGAGGCAAAGCAGGCTTGATAAATCGAGGTGACATTTGAGCTAAACAAGTAAGTGAAGTATTGATCTATTGTGGTATATGTTAGCAGAAATTATAATGACTGATTAAGGATAGATTGAAAGTGGTATTGGTGTTGAATGTACTGTTTTGATGTCAATGCATCCAGATCTGGAAACTATGAGGTGATAAAGGAATAAAGGTGTTCTTATGAATGCAAACATGATCTTAAGGATATGAGTAATGTGTATTAGGCATGAATAAATGAGCATTGAAGAACATAAGGTAATTACGAATGAAAATTAGGTAATTGTATGAATATATATTGCTAGAAAAGTTTGGTGAATGTATGATTGATGATTTTGGAGTAAATCAAGCGTACTTAAGGTATAAATCCGATTGCAAACTAGTTGTATACAAGCTATAATGTTTGAATGGTCAAGAAATTTGTATTAGAATATATACCCAGAAAGTCAATTGAGCATGTATTGAGACATGACACATATACATATGCATGATTGTATATTTATATGATTAAACAAATTAGTGATTTGTGAACTATGTGCGTATTTTATGATGATAGACACATAAGGTGATCGTCAACATCCAGACATTGCCAAAACATTAGGGAAATAGCTTTTCTGGAGCATACTGCGAGTTAACTTAGATGTGTAAACTCATTTATATGTGCTTCTGTATGAATTGTATATTTAATATGGAATGTGTGTACAACTAATTGATAAATTCCGGATATAGATTCGAAGAACTTGATATATGTGGCTAATAGTTGTGCATTAGTCTATGTTTTTCCAAGTAATTGGCATGTGTTTCTTGCATAATAGTTGATTATTGTTGTAGTTCAGGATCTATTTTGTATGTTTTCCTTTATTTTGATCTTCGTTATTGTTTTTTTAATGTTTGATGTTAATTTAGGTTAAGAATTGATTATTTTTATATAGGAAGGAAGATTGAGCAACCTGGAGATTGAGCTAAAGATTAAAGAGGAGAAGAGAAGAGGGAACTTTTTGTTGCAAAATCGCACGATCATGGGACGTTTAACCCGAGACATTCTGCTTTTAGGTTTTTGGGATTATATAACTGATTAAACCTCCATGGATGAAAAAAGATGAAAACCCTCTGTAGAAAAGAGCCTCCTTGAGTAAAGAATACAAGTTTTGAGTCTTGAGGAAGGTGGAGATTAAGGGATTATCAACAACAATTGGGAAAATAGCATATCAACACCAACATTTCCAAATTTTGCAAAGAAGAGAAGGAGTTTTCTTTATTCAATTTTCTGTGTTTTTATCTCTTATAATCTTAGCAAGATGGAATATTTGAGAGTTGATGATGTTATAGAGACCACGAGTCGCTGATTTTGTTTTTAGGGATTGCTTTTGAACTATTTTGTTAAACTCCTATTTTATTGAATTGAATGAAAGTTATCTTTGATGATTGTTGATTATATTTGTATTTTGTAATAAATCGAGAGAGTGAGTAAGATTATTTGTGTAGGATTGTACAACGAGAGTTGGCAACCTATAGACTTAGAATCATCACATTAATTGACTAGTTAGAAGAGAGATCTCGACTGATTTAGTTGATCACCTATAGGATAGCTTAATAACTAGTTAAATTGGTGGAGTGATTGGGTAGGTTGAGAGATCGTTCAATTGAATTCATTTAATTTGATTAGGGAAAATTAATTACACCTTGAGAGAGGGTAGTTAATATAATTGGACATCTTAGGTGAGACACAATTCTATTAATAAAATAGGAGGGAGATAAGATAGGGAGAAAGTGATCTCTAGTTATTAGATTCTTGAATTCCAATTCTTTGCATTTTGGTATTGTCTATTGTTCATTATTAGTTTTTCAATTTTTATTTAATTTTCTATAATTTCATTTCTTAAACAAAGTTTGATATGAATTAAATGGTGTTTGGGCATCAATCCTTTTGGGATCAATATACGCTTTGTAATTACAAGTCACGACCCGTATAATTGCAGTTTTTGAGTGTAAAACGAGTAGATTGTTTTGTAGAATTACACTCAACTGTGGCATAAGTACACAGAAATGAAAGGAAATGAAAATATAGCATATGAAATGATGCATCTCATCACATTGAAATGTATAATCAGATAAAGGAGTTGTGAACAGGGTGACCAATGTGTAGAAAAGAGCTTTGAGCTCAAGATTATGAAAATGAGCCTCAGGCTCAAATAATATAGACTCGATATCTATAATGGATATGGGCCAGAAGTGATCTCGGTATTTATAACGGTATGGGACAGTAAATTGAGTTGACAGGCTCTTGTTCATAACAAAAAATAAAGAATGGAAATACATGTGCATTTGCATATACATCCCTACATGTATCAAATTATTGAATTGAAATGAATTATTGAATTTTTTTGAAATAGTGAATTACATTTGAAGTTAATGGAGGATTTGTTGTGATATGCAATGCTAGCTTACATAATATGCTTGTGATCTGACTTGAGTGAATATATCGATGATGGTTCACTCACTAAGTTCGTAAACTCATCATTATTTTTCATATTCAAGAGAGTTCTAGCTACTAAGGTGATATAATAGAAGTCTAGTACTTGCATTTTGGGGACGAAAATGGCTTAAAGGTCTGATCAGCTGAATCTGAGGAGTCTAGTTAGAGTATTGTGTATTAGCATCCCATTTCATGTTATATAATTGGTACTGAGACTGAACTTAAAAAAATATTGTGTTATGTATATGTGGATTCTGAATTGTAATGACACATATGACTTTTATGTTTGTGAACGAAATGGGAAGAAATGAACATTTATAATGCTTATGATGTAACATCCCGTTTCCGTATAACGGGTTGAATTATAGAAATGGGTATACATGAGATCAGTAGGAAAACACAATCTCATGCTCATGCAACTGTGAATAGTTACTTTTGCACATGAAAATATCTGTACATGCATTCATGACATTTTCCCGGTATAATTGTGAATAAAATGTGATTTTTG
>JAOQMS010000178.1:20744000-20756273 GCA_027563885.1 Erythroxylum longipes
TATTAACTAATTAGCTCATATATATTTTCTCATTGTTTATTAATTTTATTTTATATATTACATTATAATTAATAGATAATATATTTTTCCTACAATTAATACTTTTTTAATCATTCTTAAATAACAATTAATTAATATTTTCCATTTCATAATAAACCGTTAATGTTTTTAACTATCTAATCAATTAATTTTTATTCATCCTTCGTATTAATTATAATCTTATATTATTTTAATAAATTTCCCTTATAAAATTTGCCTATCATATTCAAAATTTCTATTATTTTATAACTATTCTTTCCTTACATTATAACTCACTAAATTAATTGGGCATTATTACTAGGCATCGTGCAGTAATACTCTGCAAGTTATAAGAAAGGAAGTTCAGAAAAAGGTGAAAGTTAATGGTAATTAAGAGAACAATAAAATGGAGTCGTACCGGAAGACATTTATAATTATAAACGTCTATTTATTTGGTGCGTTTTGTTGTTACAAAGTGTCACTTGTGTCACTAAACCTTTTCCTCTCCCTTCTCCCTAATCCTTTTACCCTTTTACCCCTACCGAACCTTGTCCTTTCTGGGACCTTTTCTTTTCCGCACAAAATTTTGGATCTCGTGCTTCTCTTCTAGCCTCCGACTTCTGGGAATTCTTTCCTCTAGCCGGGCATCTTATGGCCTTGGGGAGCCAGGATGGACATCGGTGAACCTTCTGGTCTTAAGGAAGACTTCCTAGAGTTGTCTCGACGACTTGTCCTTCAGATACCCACGAAGATATTCTTCCAAACTATCAAATTCTGAGGCTTAGACAAGAGTGACGGACAAGGGAAGGACGCCGAATGAAGCATGACAGAAAAAAATTGTTTGCTCCTCCACCCAAATTCGTCCTCAAGCATTTTTCAAATGTAATGAGGGATGGAGTTATTTGCCCCCCCGAAAGAGCTCCTTGATGCAGGTGTGAATCAGTGGTCTTTGCTCTCATTGGGTTCTTTTGGAATAAGCAGCTAGCATTCCCAGTGGTGAATACCTGGGCCAAAACCAGATGGAGTCATAAGGGATTGGAGCGGGTCTTGCTCAGGGAAGACAGAACCTTCCTTTTCAAATCTGGAAAAGAATGCGATATTTGGGAAATCACAAAACATCGTCCATGGCACATCGACAACCAGCCAATATTTTTACAAAGATGGAGACCAGGTTTGGAGATGGGCAGAAGTGAGATTAAGACTTTTCCTATATGGGTAAATCTTCACAATCTGCCCATGGAGCTATGGACTCTTGAGGGGCTAAGTTATAGGGTTAGTTCTTTAGGCAAACCGATAAGCTTAGATACTCCAACAGCAAATATGGAACGAGTTGGCTATGCTAAAGTCTGTATTAAGATATCGAAATTTACTCACCTACCTGATAGCTTGTCTGTGTTGAGTTTAGACAATAATGGAGAAATGGTTCAAAAAACCATTCCGGTTTCTTATCCTTGGAAACCAAATGCTACCAAAAACTGGCAACCCACGGGTAAAATTTTCCATGCAGGGACCCATGAGGAACTACTTGCTCCTACCAATAAGGAGCAGAGAACAGCTGCGATAAATGAGCACAAAGGAGGGAATGAGGTAAATAGTGCAGAGGTACAGAATAGTATTGATCTCAGTCCTACAAGGACGAATATCCATCCAGTAAGAGAGATACTGATTTTAAAGAAACTAAGCTCTACTAGCAGAAATAGTGGTCGAACGGAACAACCGTATTTAAAATTCAGGGGGACAGAGCATGCTAATAAACCATTGGAGCCAAAACTAGAATTAAAGGGACCTTACACATCTGAGGAGAATGAGACTATGGCATCCGAATAGGATGCTCATTTGGGTAAGGAATTACCTTCTGATTTAGAAGAAACAAACACAGTTCAAACTGAAGTAGCAGCTGCTCGACGAAGTGCTGCAAGGAAAAAGGGCAAGAAGAAAAACAAAGGGGTGACATCCTCATAATGTCTATTTTAGTCTAGAATACGAGAGGGCTTTATAATCCCTCGAAGAGAGCTGTACTTACTAACTTATCAAGGAAAAAAACCCGATACTAGTAGGTTTACTAGAAACTCGTATAAGAGATTTGTCTATACTGAATATACCAAACCTTTTGGGAGCACATTAGAGGAGTATATCTAACCCATCAATCCTACTTTAATGGGCGTACTATATATGGCTACAATAACGAACTGATTGAAGTACACGCTGAGGAGGAGAGTGATCAGCATCTCCATTTATCCTGCAAGATAGGAGGTCAAGGTACAACTTTTGCCTTAACTTTGGTTTATGCTGCCAACTTTGCTTTCTAACGAACCACCCTTTGGCGATGCTTCAGTAGACGACAACACTTTATTAGCTCTTCTAGGATGGTAATTGGTGATTTCAATTGTATACTTAATACTAAGGAAGCAGAAGGTAGGAAACGATACGCACCAGTAGACACTCAAGAACTTACAAACCTTCACCGAGATGTGGCATTGACGGATATTTATGCTCTACTGGCCACCTACTTACTTGGTCCAACAATCAACATGGAGCCATGCTTATTCGGAAAATTTTGGATCATTGTTTGGTGAACTCAGAGTGGCCCAAAACATTCTCACAATCCACTATTCATTTTGGTGACAACTTGATTTCGGACTGCTTTCTGCTTATTCAATGTGGGGACGGTATAAGGACAACGGGGGCTCCTTTTCAGTTCTTTAATGGAGTTACTCAAACGGAGGGGTTTTAGGATCTTATCACAAATTGCTGGCAGCAAGACATCTAGGAGTATAAAGCGTTTTAGTTGATAAAAATTTGAGAAAAGTCAAAATTGCAATAAAAAACTTCACTAACAGCAATAAGCAGAATTTTGTCTACTCTGAAACTTCACTTACAGCAGGCATAAGAGGTTATACTTAGCCAGATGACCAACAGTGCAGAGTGAAGGAAATGCACCTACTTAGAGAGTACCAACACGAACTAACACTATAACATTCCATTCAAAGGCAGAAAGCAAGAATGAATTGGTTTAAGGACGGTGACACAAACACCAAATTCTTCCATGCATCAATCATAGCGAGACGTAACATTACCAGAATCGTGGGACTGCAGGATAGCAACGAGGACATGCAGTTTGATCAAAGAACTCTGCTTGAGATGGCGAGGTCCTTTTTTTCACATCTAATGGGTCCTAAAATGATGGAACAACCTTCGGTCGATATGCAGAGGATCTTTGAAGGAGCAATGCGACAGGAAAGAAAAGAAGCTTTACTCGCTCCCTTTTTAGTTCATGACGTAAGGTCGACAGTATTCAAAATGCACCCATCCAAAGCCCCAAGCTCGGATGGGTTTACAAGGTGGTTCTTTCAATAGACATGGAATATCACCGACTAATCGGTTGTTGAAGTTGTCTTGGAATTTTTTCATAATTCAATAATGTTGCAGGAACTAAACAACACCTTCATTTGCTTGGTACCGAAGAAGAAACACCCTTTGAATTTGGGGGACTTTCGACCTATCGTGTTACAACCTGGTATATAATGTCATCACAAAATTGCTGGTGGATACACTGAAATGGGTCCTAACAGAAATAGTCGACATCACCCAAGGAGCTTTCCTACCTGGTAGGAATATTGGGGATAATATTCTCCTTTTATAAGAATTGCTCGAAGACTACTCATCTGGGAGGCAAATCAGGAATTGTACGCTAAAGATTGACTTTTACAAAGCCTATTATGCGGTAAATTGGAGCTTCATTAGAACATTTATGGAAATCTTAAACATGCCCTTATTTTTTAAGAATTGGATTATGGAATGTGTTCAAACTCCTACCTTGAGTATTATGGTTAATGGAGTTCCTTCTGAGACTTTCAAGAATGCTAAGGGACTTAGATAAAGGGAGTCATTATCCGCTTATCTATTTACCTTAGCTATGGAAGGATTGTCTAGACTCATCCGAGCTTTTACGGCTTCCAAAGGTCACTTTCAATACCATCAGAAATTTCATGAGCTGAAACTCACACAGCTCATTTTTGCTGATGACCTCATGTTGTTTCGTGCTACAGATATCGCATCTATAAACATCCTAGTGAATTCTTTTACAATTTTCTCAAAGTGATCTAGCCTTTGGATCAATATGGAGAAAAGTAGCTTGATTTTATCAGCCGATGTGCAAAATCTGAGCAAATTTAGCATAACAATAAGGCCAAATACCCCTCCTCCCTATTTGCAATACCTAGGGGTGCCAATTTCTTCAACCAAGCTGAAGTATACTGATTATATTACTGTACTGGAGAGAATCAAATTTAAAATCCTATCATGGCAAAATCAATTTCTATCCTATGTTGGGAGAACTACTCTAATTCTTTCAGTACTAAGCAGCTTTCACACACATAGGCTAGGGCACACGCTTCTACCTCGAAAAATAGTTAAAGAGATTGACTGACTATTGAAAAAAATTTTATGGTCTGGGAAGTGTGATATAGGGAAAAATGCCAAAGTTAAATGGAGTGATATCACACTACCAAAGAAAGTAGGAGGTCTCGGCAGCCACTCAATGGTTTCTATGCAAAGAGTATTACTAAGTAAAAAATTATGGAGATTGGTAACAGATAAAGAAGCGTTATGGACAAAGAGGGTTCATCAAGTTCACCTCCAAGAATGTAATATTTGGTAAATTGACAACTCTCTCCATTACTCTTGACTCTTTAATGAGCTGTTGAAGATGAGGACACTTTTATATCCCTATATTAAACATTGCATCAACGGAAGGGGGGAAAAATGGTTTTGGATTGATAACTGGTGTGAGCTTAGCCGTCTAACACATAACCCAATTATTGCTCACCTGTAAAACTGCTTGCCGATGGAAACTAACGTTTCCGAACTAATATCAGAACCCAAGTGGAGGGGACACTTCATAGGAATTTCTTTGTTGCAGTTGCATCTTCCTCAAATGGGGGATACTATACTACTATATTCTATTTGCTGGACCCCCAAGCGGAGTGGAGTTTTTACAAATATAACTTGACACCGCATCTTCCGACATGATACTAGCCAAGTCCCTTGGTATAATCTTATATGGAAGAATACCTTGAACCCCAAAGCATCATTCATTGTCTTGTAGGCCATCAAAAATTGGCTTAGAACAAAATGCTGATGGTTTAATCCAACAAATAAAGAGTGTGTTTTGTGCCATGTAGCAAACAAGGACAGAAACCACATCTTTGTCACTTGTGAGTATTCCAAAGTCATTTGGAGTAGAATCCAATATATGATGGGATTTGAGAATTATGTGTATGATTGGGAAATGATGTTGAACTGGTTTATTACTCGAACACAACCAAGTAAAGCAAAGCCATGCTCTTCAAAGTTGCTCTCATCAACTCAGTTTATTTGATATGGAAAGAAAGGAACTGTAAAGTGTACTCACAGTTGTAGACAACAAATATCACTTAGGGAATAAAATATTGAACGGTATTTGAACTACATTCGTGGCAAGGAAGGTGGACCACCTGTTAACCTCAAGTATGAGAGCTAGTTGGCATCTTCGGCAGCTGAACAAAATCTATTGTATTTCACCAGTTAGACCTCCCTTTTGGTGTGGGTCACTTTTGTCAACACTAAGGTAGAGTGTAATGTGTCTATTTAACTTTTGTATATTTTGTAATAGTTGAGCTATAGAAAATCTAATACATTTTTTATTTAAAAAAAAAACATGTGGATACATGTTGATTGTCAACAGCTATATATCATTATAGCAATTGACATGGATTTCAATTCATATCTATATTGCCTCTCTCTCTCTCTCTCTCTCTCTCCTTTCTTCCTCTTTCTTTTTGTTTCTCATAATTCCTAAATTTCATAGACTCATAATCCCACATTGATATTCATCACCTTGTTGTTTTACACATGACAAAGTCTCAAAGAGAGAGGAATTGTTTTAGCGTTTGATAGGATTGGTGACGATTGAAAAAAAGACCCGCTGCCTCTCCATATTTTTAGAACATTGTACATTGAAAAAAGAAGAAAACTAGGCTTAAACGGTGGGCTTTGACTTCACCTCATCTTTATTTGAACGTCTCGTTTGCTCTCTCTCCAAGTTGCTTGTCATTTATGGTCTTGATGGCTCCCATTTGACTCTTTAATGCCTCCAGTTTTCACCCGAGGGCAGGGGTAGGCAACTCTCAATGGTTCTCTATAATCTTAAAAATTGGAATGCTTAACTTTGACTCTTTTATTTTTTTAAGAGCCACTTTTGTGTCATTTTATCTCTTAATAGAGTGCGTTTTAGCTTTTTTTATTTTTCATTCAACCTTTTTTTCTTCCATTATTACCAAGCCCTTTTCTAATTATAATTAGGTTCCCCGATAAATTTTAGTTGATTTTCAGCCTTTAACCTTTTTATATCTCTCTCTTTCTTTTTATTTGTGCCCAATTTCTTCAAAATTAAATAAAATGTCCTAATAAACCTTAATTATAATAAAATAAAATAAGTAAAAGCTACAATTAAGAGAAATTAGTCACTAATTAAATCTTATTATTGATAAACATCTAAAATTACAATTTAACTAAGATTAGTTAAGACAAAGGAATAGAGTTGAGAATAATAAATAAAAAATTAAAACTAAAAATTTGTAAATTGAACATAAAAAGTACAATGCAAAATAAATATGCTAAAAATGAAGGATACAATTGAAATAAATTGTATGCTATTGCGTATAAATAAATCTAAATTGAAATTAATTTGATGAAATAAAATAAAATAGGAGTTTGGACCAAATTAAGTATCAATACTATCCACTCCAACAAACTCACCTCATTAAGAGGCAACAAGTTATGGGTGAACAGGTGCAAAAGCTACAACAAACTCAATTCATCAATGAAGAATAATGCCTAGAGTGGCTGACAGATGTAGCTTTAGTGAGGAAGCTAAGAGGGAAATGGAGAATATACATTAACTTCACAAACCCGAATAAAGGTATGTCTTAAAGATAGCTACACTTCCCCTAAAATTAATTAATTTGTAGATATCATTTCTGGTCATTGATGGCTTATGCTTATTTAGGGTACAACTATATATGTGTTTACACCGAAAAATAGGTTCAGCCCATTTTTACTGTTTTGGGCCGAAAACTCGAAGCCCAAAGGAAAGCCCATAGTTCGAAATCCAAAAGTAGTCCATTGATCTTGGCCCATCAAATTCCAGTGTCCAGCAGAGAAGGATATAGTAGAGTTGGAGTTGGATTAGGAGTCTAGAAGTCCAAAATAAAAAGGAGATAGGATGATACACTTGATAGACACCAGCCCAAACTCTATCTCTATTGGATATGATAAAGTTTATCCAAATCTTTATCTATACCTAGAAAGATAAAATTTTATCAGGATTACAAGTTTGAATTGGAGTAGGACACTCATAATCGGTGGCTATAAATAGAAGTTTTGAAGCAGAAAGAAGGGCTCCAACATCTCACATATCAAAGCTTGGCATCCTAGCAAACCTATTTAGCTTATTTCTTTTTCGGCAATCTTTTATTTTCCCTTAGCCTATTTCTTTCCTTTTCAATTGTTCTCAGCAAATTTTTGATTTCTTAGTCATTGCGTTTTGCCGACTTGTTGATCAATAAAGCAAAGTTCTTTCTTTTAGATTTTTGTCCCTTGCTAGCAATACACAGTCGTTTTGATTTCAGTCAGATTACGAGGCGCAATATTTTTCCTTATTTCTTTAGTTTGGAAATACTTTAAATTCCTGGCATGCTCGCAAATCGAAACAAAGGACTACGTGTTAACCTTTAATCAAAATAAAGGCAAACATATTTTTAGCACGCCTGGTGGGACCACCCAATGAAGAGAACAAGATCTAGTAAGAGTACTGACATTTCCATTAGTGGAGGTGATGAGATAGAAAACGTTGCAACAGCAACGCAGGAAGACGAACCTCAATCCGTTGAGTTAAGTCAAGCAAGCAACATTGAGATCCTTTTAACAAAGGTTCTGGAGGCCATAGCGAAATCGACATCTAAGACAGACACTTTCTTGAACACTATGGGGAGTAACCAGCAGGAGCTTTTAGCCGCTGTCAGCGAATCTGCTATGCCAGGAAAAGACAAATGCATAGGCGGGGAAGAGTCAAGCAAGA
The DNA here is from genome assembly GCA_027563885.1 of Erythroxylum longipes. Taxonomy (NCBI): domain Eukaryota; kingdom Viridiplantae; phylum Streptophyta; class Magnoliopsida; order Malpighiales; family Erythroxylaceae; genus Erythroxylum; species Erythroxylum longipes. Next base: position 20,752,138 of record JAOQMS010000178.1, read on the forward strand.
CACTGCGTCAAGCTGAATCGCAGGCCAGCAAGTTACCAGTGGCCGCGAAAAATCAGTTAGTGGCGCTCACGGTCACTCCAACTGGGGGTGAAGGGTCGTCAGCCAAAGTGACCAAGTTGGGAAAAACTTCTCCCGTGAAGACGCTCGGGGGGAAATCCACCAGGGTTGACAGACCCAACAAAGAGAAACAGCCGGTGACCACCTACTAGCCACCGCACAGAAGGGATGAGATATCGATTGCTGCCTTGCCTCCGGTGTCTATCAACCATAGGGCCCCTGTTTAGTTCCACAGTCACACTGGACCAACGACTCAACCTCACTTCTATGAAGAGGGAATGAACTCAGGGGGCAATGGGAGTCTGGTGACCAACCAGATGTAGGCGCTCCCAAGGAGTACAAGTCACCAGGCTGTTCAGCAGCCGGTGACCATAGGCCAGGCGATGTATGGGCAAAATACTCAGACGATAGATCACGTTTTACTTACCAAGGAGGAGATGAAAGCCAAAGACTATTGCAAATATCATAACGCATGGACTCATTCCACCAACATGTGCTGGACCTTTAGGAACGTGATTCAGGATCACATCAACAGGAAAATTCTCAAGTTCCCAGAAGAGGCAATGCTCATTGAAAAAAATCCATTCCCGGTGGGGTCAGTGAACGTAGCAAGTGTTGACATAAGGAATGACCTCAACCAAAAAAGGAGCCAGAAGCATACGAATCAAGTTTGGAGGCTGAAACGGTGGAACATGTGGAAAAAAAAAGACAACCTGACCACTGCCTCTGAAAGTCAAGAGAGAGTCAGTACACTGGAAAGGATCAGTAGTCGGGTCACCAGAAATAACAGGGGAGCTGGTGACCAGGTAGCCATCAGCACTGGTAGTCACCCAAAATTTATTAAGCCACCGATGCCCAAAAAAGCTAGAGAGTGGATTTGGGTGGAAAGCAAAAGGAGAGATAAAAAGGAAATACTTACTGCTGCTCAAAAAAATGCTAAAACAAATAAAAGAAGGTTACAGCACAAGAAGTTGGCCGAGAGACTATTCCAGGAAAAAGAAGAACTGGAGATAGAACTTCAGGTTTAGGCCATGGCTCACTTGGTGGAAAAACAAGAGATGCTTAATAAAGGGAAGAAGTTGGCCAGCATGACCAAGCAAATGGTTGAGCACTGTGAAGGAGAAATTCAAAGGAACAAATTCAGAAGGAAGGCTACAGAGGATGTTGGAATTGAGGACCAGGAAGAAAGTTACTTTAACGTCGGTGATGTCCCTGTTTATTACCTGGGAGCTGCTTCGGTGTTATTACCAGCTATTTTTCTCCGTGCCGATCCTGACAACGAGGTGAAAGGCAGGTTGAGAGATGAAGAAAAAGTTTCGGCTGCAGAAGAAGAACAAAGTCCAGCGGAGAAATTCTCAGAGAAAATGCAGGAGACTAAGGACAGCTAAACTATGACATTCGACAAGCTGTTAACAGTGAATCACACTAAGTCACTGTACATACGGGCTTGTGTCAACGGGAAGCCACTGAACAGAGTTTGGTAGACAATGGAGCAGCTGTAAACGTGATCCCCTCGAAAGTGCTATTAGGACTTGGGAAACAAGAAGAGGACATCATCACCACAGACCTAGTGGTGACTGTAGTAACTAGGGACGTGGTAAGAATGTTGAGAGTAGTTCTACTACAAATAACAATGGGGAGTAAGACATGTGTGTCTGCCTTTTTTGTAATTAACACTAACGCAAGTTACAAGTTGCTTCTGGGCAGAGACTGGATTCACGTAAACATGTGTGTGCTGTCTTCCCTCCACTAATTTTTATTGTTCTGGCATGGCAACAAATGGTTAAGGCAGACAATAATCCTTTCAGTGCTGAAGTCAATTTGGTGGATGCCTGCTACTACCATGGAGACACCACGCCAATTACTTTTGGAGGTTTGGACAAAGAGGGCAAGCCTACGCTGATGAAATTCGCCAAGGACAAGCATTTGATACTTCAAGCAACCGGTGTCAATGAGAAAAATAAAAGCATCAGGCCTCTTAGGCTAATGGAAGGAGACGCAGGCCAACCAGGCCAATGATGACTCAAGGAAGTAAAGAAGGGTGGCCAGTGGCTGCAATGGCCATCCAGGAAACAATTTTGCAGCAGGCCGAGAAACAGTTAATGGCCAACCATAAAAGGTAGATTTTCTGAATAGAGTTAGTTTATGAAGGGTAAATCCCAGAAATAATAAGAGATGAAATAATTCTAGAGGAGCTACAAGTTGTGTCACCCAAAATGGAAGATGAGAGGCTTCAAATGAAGGACCCTTTGGAAGAAATCAACTTGAATACTGCCGAAGATCCTAAAGTAACATACATCAGTGGGCTTATTAATAAGGAGTTGCGTGAAGAAATAATTAAGTTGCTTCACGAGTATAAAGACTATTTTGCATGGGATTACAAAGATATGTCAGGCTTAAGTTGGAGTTTGGTTGAACACCGACCGCCCATCAAACCTGAATTCCACCCTTTTCAACAACCATCCAGGAGAATGTCCAAGTAAGTAGAGATGAAGGTGGAAGAAGAAATAGAGAGACTTCTCAAAGTAGGCTTCATTAGACCAGCTAAGTATACCGAGTGGCTGGCAAATATAGTCTCCGTAGTCAAGAAAAACGAAAAAATTAGAGTATGTGTAGATTTTCGGGACTTGAATGCCGCCACACCTAAGGATGTGTATGTAATGCCGATTAGTGACATGCTTATTGATGCCACTACCAACCATAAAATATTAACATTTTGGGATTGTTTTGCTGGTTATAATCAGATCAAAATTGCCGAAAGTGATATTCATAAAACAGCGATCCGGTGTCCAGGAGCAATCGGCACATTCGAATGGGTTATGATGCCGTTTGGGTTAAATAATGCAGGAGCTATTTATCAAAGAGCCATGAACCTCATTTTCCATGATATCATTAGAAAAATTGTTGAAGTCTACATCGATGACATGGTTATCAAGTCTAAAACACAGTGCGACCAAATAAAACATCTCAGGCAAGGATTCGAGAGACTGAGGAGACACCGGCTCAAGCTCAATCCTCTAAAGTGTGCCTTTGGAGTCAGGGATGAAAATTTTCTCAGATTCTAATCCATCAAAGGGGCGTGGAGGTTGACGATAACAAAGCGTCCAAAAGCTACTCTAAGCAAAGGCATCAGCTAAATGATTTTCTAAATAAGTCAAGAGCCACCATAGGGCTTATGCCTCTAAGCTCAATGGTGCAGGGGGCAGTTGTTTACACCGAAAAATAGGTTCGACCTATTTTTACTGTTTTGGGCCGAAAACTCGAAGCCTAAAGGAAATCCCATAGTTCGAAGTCCAAAAGTAGTCCATTGATCTTGGCCCATCAGATTCCAGTGTCCAGCAGAGAAGGATGTAGTAGCGTTGGAGTTGGATTGAGAGTCTAGAAGTCCAAGATAAAAAGGAGATAGGATGATACACTTGATAGACACCAGCCCAAACTCTATCTCTATTGGATATGATAAAGTTTATCCAAATCTTTATCTATACCTAGGAAGATAAAATTTTATCAGGATTATAAGTATGAATTGGAGTAGGACACTCGTCATCGGTGGCTATAAGTAGAAGTTTCGAAGCAGAAAGAAGGGCTCCAACATCTCACATGTAACATCCCGTTTCCATATAACGGGTTGAATTATAGAAACGGGTACGCGTGAGAAATTAGGAAAAATACATCTCATGCTCATGCAAATATGAATAGTGATTTTTGCACATGAAAAATGTTTGTACATGCATTCATGACATTTTTTCGGTATTATTGTGAATAAATGGAATTTTTGAAAAATAGGCTTGAGTGTGTAAAAAATTGAATTGGAGAGGATCAATGGGGTTTTGAGATTTTTAGAGAATTTTAGAAATTTTCCGGGAATTTTTCGGAGTCATTTCCGGACCCGAAAAACTGTCAAGACACAGGATAGAGGTCTACCGGTAGTGAAAATAACTGTTCAATGGCACTGGAAACCTAGACATGGGGAATTAAGAATTTTTGAATTGAGCCATTAGAATTTTGGAGAGAAATTGGAATTGAATTGGGAAGAAATTTAGTGAGCCAATGAGAGTGTGACATGTGGCAAGTGACACATG
>JAOQMS010000178.1:20798530-20827999 GCA_027563885.1 Erythroxylum longipes
GATTTTGAAGGGAATTTATGACAATTTGTATACGGATTATCTTCTATTGGATCAATGAGTTATCCTATTTTGTTTTTACATACTGTACCTTGTTCTTTCGTTTCTTTTTGGACTCTCTGTACCCTCCTAGGCATCTAGTTAGTCATCAAGGGTAATAATGGAATAAATATATTGATCCTTTAATCAAAGTGGCAGTTACAAGTTGGATGATTTCCTGTGTAAGTACTGTGTAATAATTATTACGCAGTACTTACACATTTTAATATGCAGTACTTACAAAGTACTTACACATTAATTATTACACAGTACTTAAATTAATATGTAGATACATATTTTAAATTAATTTAAAATATGTATCTGCATATTTTATAAATTAACAAAAGTGTTAATTTATTATAATAAGATGCAGATACATATTTTAAATTAATTTGTAAAATTTATTATAATAATATACATGTGAGTGATCTTAAAAAAAGATGCACAAAGCAAATTGTAAGCTTATTTTTTAACTAAAAAATGCTAGGAGTTTTTGGACGTAAAAAATTGTTTAAAAGTGAAAATTATCAATAGAGAAAAGTATCTAAAAGCTTACACAAAGCATCTAAAATAGCATTTATGTGTCTAAGAAAACTGTCGAGAATGTATGTTTTCGACACATCTATGTGTAAATAGATTTTTGACGCTTAGATGCGTAAAAAATATATGTTTTTTCGACGCATCTATGTGTAAATAGATTTTTCACGCTTAGATTTTCAACTCTTAGATGCATAAAAAATATATGTTTTTTCGACACATCTATGTGTCTAAGAAAACCGTCGAAAATAATTTTTGTGACACTTGTTTTTTCTACGCTTTATAAAGCATCTAAAATTATTTTGAGGACGCAAAAAAGCATCTAAAAACTCCACCTTTTGTGTCTTTAAACTTCATATTATGTTGTAGTGACATAGGATTGAATTATAATAAAAAATCATGCATAAAAAAGTTAGTCAAAATCACTTTGACATTCATAAATATTTAAGTGATCATGATATGTTACTAGACATCAATCTTGATATATGGATATAAATTATTTAATTAGAGAAATAAAGACAAATTAAACAACTATAATTTATCTAATCCTAAATATGATTTAGGATTACAATTTGTATCTATTGCCAACATATTTAGGAACCTAATGGGTCACACATAAAGAAGAGGTTGAAGAGAGCAAAGTTATTATAATCAAGTTAGATTTGATTGTAAAGTGTGAGAAACTTTATGATTAAATATGAAATTAAATTAAATTTCAATTAAATTACTAAAATGTCCATAATAAATGATAAATAGGCATAAGCTCTAATAGAGCTAGCACTCCTTGATTAATCCTCTCTATAACAGTTTACAGAGCTCTCTCAACTCATTCTGTGAATACTATTAAAGGTCGAAAATTTGCGCGTCTGCGGTGATTGAGATGAGCTAGTTTTGAAAACGATTAGAGGGATATGAAAAGAATATAATCAAGCTTTGGAATAAGGTACAAATTAATATTCATGCTTGTTACGATTTAATTGTTAAATCATTTTTAGAATTAAAGTGATTTTATTCTAAAAATGATTTTGGTTTTTGAGAAATCAAAATACGAAAAAGTTTATTATTATTCTGCTGCAGTCAAGATTGAATCTAGGCCCGATTCCCAACAGTGGCATCAGACCTAACTTTAATTCTATAATTTGATTAATTCTAGTTGATCTTGAATTTTGGAATTGAAATATAAACTCTAATAAAAATTAGATTTAGATCTGATTAATTTTATTATGCAAATTTCAAATTAAAAGTTTTGAAAACCTTCATTCAATTTAGAATTGAATCACCAATATGATTGTTGCAAAATTAGTTTCATGAACTATTAAACATATTAAAATACCCAAGACCCAGAATATGAATATAGAAAAATTGTGAAGACTATAATTGTTTTGGAATAAGTTCTGGAGTTATGTGATTTTTGATTATTACTATTGGAGAAGCTGTAGACATGGCGTCAAAACTGTGGATAGGTGTTAGCTCCTTAGCATATGAAGGCACTTCACAACTAGCTAGAAATGGACCTTGGGTGGAAGGTTAGCTAGATCACATACATGGAGGTGGCCTGCAAAAGCTCCAAGGTGACTTAGCACGTTACATCAAGCATGGTGTAAGTTTTGGTAGAGTTTCGAACCGTGTACGAGCTGAAATGGCTAAGGCTAAGTTCTTGATGGACTAAGGACTTAGTAGGTGCTCAAATAGACAAACCACTGGACTTGACATGGGTAAGCATTGGGTCAGACCGGTGTGTTATAATTGGCTTTGGTTAGATGACTCATCATCAACGGATAGAGATCTTGGGGATCTTAGATGATATGGCGGATAAGATTATGAAGGATAAACATCAGTGCTAAAAGATAAAGACCATGTGGGGGATCATTTGAAGATAGTATACATCTTTATAGATAGGGATAGATCATATGTAATCTTTTATCTTGTTAGTTGGGATGTAGATATACCTTATCAAATAGAGTCTTATTTATATGGGGATGTAATCTTATAGGATAATGATGTAATCTGATAGGATAAGATGTGATCATAGGTATTATAGTTCTATTAGGATTCTAACTTATTCCCCAAGCCTTAATGCCTATATATAGCTCATTTAAGCGTTGCTCCTCACATAGAGTTGAGAGAGCATTCCTTTGTATACTTTGAGGAAAATAATAAAGGTTTAGCATTATTTCTATATCTCTACTTTGCTTCTATTATTGCCATTATTATTGTTTTCTTTGTTTTCTTGTGAGTGTAAGAGTTAAACACTGCGAGGGTCGTGAGGTGTTCGGTGATCATGTAAGAAAGGCGGAGTCTTGCTTAAATAGATCTAAGTCAGATCTGTTTTGTGCAAAGGAGTAGGCATGACTTGTGGATAAGTTCGATGCTTAAGAAGAACTTTATAATAATTGGTATCAGAGCCATAATTTCAAGATGGTAGGAGGAAATAATCTAACAGAGCGTGTCAACAGAGTGGAGACACTCATTGGCCTAATTCCTCAGGGGGAGGAGGAGCTCACTTTCTACAGCATTCAGATGGAGACGTTGGCGGAATAAATCCATATATTAGCGGTACTCCCCACCCCGTAGCCATCCCTACATGTACCTCATATAGGATGTCCCCGTTGGAGTTAAGGGAGCTTTAAAAGCAACTTGGTGAACTGTTAGAGGCAGGGTTCGCATGGTGCCCTAGTGTTGTTCCAGAAGAAGAAAAATGGAACCCTTCAAATGTGAGTGGACTATCAAGCGTTGAATAAGGTAACAATAAAAAGCAAGTATCCTATTCCCTTAGTTCAAGATTTAATGGCAAGATTGTGAAGGCTTTGATTTTCACAAAGCTGGATCTTCAGAGTGGGTATTGATAAGTGCGGATAGCCAAGGGAGATGAACAAAAGATAACATGCGTGACTCAGTATAGATCATACGAATTTTTAGTCATGTCGTTCAGATTGACTAATACCCCTACGACATTTTGCAACCTAATGAACGATGTGTTGTATGATTTCCTTGATGAGTTTGCAGGGGTGTATCTAGACGACGTCGTGGTGTAAAGTATAGACATGGTTGAGCATGTAGAGAACTTGAGGAAAGTGTTTGAGTTGTTGAAGCAACACAAACTCTATGTAAAGATGGAGAAGTGTGAGTTTGCACAGTCAGAGATCAGATTCTTAGGTTAGTTGGTGAGCAAGGATCAGGACAGGATGGATCTAAAAAAGGTGAAGGTGATAGTTGAGTGGCAGGTTCCTACGACAGTACAATAATTACAAAGTTTTCTTGGACTGGCGAACTACTATAGGAATTTTTCTTTAGCAACACCACTCTTGCTAAAGAAAAAGCAAGAGTGGTGTTAGTCGATTTCATGTCAAGAGGCATTTGAAATACTTAAAGCTGCTATCTCAACCGAACTTTTGTTGAAGCTACCAGAGTTTGATCTTCCATTTGAGGTACAGATGGATGCATCGGATAATGCCGATGGTAGAGTCCTAGTATAAGAAGGTCATCTCATAGCATTTAAGAGTCAAAAGCTCAATGGTGCAGAGTAGCGATACTCGATGCATGAGAAGGAGATGCTCGTGGTGGTGCATTGCCTTGAGACATGGAGAGTTTATTTATTGGGAACCAAGTTTGTTGTTCGTATGGACAATGTTGCTAACACGTTTTTTAGGACCCAAAAGAAGTTGTCTACTAAGCAAGCCCAGTGGTAGGAGTTCCTTGCAGAATATGACTTCTTACGGGAGCATAAACGGGGGAGACATAACTATGTGACGGATGCCTGATTGGGTAGTTTGGTTGTGTGTAAGTTTTAATTAATAACCCTTGATAATCTATAAGCGCACAGTTCGTTAGCATAGTATAAAAGGTGTCGATCCCATGAGGATAGAGTTAATCTAATCCTAAAATCTAAGGCCAAAAACAAATCATAGAAATTCAAAATGCAACGAAACTAAAACGAGAATTTAATTTAATCAATCAAATTAAGACTCAAATATGAATATGTTAATTATTGAGCAGTTGCAACATACCCAATAATCAACTGAAAGAAATTACCTGTAACATCCCGTTACCTATATTGAGGCTAGAATAGTAAATATAAGATATTAGTAAGAAATTAGAAAATGCATTACATGCTCATGCATTATATGATATGCTAATACTCTTGAATATTGAAATTTTGCTCATGAAAATAATTGTATATGCATTTATAGACATTCCGGGTATAAATTTTTATAAATGTGGTTTTTATTGAGAATTGTGGATTTTATATGTTGAAAATTGATTTGGATAGTGTGTTTAGTAATTTAGAATTTTTGGAGAATTTTAGAAAAATTTCTAAAAATTTGAGTAATTTTGGACTAGGAAAAATGCCAAGTGGCAAGACAATTGATAAATAGCAGTATAATTAAGAGTCAAATGGCAGGGAAAATGTTTATTAATGAATTTGGGATTTAATGACATATGCCATTGAAATTTGGAGACAATTGGAGTAGAAATTTGTTTTGAATGGACTAGTTTAATAAAAGAACCAATTTTGAGCCAATAGGGATAGGACATGTGGCAAGTGACATGTGTCACTTGCCAAACAATGCCCTACCCCACAATGGTTTTAATTTTGCAAGACCATTTAATTTGTTTTCATTCTTACTTCTCTTCTTCCCATTTTCGTGGCTTTCTTCTTCTTTTTTATTTTCATTCCCACGATTTTTCTCACCTAACTATCAACACCTTGCTCTCGTCTTTCATTTGCTACTCTTATCTTGTTCTTTTCTTCATTTCTCACTAAAGACCCAACCTCCCAACCTCCATGATGATGTACGTGAGTTGTATGAGAAGTTAGGGTTAGGATTTGGAGCTAAATCAAGTAAGTGATGTTTTGATCTTCATGGGTTAGTGTAAATGGAACATGTATGATGAGTAATTTGAGATTGATGGATTGATCATGAATTTATATGTATGTGTTGTGGATGAAGAATAAATATTGTTGATGTCTTGTTTTGAGTATATGATTTGTTAATAATTAATAAGTTGTTGTTGTTGAGATGATTTTTTAGATAAAAAGGTCATTATGATGAATGTGTGTATGATGTGTTTTGTTTTTAGTGTATATGATCAAGCATGGATTTAAATTGTGTGTAGATGATATTGAAATGTAATTGGGGTATAATTGAAGAAGAAATGATGTGGATATAACTTAGAAGTGATAGACTAAGCTAAAGAGATGAATTAGGATGAAATTGATGATGAGGAGTGCTGGAAATATGTTAGATGTAGTGTTGCTACTAAACATACATCTGTAATTTAGACATATCTTAACCTACGGATATCCAAATAGGATGATTGTTGATTTATATTAAACAAGAAACGAATGGCTACAATTTTTATGAAGAAATTGAGTTTGAATTTTGTCTTTAAGAGTGGTGAAATTTGTCTTGAAGTTGAGTTTTGGATTATGCTCTGTTTCTGAATAGTATGTAGTAAATTGTGTATAACTTTCAAAATACTAAGCCAAATTGTATAAACTTAGTTTCTTTAGAATATTAGGACATAGATGAACAATTTATTAGAAGAAGACTTTACCAAAAAACCTCATTTTCTAGGTGTAAAATGGAAGTGAAGTTTGGAAAAAATATGAAGATAGAAGAAGGAGTGCTTCAGCTCTGAAGCAGGTCGCGATCGCGACTCTGCTAGGCGACTGCGAACAGTCGCGATGGCGACGCGTTGCGATCGCGACCCGAGGGTGATATGCAGGAGATTTTTTTTTCTGAACATGTGTTGGTATTTTGATGATATCTTGAGTTGTAGATGTCCAAATGAGTTGATTCTTAATTCAGATTAAACTAGAGACATAATTCTACAACTTTCTTGAAGAAGTATAAATTTAATTCTGTCTCTAATACTTTCAAAATCTGGTGCGAAATTGAGTCTTGATTGAGGTTGGAGTACTACTCGAGACAGAAATTATATCTAGATGCTTTCATAAAAATTGAATGGATATAGGTTGAATTAGACAAAAGTTTCTTCACAAAAGTTGTATTACATTCTCTTATCTTTCAATTGGTACTAAGTTTGTAATTTTAAGATATCTGAGTCGAAAATTATGATTTGTACAATTTGAGGGTATGATCATGAACTAGCCAAAAGTTCAATTATACATAGTTTGTGGTATTGTGAGCATAACTCATAGGATACTGAACCAAATTGAATGATCTTTGTGTCATTAGAAAATTAAGATATAGAAGAACATTGTTTTAGAAGAAAGTACCCATGAATTTCTTAAATTGATTGATTGATTATGAGATACATTCCATACATGAATGCATGATCAGATAATGAGAGTTATGAGCTGAGTAGCCACCGAAAACAAGCTCAAATTTCTGAATGTGATTAAGAGCCAAAGGCTCACTATGTAAAATGAGCCTTGTATCCCCAACGAATAAGGGACAGTATGAATAAGCCCGGTATCCACAATGGATACGGGACAGTTTAGGTACTCGGTCACAACAATATAATAATTTGAAAAGAGTCACATGTGCATTCCATATTCTTTTTATTAAGTATGTTTGATTGATTGAAATGCAATTGTCTAACTCTTAAATGAGAATGTGATATGTGATATTATATGTAAAAATGCAATGATGTGAATTATCTGCTATGTGAAATGATATGTTGCATGAATTGAGTGAACCATCGATGATGGTTACCTTATCTGAGTTTGTAAAACTCACCCAAAATTTGCACGTTGACATTTCAGGACTGAGAGAGGATTCTAGCTACTGAGAGATCATACAAAAAACTTAATTCTTGTACTTTTGTGAAGAAGATATGGCTCAAAGGTCGGTCAGCTGGACTGAAGGATTTAGTTAGATCTTTTATATTTCCTCTTTCATATAGTATATTTTGTATTAGGAGATGATGATGTACATGTACAGATTTTTGAAAGCTACAATGTATGTACATTCAGCTTTATGAAATGAAAAGAGGAAATTTGTTTTAAAAATTTGGTGGCTTTCTTGTATGATAGTAGACGCCATGATTAAGCGGGATAAATTACCATGTGATAAAGTAAGGTATGTACTAGAATGTCATAAAGATGTTCCGGTATGTACCTTATAGCAGTGGGGGTGTTACATTACCAATTGAGAGAAAGGGAATTTTACCTATCCTTAATGCTAAACTAATCGATTATGAATTATTAGATTGTTTGTTCTGGACTATCCTAGGGTTGATTACTCTCTCTCGAGTTATAACCATGAATCCTATATCATAAACCTTAATCAGTTTATGGAAGTTGCAATTTCTCAATTCACAGCCTATCCAAAACCTTAATTAGTTTTAAAGTTCTATAATAAACTATCGGAAACCTATGCAAAATCTTTCTTCATACAATTTCTTGATCTAATTCAATTCTAGTTTTATTAAATCAACTAACTCCCATTAGTCCAATTTAATCGTTTTTCATTTGATTCACCCTCTCAGTTTATTACCGAATTATGCAATCGGAGAATCAAACCACAACGAATCCAATAAACACATAAACAATCATATTTTATTAATTCAAGAATAAAATTCCGAAAGTAAGTTTAAAACATCCTCAACATTCTAGATCCTATCATCAACTATTCAATCCAATTCTATACAATGATAAAACTGAAAATAAATAGGAAATACAATCTAAATGGAGGACAAGAAGCAGCAACATCTAGAAATCTCCTAATCCGGGAAGTACATCAAGTCAACTTCTTCTTCTCTTCTCTCTTCCTTCTTCTCTTCCTCTAATTCTCTATAAGGTTTCCCAAGGTCACTGATGCCAAAGCTCCTCTGCCTCTTTCTTTTGTTCTTTAAATATCCTTTTGTGTTCTGAGCAACCCTCGGGTTTTTTCGGGGTCCAAAAGGTCTAACTCCCTTTAAACTTAACATTTTTGAGTGTCTACGCATCTGCCTGACGCATGCCACGATCATGGGCCACTTCCTGAGCTTCTTTCATGATAGTGGCACTCAGGCCACGATTGTCGGCCATTCCTTAGGCTTTTGTCACGATCATAGCCTATTGTTTCAGCTTGAATGTCTCCGAAACTTCTCTGTTCTTCGATGTTGACCCTGAAACACTAGCATACACATCAAGGTACCTCAAAATCATAATAATTAAGCTCAAAGAATTATACTAACCCTTAAAACATAAATAATTAACAAACTAACACAATTCTAACTTAAACACATATTAAATGATTAAATTAACAACTAAATACATATCAATCTGTGCCCTAAAACACGATGCAATTTCTACTTATCAACATCCCCACAATTAAATGTTTGCTTGTCCTCAAGCAAACAAAACAAAACCACACAAAATCACAAAGCACACAATGCAATAATGAGGAAATGACTTCAACTTCATAGAATAAATTTAACTTTGAATACAAGCATTCAAGTTGTTCCAAATCATTAACATGTAAAATCTGCGTCTAGAAGCTCTGTACTAAATATATATATTAATCAAGACCCAAATGTCAAGTTATTCACCCTTTTCAATTGTACACATATATTAATAATTATTTGGTCATTTAAACTCTATAATTACTCCTTAGTAAGTTTTTACGAAAAGTCAAGTTATTTACAAGTTCGGTAGATTTTTATTAGAATACACACATTTTTATTTACTTTTTGTGGACATGGACCTAGTCTTTTACACGGAGGCAAACATTGGTGATGAATATTGATCCGGTTACTCGACTAAGTCATGTTTTAATTAGGCTACTTGGTTGGAACGTCATTATAGCCTTTTGATGTGAAGGTACACCTTTGTGATGCGTGTCGATTTAGTTACTTGGCTACATCATCTTCTCAACTAGCTACTAGCTCTATTCATAACCTGAAGGCCAATGGAATAGTTATTTATTTAAAATTAACAAACAATTTTTTTGTTTCTTGTTGCATACCTTATTGCTTTAGCTACTCATTTTCATGAAAAAATACTAGCAAAGCTAATTTAGTATAAAGACCTAAAATTATGAATGAATGTGACAACTTATAGGGTAATCAACTAACACTAAATCCTAATTAACTTGAATATTTAGCCAAAGAATCCAGATTACTAATTTTGCAAGCTAATGTCTCTTCATAACCTAATAGATTGTGCTCAAAATTAAATCGATTTGAATCCATCTAATCCATCGACACATTCACTTAATTCACAATATACAACCTAAACAAACTATCATACAATATGCAAAATTCACACTGAAAGCAAAACACATAACCCTCTCCACACTTGAACAACATATTGTCCTCAATGTGAGAAGGAGTCAAAAAAACATAAATGGAAGGAAGAAACATATAATAAATAAAATAAAAATAAAAATAAAGACTAAATTTAAATAAAAAGGGTTTGAAACAAGGTCTCACTATGATGGAGGTGAGGATGGTGTCTGTAATATCCCGTCTCTTGAATTGCTGAGGGATTAAAGTGTTAGATTACTGAGTCTCATGAGTTGCATCATGTAGAATGAATTTGGTAAATTTATGATATGATTTTATGATTGCATTCATATGCATAATATTATATGCACACATGAATTGTGAGTTAGACAAATTGCACTCAATTGACATATTCCGAGGTATGAAACTAAAATGAATGTGCATTTCCAATGTCTTGTACTTTGGTTTACCAATGACAAGAATTGATGGATTATGATTAGTAACTTGGAATTAATTTTTATAATTGAGAGATTGATGAATTAAAATATACATTTAGTCTAGGAAAAATGTCAAGTGGCAAGACAAGTTGTTACATGAAAAATTAGGATGACTAAGCCTATAAAATGAATGACATTTGGAATGAAAAATTAAGGGAAAAATGGCTTAGAGGTTGAATGAAAAATGGAAATACATTTAAGTGATAATTGGTAGCCAAACAGAAGGACATATGTACCATTTAAGGAGACAACATATAGCTTGCTTCCTTATAGGTTAAGTGTCTTTAAAGAAAGAGACACTCATCTTAACTTATCTAATGACACACGTATATGGCAAAGTCTTTCCTTAGATGTTTTTGTTGTAATTCATTCTTCTTCCTCCCTCACATTACCGAAATACACTCATAACCCTCACAGCTTTGAAATTCAGCTTTACCTCTGTTCATAGTCACTTCAAGATCTATATAAGATTTTGCTCAAAGATAGCTATAATATGCTGTCATCTCTTTTCCTTTGCTGAAATCATTCTACTTCCATCTTGCACTGGGATGATCTTGCATGCATGGAGGGTTAGGTTAGCTTGATGATTGAGGCAGAATTTGAGCTAAACAAGTAAGTAAAGTATTGTTCTTTGTGGCATGTCGGGATAGGACTTGATGATGGCTTAATTGGAGATGGATTGATGGTGATATTAGAGTGAAATAAGTGTTAAAAAATGACGTATGAATGATAGTTTTCTATTTTGTTTTTGCATGCATGAAAGACAATAGTTTATGAGTTGCAAAATGAATGATTTTGAGTTAGAATTGGAGCCAAAATTGATGAGGAATTGACAAATAATCAAGGTATAATTAATGGAATATTATGAAGATGTTTTGAATTTGGAATGAAGGTGTTAGAATCTAAAAAAAATTGAGGGAAATTGGATAGTGCACTTCGAGGCACTCATCCCACGATCATGGGAAGGTCCTTTACGATCATGGGCAATGCTTTGAAATGAAAAACTTCTGTTTTGTGTAATTGTTGAACCATATAAGGATAAGTCACTTTACATTAGTGTATTTGGACTTGATTGAGGCTTGAAATAAACCTAAATTGTTGTTTGATTCATTGGTTAAGGGTTTGATAAGTTTAGGTTATTAACTAATGTCATAACTTAAAGAATGGATTGTCTTGATATCAATGTATTGAAATATGGAAATTATGAGTTGTTAAGATGTTCTTATGAATGAAAATATGATTTAAAGGATATAAGTAATGTGTATTTTCTATAAATAAATGAACATTGGAGAACATGTAGTAGTTGTGAGTGAGAATTGGATAATTATATGAACGTATATGATTGATGAGTAAATCAAGCTTACATAAGGTTTAAACCTAATTGCAAAATGGTAGTATACAAGCTATAAAGTTTGAATGATCTGAAAGCGTATAAGTACATTCAAGATCTTTGTATATTAATACATACCCAAAAGGTCAATTGAGCATGTATTGAAACTTGATATATATAAATGTGAATGATTAAATAATCATATGATTGACAACTTAATGATGTGTGAAATATGTGTGTATTGCATGAAGATAGATACACAAGTTGATCATCAACATCCAGACATTGCTGGATCATTAAAGCAATAATTTATTTGGAGCGTACTGTGAGTTTACCTAGATGTTTCTCACTATGATTGAATTGTTTTTAGTTAACTTTCAGTTATTGAACTGTTACTTATATGATTGCTATAATTGTGGACATTGTTGGTCCGAGGAGTTTGATACTTGGGACTGTATATGGAAGTGTTTTCAAATTGTTTGTTTAATATGGAATGTGTACTCAATTGAATATTGAATGCCAGACTCAGGTCCGAAGAATGTGATAAATGACATGAGCACATTAAATGAAAAGTATTGATAGCATATTATATGAATTGATGCATTTCATAACATTGATATGCATGATCAGAGAAAGGAGTTATGATCGGAGTGACCAACGTGAAAAAGAGCTTTAAGCTCAGGATTGTGCATAAAGAGCCACAGGCTTAGTTAATAATGAGACCGATATCCATAATGGATATAGGACAGTAAATTAAATGGGCCCAGTATCCAAAACGGATACAGGACAGTAAATAGGCGCTCGATCACAACAAAGCAAAAATAAAATGGAGTCATATGTGCATTTGCATATACATCCTAATATGTATCATATGATTAAATTGAAATGAATTATTGAATTGTTTGAAATAAAATTGAAAAGTAAATGAGGATGTGTTGTGATATTACCTGATATACTTATGAGAGTATGATAATCTTGATGTACTTGATAAGGTATGATGAAATGTGATGTGATATTTAATACTGGATGATATGTAATACTTGTTGAATTAGGATATGACTTGTTTCTGTGTATCTGATTTGAGTGAATACATTGATGATGGTTCACTCACTGAGTTTGCAAACTCATCAAAATTGCAATGTTGATTTTTAGGTTCAAAGGAGATCTAGTTAGACTAATTGGATAAAAGCTACTGCAATTAGACATGAATTAGTGGTTGGGATCAGTTATACCTACAAATGTCTCTAGTCAT
The DNA here is from genome assembly GCA_027563885.1 of Erythroxylum longipes. Classification (NCBI taxonomy): domain Eukaryota; kingdom Viridiplantae; phylum Streptophyta; class Magnoliopsida; order Malpighiales; family Erythroxylaceae; genus Erythroxylum; species Erythroxylum longipes. The sequence goes on from JAOQMS010000178.1 coordinate 20,811,360, forward strand.
TATGCATCAAGAATAGCATTTCTCACCTATTTTCAAATGTATATATGAACTCTGAAGTGTAATGACATTTTTGATTTAATACGATTGTGAATGAAATGATTCAAAATGAATGTTTGAATTGCTTTTGATATGTGATGCCTTAAAATGTGGTAATGTGATCGTCTTAATGTACCATCCTCGTATAGTATGTTCTCGAATAATCGTTGATACATTTGGGTATATGCTCTATGAGAGTGGTACGTTACAGTGTCGGAGGTGGCAATTGAATGCCTTGAGCTTCGAAGTATCGATGAATATGACATATATCCTAGCTTTGACGTCGTTATGTTCGGGCCATCTCCTTCATCCTTTTAGAGTTCTTCGCAAGTGTATCTATAATTACTTGGTGTTAGCAGAGATTCTATCGAGAACTTTCTTCCAACCAGGCTCATCTGTGTCTTCTTCCTCTTCAGACTCCTCACTAGTCAAGTCCTCTTTTGCCTGCTGAGGCATCACTGTGCTAGAACTCACCTGACTAACCCTGATCTTCACATGAGTCTTTTGGCTAACGTCCCGAAGTTCTATGTTATGGGACTTAAGAATTTCAACACACCACAAATGATGGTGATTTAGGAAATTAGAGAGGTAGACGGTTAGGCCACTACCATCCATGCCATAGTACTCAGCAATGACGAAAACCAAGTACTAAATACCAAAATTGTTGCTCTTCTTACACAAAGTTGCAATAATAGCATTCAGCACATGTGTGGAGGTGCACACTGGGATGCTATGATCTATGCACCATAACGGAAAAAGTTCCTTTGTTGAGCACTTGTTGGTTTCTGATTTGTCCAAAACCATTTGATCCATGAATTTATGCAATAACAAATGGTCATGGGTTCTTATGATGTTATTGTGGGAATTTTTAGCATCGAATCGCTCTAACCCAGTGAGCTTATTCCAATAGCAAAAAGCATAAAAGTCATCATGCTGATCGATGATAGAAGATTTATGGAACTTGTAAATATCACACATGATTTCTATATTTGGCTCATAAGCTCGTCCCTGCAACCTAAACTACATTTCCTTAGGGTTAAGTGAAAATTTTGAGAGTGAGCCCCTGGTAGACAGGATATTGGAAGTGTATAAACTTCACCCCTGAATTCTTTCTGCAAGATTCTCTACCCTATCTCGCAATTCTAGCCTATCAAGTGTATCAAAATCAAAATATTTTAGGACTACTATTTGTTTAACATTAAGGGATTGGAAAGGAATACTTTCCTCCTCTATGTAGATTGGGAAGGGTGTTCTTAAGTCCATCACCCTTGGCCCAATACTTGATTTTGTCCCAATGATTGATTGCGCTTCACTGACTACTTGATTTGCGGTATGCTGGATTGCAAGTAAGTGGAAGTTAGAATAAAGTGTGGATTTGGAAGTTGGTTAGAGAGAGGTGAGAGTATTTAGAGGTTCTAATCTTAGATAGATAAAGTTAAAATGAAAGAGAGTGAAAAAGTGAAGTATGACATGAATATATAGGTGAAGGAAGGATAAAATGGTAAAAAATTAGCTGAAATTCATGTGGACGGTTTTACCCTACCGCAGGCCACGATCATAGCCTGCTATTTTCACTAAATTTTGTTTTTTTAATCTTTTGTCCTTCGACATATTCTCGAGATTACTTCCTAACTCTTTATAGCTCTTTCACCTCTCTTTTTCTTACTTCCTAGATCATCTATCTTATGTTGAAGTCTTATGCCTTCCCGACCTTATTTAGAAATGAAATAACCTAATTATGGAATTCAAACTATCTAAAAGTCAAAGGAAATAATATGGAATTAACAATCCATAGGTTGCCTTCCATGCAATGCTTCTTTTAACGTCAATAGCTCGACACTTTTCTGGTGCTTAAGGTGGTTCAAATGAATAGTGCAATGGTAGTGCAGTTATCGATCTTACCAATTGCATATGAGCTACCATGCCCTAGGTTCCACCTTCCTTCTGCTTCACCTTCCTCTGCTTTCTCCTCTGCGATCGTTTCTTTCTAAATACATTCCCAGGATCCTCAATATCTTCCCATTATCCTCGAGGTTTAGGTTTTTTGATGTTAGCTAGAAGTAAGGGAGAATTGTTGTCACTCTTTGACACAGTGGAGGTTAGTTAATGCTTTCCGACCCTCAGAGTTAGTTTAACCTATCAGCGTCAATTATTGAGTGAGTAGTAGCCAAAAATGGTCATCCAAGGACCATAGGGTTTCCACATCTTCTCCAATATCCAATATAAGGAAGTTTGCGGGGAAGGTAAAAATATCAATATGTACTTGCACATCCTTAATAATACCCTTCGGTTGATGAATTGTTTTGTCCACCATCTTCATTAACATCTTTATGGGTTCTAACTCTTCTAACCTCAATTTTTGACTAAAGGTATAGGGCATCATATTAATACTCGCTTCCAAATCTGCAAATGCCCTATTTGTTTTAACTCCATTGATACTGCAAGTAATGTAAAAATTCCTTAGATCCTCTTTCTTCTGTGCTATATTAGGGTTTTCTTCTGCTATATGCTCCTCAACCTTCTTCTTGATTGATTCCTTTAGTGTGAGCTTCGTTTGTAGTTTTTCTCTTATATCCTCAACCTTGTTTAATTCAACCTCTTTAGAATTCTCCATCGCTTTACTTGAAATTGACTTCCACTGAGCTAGAATAGAGTATGGAAGTTCAGGTCGAGATTCCTCGATTGGCTTAATTATGAACTCACTTGGAAGGAATTTCATAATTGCTTGTCCTTCTCTGTTATCTCCATCTTCTTTCGTATGTTTGAGTTTCTTTTCCTGGGTTTGAGTAATGGCATGATCCATTCCTTTGGGTTAGATTCGGTATTGCTTAGAAGGGTTCCTGCATTCCAATTGGAAATTGCCTCTACTAGTTGATCTACTTGGACCTCTAGATTGTGTATTGAAGAGGCGTGGTTGTTAGTAACTTGCTCTTTCAAGCTTCCAATGTGCATCCTCCATTCCTTCAATCTTATCTAAACTCCTATCCAAATTGGATTCCATTGAGCTCGGTTTATCTTGTTAAAATCCTGGTTTTCCTTGAGGCCTGAATTATCCTCCAACATTGTTCTTCCACGAGAAGTTAGGGTGATTCTTCCAGCCAAGGTTGTATGTGTTAGAGTAGGGATTGTTTACCCCTCCTGTTCCATATTGAGCTCCCATATAATTAACTTGCTCTAGATTGTTATACTTCATCAAAAAGCAATTTTCCATATCATGGTCCATTTATCCACAAAGTTCACACTTTAGTTGCATGGCTTTTACCAAATCTTAAGACGAAGCTTTCATGTTGTTAAGCTGTCAAGTTAAGTTGTCATCTTTTGCCTACATCTCCTTCATTTGATCAACAAATACAATTCCTTTTTCTTCTCAGAAAGTAATGGTTTGTTTACTCTGCTCGTTCGTCAATAAGTTGTTATTACTTGCCATCTCCTCTATTAATTTTTCTGCTTCATCTACCGTCTTTCTCATCAGTGATCCTCTTGAAGCTGCATCAATTGTGCCTCTCGTATGTGGGTTTACTCCATTATAGAATGTTTGTAACAAAAACTCCTTAGGTAAGTTATGGTGTAGGCATTTTTGTTGCAAATCCTTGTATCTTTCCCATGCTTCATAGATCGATTCGTCGTCACTTTGCTGGAAGGGGAAAATACTTGTCTAAAAAGGTACGAACTAGTTGATCCCAAGTGGTGACATTAGCTAGGTTGAGGGAGTGTTACCAGGCCTTTGCTTAATCTCTTAAGGTAAAAGGGAAAAGCATATTTCTTACCTCATCCTCAAACATTTGATGGTACCGAAAGGTATCACAGATTTCAAGGAAGTTTATTACATGTGCATTGGGATCTTCATTCGTTAGTCCATATATTTGCACATTCTGTTGAAGCATGTTTAGGAGGGCTGGTTTAATTTTGAAAGAGGCTGCTTGTAAAGATGGTCCAGCTACTCCTTGGTTAGCCGCATTGAACCTTGGTCTTATGAAATCTATCTTTGTTGACGTCTTTGATTCACTTCGTGATCCATATCTTGCTGAAATTCCTCGTCCATTATTGCTTTTGTGATTTCTTCTTCTTCTTCTTCTCACTGAGCTTCCTAATTGATCGTTCTAATTGAGTCATATCTAGCTATAAGGTTTTAGCTGCATGACTCGTTCTTCTCGTGACTCTTATATTTATGAAAAAGCACGGATTCTGAAATAGAAAGAAAGAAAGGATAGAAAAAACTAAATAAACGCCTTAAACTAAAGAATTAAACTAATCGCCTTCCCAGCAGCGGTGCCAAAAACTTGATCTGGTGGTTTGGTTATGTGTAAGTTTTAATTAATAACCCTTGATAATTCGTAAGTGCACCATTTGTTAGTATAGTATCAAAGGTATCGATCCCATAAGGAGGGAATTAATCTAATCCTAACATCTAAAGCCAGAAACAAATCATAGAAATTCAAAATGCAACGAAACTAAAATGAGAATTTGATTCATTCAGTCAAATTAAGACTTAAATATGAATATAGTAATTATTAAGCAGTTGCAACACACCCGATAATCAACTGAAAGAAATTACCAATTGATAAAAAGGGAATTTTAAATATCCTTAATGCTAACCTAACTAATTATGAATTACTGGATTGTTAGTTCTAGACTATCTTAAGGTTGATTACTCTCTCTCGAGTTATAACCATTAACCCTAAATCATAAACCTTAATCAGATTATGAAAGTTGCAATTTCTCAATTCATAGCCTATCCAAAACCTTAATTAGTTCTAAAGTACTATAATAAACTATCGGAAACCTATGCAAATCTCTCTTCACACAATTTCTATTTGGTTCAATTCTTGTTCTATTAAATCACCTAACTCTCGTTAGTCCAATTTAATTGTTTTTCATTCGATTAACCCTCTCAATTTATTACCTAATTATGCAATCACAAAATCAAAGCATAACAAATCCCATAAACACATAAATAATTAGAATTCATTAATTCAAGAATAAAATTCCGAAGATAAGTTTAAAACATCCTCAACATTCTAGATCCTACAATCAACTATTAAATCTAATTCTATACAATGATAAAATTGAAAATAAATAGGAAATACAATCTAAATAGAGGATGGAGGCAATGACGTCAAGAAACCTCCTGATTTGGGAAGTACGTTGAGTCAGCTTCTTCTCCTCTTCTCTATTCCTTCTTCTCTTCCTCTAGCTCTCGATGAATTCTCTCTAGGGTTTCTCAAGGTGGCTAATGCCAAAGCTCCTCTACTTCTTTTTCTTGTTCTTTAAATATCCCTTTGTGTTTTGAGTAGCCTAGGGTTTTTCTGGGATCCAAAAGATTTAAAAAATCCCTCGAAATTTGGCATTTTTGAGTGTTTGCTCATCTGCTCGACGTAGGTCATGACCATGGCCCTGCAGGCCATGATCGTGGACCAGTTCCTAGGCTTCCGTTAATGCCACGATCATAGGCCATTCCTTACACTTTTATCACAATCATGGCGTTCAAGACATGATCATGGGCTAACTCTGTTGCTTCTATCACGAGGCTTTTATTTCAGCTCTAATGTCTCTGAAACTTCTCTGTTCTTCTATGTTGACCCTGAAACACTAGAAAACCCATCAAAGTACCCAAAAACATAATAATGAAGCTCAAAGACTTATAGTGACCCACAAAACACTTAAAATATAAATAATTAACAAACTAACACAATTCTAACCTAAACACATACTAAATGATTGAATTAACAACTAAACACATATCAAATTATGCCCTAAAACATGATACAATTTACACTTACCAATGCATTGAGTCAGAAGGAGGTATTCGCGACCCTATATGCTATTACTAGGGTAGAGTCTAACATGTTGGAGAAAATCAAAGCTATGGCTCCATTGGACAACATATACCATAAGTTGATCTCATAAGTTAAGGAAGGTGTTGTGCGCAGGTTTTGGCTCAATGATGATAAGTTGTTAATGACTAAGATTAGTCAAGTTTACGTGCCATGTTTCGGTAGCTTGCAGAAACAATTATTAAAGGAGATGCATGACTCACAATGGACTGGTCACCCTAGAATTTAGAGGATGATAGCACTCCTAGCTCGTTCTTACCATTAGTCGAAGATGGAGAATGACATTGAGGTGTATATCAAGACGTGCTTCATGTGTCAGTTCGATAAAAAGGAGAGGAAAAAGGAAATTGGTTTTCTACAATCCTTATTCATTCTTGAAAGATCGTGGATGTCAGTTTCGATGGATTTCATAAGAGGGTTTCCAAAAGTGGACAACATGATGACAATCATAGTGATTGTAGATCGTTTCTCTAAGTATGGGATCTTCATGCCAGCACCAACATCATGTTCTTCAAATATTACGATGAAGTTATTCTATAAGAATGTGGTGAAATACTTTGGAGTCCCTACAAACATTGTGAGTGACCAAGACGCCAGCTTTACAAGCATATTCTGGATGTCCCTTTTCAACATGACGGGTTGCGATTTGAAGTTTTCAATGACAAATCACCCATAAATGAATGGCCAAACAGAGAGTATTAATGGTCTATTAGAGTAGTATTTAAGGCATTACGTAAGTGCAAGTCAATGTAATTGGTTAAGTTTAATTGATACTGCTTAGTTTTGCTATAACTTACACATATCTTTTGCAACAGAGAAGAGTCTCTTTGAGATAGTCTTAGGACAACAATCTCTTACTCCAGTCAAGATTGCACAATAAAGGACAGGTGGTAAGTGTCCCGCAGGGTACAAGTTCATGATGGAGAAGCAAGAGCTACTAGATGAGGTGAGGGATAGTCTTCGAAAGGCTTCTCAATGGATGAAGAAGCAAGCAGACTTATGGAGTAGAACGTTAGAGTTCGACATGGGAGATAAGGTACTGTTGAAACTTACCCCACATATTTGGAAGGAGATCTCGAGCAAGCAAGTGCATCATGGATTAGTGCTAAGTATGATGAACCGTTTGAGGTGCTGAATATGACATACAGGTTAAAGTTGCCCAAGAGATTGAAGGTACACCCTACTGTTTATGTTAATTTTCTTAAGCCTTACCATGAGGATGCATTAGATCCAAATAAGATTCAATGAAGAAAGCTCCACCGGTTGTGAGAAAACAGTGTGAGGATAAAGTAGAGAAGATCTTAGATCACCGAACAATGGGTTAATATAAGAAGAATAAGGGAAAGCCAATCATGAAAGCTACATACGAGAAAGATACGACCTTGTGGCAGTTTAAAGATTAGGTGAATGCCTACCTTTAAACTAGTTTGACGAGGGCATCGAGTTCATCTGGTGGGGGTGGTTTGTTAGCCCCTTAGCTTATGAAGACACTTCACAGCTAGTTAGAGACAGTCCTCGGGTGGAAGGTTAGTTGGATCACACGCATGGCAGTGGCATGCGAAAGCTCCAAGGTGACTTAGCTCATTAGATCAAACATAATGCGAGTTTTGGTAGAGTGACAGTGTGTGTTAAGTACATTGCAAAATTTATCTGACTCTGCAAACTAAAACTTGTAGTTAGGGTGAGTAAGGATCGAATCCACCGGGAATGTTTGATTAATTTTTGTAACCAAATTTAATTGATCCAAGGAAAATATAAAAGGGTATTTTTGGATTTTTAACAATTTAGAAATTAAAGTAAAAGTAAGCTATCAAAAACAAATTAAAACAAGTAATAAAAAATGATTAAACGGTCGAATATACTTAAGGTTCGGTTTTAGGTTCAATCTCGGCCTAAACACAATCAAGCATATTTCATCATCCTAACATCTTTACAACTCTCTTCAGATTATCGATCTGATACTAATAGAATGCTGTCCTAATCTCGATTTTCCTTTAGGTTTTGTTTAATGAAGAAATGATCATTAATTACACCTAACTAACAAATAACCTAGGATACGATCTTTAAGTTAAATTTGGTAGCCGCATTACGAAGTGGAAACCTAACTAACGAATAACCTAAGATGCGATCTCTAGGTTAAATTTGGCAGCCGTATTACGAAGTGGAAAACGATTAATATAAGCAGTAACCTCACACATTCGGGTTATCTAACCTAATTTATATTGTTCCTAACGATATGAGATCATTAGATGCTACTCACAAACATCAAAAGCAATGATTATGGATTACATTTAATGTTTTAGCAATAGGTTCCAAATAAAACAATCAAAATAATGTAGTAAGATCATTCATTCCAAAACCCAATCAAATCAACACCAACAACACAATAATCCGAAAAGAAATTACTACCTTAAAATTATAAAAATAGCTTAACCGTGACTAAGTGTCGATATTCCCGTTGAACCAACATCGGAAAGCTAGCCTTCCATCTCTATTTTTACGCTCCAAGTGTGACTCATCTTCTCTATGCTTCAGTGGTGAAAAACGAAGAAGGAGGACCTAGCACCTCCACCTCTATTATACTTCACGCTACTCTCTCTCCTCCCTCTTCTATCTGATTTACTGATTTAATTTATGGTCCATTTCTACTGTTCACTGTGCGTTTTGAGCAAAATGCAAACGATGCATTTAAGCGTTGAATGCAGAAGCGTTGTGCATTTAACGCATATGCCTGCGATGTGCGCAGACGTTGCCTACACTTAATGTAGGAACGTTGTACGCCTATGTTGTGCATAGGAACACACAACGACTGTGTACGCAGACGTTGTCTATGTTTAACACAGACATCTACCCTGAATGTGCAAGGTCATTTTGACCATTTTGCTTCTCACCAGTTGTTGTCGTTTCATACTTAATTTGTTGCCATTTTCTGCTCCATTAAATTGACATTTTTGCATGGCAAAAACATGCACTTGCATTGCTTTTTATGATTCTTCTTCTTTATGTTCCATTTTTCTTGCCTTCCTCTTATCTTTTAATTTTCTTCTTCTTACTACAGAAGAAAAGTGAAAATTAATCTTTGAAAAATGACCCATATATTGTGCTTTCGACTTACTTTAACTATTTTGCTTCCGAATTGTGCATAAAAGCACAAATGAGTCAAAGTGAGTATCTTAAGAATTTTTAAGGCATTAATCACGAAGTGTAGCATATCAAATGAATCAAAATTTAAAAACATATCGTGAATTTTTAGACCGTGTACAAGCTGACATAGCTAAGGCTAAGTTCTTGATGGACTAAGGTCTTAGTGGGTGCTCAAATGGACGAACCATGGCTAATGGACTTGACATGGGTAAGCATTGGATCAGACTAGTGTGCTATGACTGACTTTGGCTTGGATGACTCATCATCAACGGATAGAGATCGTGGGGATCTTGGATGACATGGCAGATAAGATCACAGAGGAAAAACATCAGCGTTAAAGGATAAAGACCACACGGGGGGATTATTTGAAGATAGTGGACATCTTCGTGGATATGGATAAATCATGTGTAATCTTTTATCTTGTTAGTTGGGATGTAGATAGACCTTATAAAATAGAGTCCTATTTAGCTGGGGATGTAATCTTATAGGATAATGATGTAATTTGATAGGATAAGATGTGATCATGGGTAGTAAGGTTTTGTTAGGATTCTAACTTGTTTCCTAAGCCTTAATGCCTATATATAGCTTATTTGAGCCTTGCTCCTCACATAGAGTTGAGAGAGCATTCCTTTATATACTTTGAGGAAAGTAATAAAGGTTTAGCATTATTGCTATATCTCTTCTTTGCTTCTATTGTTGCCATTATTATTGCTTTCGTTGTTTTCTTGCGAGTGTGAGAGTTAAACATAGCAAGAGTCATAAGGCGTTCGAGAATTAGAATGTCGGTCGACGATCACATGAGAAAGGCTGAGTCTTGCTTAAAAGGATCTAAATAAGATTGTCGTGAAAAGGAGTAGGCGCTACTTGTAGATAAGTTCAATGCTTAAGAATACCTTTGTAATAATAGGGGTGAATGTGTACTATTTTGATGTTTTTCATCATAATAAGCTTTACTATTGGGCGTCTATAGTTTTTGGTGGTTGCGACTGTTGGTGGCACAAGGAAGCACCATATGCCAGCAATGAAATAACGGTAAGAGGCATTGACACTGGTTGGCGTGAAAAAGCAATGGGCAGTAGTGTGTAGTGAGAACGCTTGTGAGGAGCTAAGACACGTGCAACATCTGTTGAGACGTAGCAAAGCATAGAGACTTGATTGCTGTTAGAGGAAACTTCGTTGGCGGAGCAGATGTGCGACGACTGGAGGCGTAACTGGTCTCCACTAGCGGTTGCTTTTTGCAACGATTGGTTGGAGCTGCTTCGACCAGTTGGGACAGACAACGACAGCTGGAGTCAAGACTAACATTGGTCGGGTGGCGGCAGGTTAGTCTTATTGGTAGCTAGGGTTTTGTCAGGTTTATGAAATTAAGGTAACTTGAAGAAGGAGCTTGTTTGGAAACATGTTTAAGATTAGGCATGTTTGGAAACATGTTTAGGAATAGGTATGTTTCACAACATAGATAACCTATTCTAGGGTTAAAACATGGATTTTTGGTTACAAGGATAAGTTTATTCTAGTATTAGAATAATTCTACTTTGGACATTATAATAATGATTCCAAAGTTAGATTTGGGCTTATATGGTTCTTGGATTTGATGTAATCTAGTTGTAGAGTATCCCACAACCAAACATAACTCAAAATTTAATTTCAAAATTAAAGTCTTCTCAATATGATTAAGAATAATAACTATATTGATTCTTCATTTAATTTTATAAAATTAATTAGTTCCAATTAGATTGAAATTAATTAATTAGACTGTTTAAAATTAAGAAATTTTTTCTTAAATAATTAAGAAAGGTGTTTCCTAATTAAATTTATTTATTTTAATTTGATTGAAATGAATTAAAAATTGAAATGAATTAAATTTATTTATTTTTTCGAGAATTATTATTATATTTATTTAGAAATTGTTTCTTTATATATAAATAATAAGTTTCTTGAATTATTAGAAAAGATATTTTTCTTGATTAACTTTTGAAAAGTGTTTTCATTTATTAATTAAGAAAAATGTCCTTTCTTTAATATTTTGAAAATAGTCTTCTAATTTATTAAAGAGAGATTTTCTAGTTAATTAAGAAATTAATCTTTAAATAAATAATGTAAAGAACTTTCTTAATTAAATTCAAAAGTGTTTTCTTTAATTTTGAAAGCAATTTTCTTTTAATATTATAAAAATATTTTTCTAGTTACGGAAAAGTAATTTCTAATGAAATTAGAAATAATTTTCTAATTGTATTAGAATGTGATAGTTATATAATTTTTAAAAAGAGTTTTTATAAATTATAATAAGTAAAAGGCATAATTTATTTAAATTGTTTTCAATCAAATTCTATTAAAGGAATCAAGATAATTGAAAATAGTTTCCAATTGGATTTGAAAATTGTTTTTAAATTGATTAACTTTTTCTAAGTTAGTCATTATTGTAATAACCATAAGTGCATGATGTAGTTGTAGTTAGTACTGGTAAGTATGGGTCAATCCCCCAAAGAGAATGAATACTAGTAATTACCATTATTCTATTATTTAGTTTATGAATTATTTGTGTTTTTTTAATTAAAAGACAATAAAACCTAAAGCAAATAAAATAAATGGGCAATGATTTTGAACAGAGAATTAAGGAAACACTAAGAAAATTGTGGATATCAGAAAGTTAGTATCTAGGTTTTGAACCCCCCTAAATTCTTCATCGATTGATCTTTTATTATGCAATTTTTTTGTTGATTTATCATAAGGTGGAGATTCTTATGATTCACTAATAGCTGACGTTGAGTCTACTAACAACTAAGGCTAATAGAGATAGATTGGAAGTTGTTTACTTATTCTAAGTCCAAGTACATAGATAATGTACTAAAGATGTTTAGTATTTGAGATATTTAATACTTGTGAAGTACTAAAGATATCCATTATTCTATGTATGAATTTATATTTGAGTTCAAGGTTATATGGATATTAACTTTAGAGGTAAATCCTAATTAAAGTCTATTTTACTTAGAAAAATATCATTTTAAGATTGGAACGCTTATAATGTAGCAACGGTTGCTAATTAAGCCATAATACATTTTTTATTTAGTAAAAGTGATTAATTTGATTAATAAGTTCTTTAATGAATTTGGAATAATTCCTTATACTGTTCAAGATAGTAATGTACTATGGAGCATTAGAGTCATTGGGCATGTAAAATGACCTGAGTTTTCGTTAAAGATCCAAGGATATATTCAGGAAATTTTTCTTAATTAAGATGAAAGTTGTAAGATTTAAGCAAACGGGAGAGTGTTGGTTTATATCCTATAGTTAATCGATTGGTTATAGTTTAGTGACAAAATAATTTAAACGCAATCTTTATCTTATACATATTTAGACATATATGATAAACTCAATGAGATAATTATACATTGCAAATAAAATTGACAATATTATAATTGTGAGATTCATATTATATTTATGTATTATCTCTAAATTGTTCCTAGTTATTGTTCTATTAAGACTAGACATTAATAGAACATAAAAGACTAGCACTCATTTTTTTCTTATAAAGAAAATAATCGATCTCATAGATTAAAATATGAAGATATTTAAACAATTATGTAGGTGTTTGTTAGAGAACAAGTTCACTGAACTGATCTCATATAAGAAATCTATTTAGAACATTACTTGTATGTCTATGAAAATTCTCATTGTGATGATTGTATAAGTGATCATTTGACTTGAGATTTTCAAAGTTATCTAGTATAGAGATTGTTATGTTTTGATACTACTTATGACCTATTATAATCAATGATAACTGGGTCAGTAGTTATTGGATGTAACATGAATTATATGGAAGTAGTTGAGTGATCAAGATATGATTTTTTACCCTAACGTAATTAGGGAGAATGTTTCATTGCTTTCAATTAGTATTGATTGAGGAAATCCTTGGCCAAGATGAAACGAAATTTTGTAAATAGTTTACAAATTTTATTAATTGAATCAATAGCTAATGGTTGAGAACTAATCTGATTGGACTTAAAACAAAGTAGACATTAATTTTATTATCTATGTCTAATCAGAACATTGCATTATGAAAAGATTGAATTACTCGGAAAAATCATATATAGAAAGGTAAGTCAAAACTACTTTGACATTTCGAAATATTTGGGTGATCATAATGTGTTGTTAGATGCTAATTTTGATATATGGATATAAATTACTTAATTTGAGAACTAAAAGAGTTTAATTTATTTAATCCTAAATATAATTTAGGGTTATAATTTGTATCCATTCTCAGATATTTGGGAACTTAATAGGTCATACATAAAGAACATGTTAAAAAGAGCAAAGTTATTTTAATCAAGTTGGACTCGATTGTAAAGTTTGAGAAACTTTATAATTAAATATGAATTATTTGATATATTGAATCTTATTAACGTATAATAGATATTTAATTAGAATTATTTTTAATTATAATTAAAGTCTAATTGAAAGTAAAATTTAATTTTAATTAAATTACTATAATGTCCAAAGCTTATTACAAATATATTTAAGTTCTAATAAAGCAAGCAATCATTGCTTAACAATTTTTGCAATAGTTACAGAGTTCTCTGAACTTATTCTGTGGATATCATTGGAGGTCAGATATTTGTGCAACTATGATAGTTGAGATAAGCTATTTTTAGAAATGGTTCAAAGGATACGACAAAAATATAATCAAACTTCATAATATAGGTACGAATTAAGATTCATGTTTTATTATGATTTAATTTTTAATCATTTTATAGAATTAAAGTGATTTTAGGAAAATCAAAATAAGAAAAAGTTTTATTATTATTTTGTTGTGGTTAGGATCATATCCAGGCTGTTTCCCAGCAAAGATATAATAAAGTTTATGAAATAAGATTTCCTTAAAATTTGGTTCCCAGTTTTAACAAAATAAAACCCAATTTTACAAAGACTTGTAACACTTAATGCATATTTACTCTCGCAAGTAGTCGGGGAACGCAGAGAAAACCTTCCTCCCGATGCTAGTGAGCATCGCTTACTTCCACTAGTCAAAGATTGATAGGCTCGCAGGTGTTGACGCCGGGCTAGCTGATAAACAGACCTAGGAGGAACTCAGTTAAGCCTAGATTAGTTTGAATTATTACGGGGATATTGCCACTTTGTTTGCATCATTCAACCTAAAATATTCTTTCCCTTCCTTTCAACCTGGAGGGTATCCTCTCTCGAAGTGGGATTTTTATAGATCATTTGGTGTTTAAGGTTCTCTCTCATGCCTCCGAAGCCAACCTAGTCCTGCTTTGGAGGAAGTTGTAGTTTCTCTTACTGCTCTGGTAGAAACAACGCAGAGTGAGCTGGAGGAACTGAAATCCTCAATGACTAAGAATCAGGAACTGGTGATAGCTATGTTTGTAGGACGTCTGGTATGTCTTCCAATGTCACAGTTACCTCTGCAACAAAATACTCAACCTTTGAAGTTTACTGTTGTGTTGCTATTTACCCTGGTTCCGTCGTCTTCATACTCGTCAGTCTCCTTCTCTACCTACGATTACTATACCATTTCAACCATCCAACCCCATTCCCACATTGCCTTTACCATCTTAGCCCATAGTTCATCAACCGTTACCTTCCTACTTAACCCTTTTTGTTCCCCTATATCCCTATATCGTCTACCTGTTTTATTTTTTCATACCCCACAAATTCCTATAGATCCTGGACCCATTTCTTTGTCATTTCCTTTTCCTCACCTTCCTCATAAACCCAATCTACCCTAAAACTACCTAAGTTGCAGTTTCAGACTTTTGATGGTACCAACCCTTTGCACCGACTTTCTCAATTCGTACAGTTTTTACTCTCTATTATGTTCCTCCAGATCAATGTATCACTTCATTTTATATACAAGGTAAAGTTATGTTTCTTAACCATCACCTTTAGACTTGGAAATCTTTTGCTCGTGCTTTAGAGCCAGCATTTCAGCAAAACAGACAATTGACAACAATTTTTTTGGTGACGATTTGCAAGCTTTTGGCAACGAATTGTATACTCATTGCAAAAGTCAACGTATTTGCGACGTTTTACGTAATCATCGCTAAAGGAATATATTTTGTGGCGATTTTCGCTAATCATCACAAAAGGATTAACATTTACCGACGTCTTGCCGAATTCGTTGCCAATGTTGGAGCCTTTTGCGACAATTATTGTTAATCGTCACTAAAAGAAAGTTAAAGATTTTATATCTTACGTTTTTTTTAGGAAAATTTTGATGAATTTTTGTGTGTAATAGTATTCTTAAAAATAACAATGTTAAAAAAATAAAATTTTAATTATAAGTGTGCTTAATATTCCTAAGGTCAATTATAATTGACATTTATATAATTTTTCATATATTTTCAATTTCCTTCTTTATATATTTGTTTAAATAGCTAATGCATTCAAACTCTAACATTTGTTTATATCTATGAATTTATATACAAATAATTCTTTAATGATACCTATTATACACAGTACTAAACCTCTATTCATACAAAAATAATAGTGCATCTAAAAATTGTAAAATGTTTTCAAAGTTTTAAATATATTAGTGAAAAACACATGCATGGTAGGTAATTTAAAATTTGAAAAGTAAATATCTTTTGGACATAAAAAGATAACCATATTTAAAATTTTAATGTAAATAAAATCAAAATTTCATAAATTTAAGTTGACTACTATTCTTAATCATTAATATTTATTAATAATAAAATAATAACACATATAAATATTGAAATATGTTAAGGAATATAATATAATGATATATGGTATATAGGTACCACAAGATGTTAAATAGAAGTTTAATAATTCTTACAGACAAGATAATAAATAAAGTTTCACACCTAATATTTTATTGAAAAGGAAAATAAATAATTATTTTTTATTCCAAGTAACATTAAAATCGGTGGAAAAGGTAAAGCAGTTTCCAATATTTGGATTCTCAACAAGGCTCCTTACGTATTCTAAGCCATCAATTGAAATAGTTAAAGATCCTCTCTCAAGGTCTGGTGAATTGAGACCCTCTTCCAACAACTTCTTTTCTTTAACTAAATTTGGCAAGATATAGTGATCAATTTCCTAGATGTAGTCTACATGATGATATTAGATGAACTGCACGTACTAAGCATTTCACCTAATGAGCAAACAGTATAGAACAATCAAAGCTAAATCAAATAATATTAGGATCCTAAATTTGAACACATGTATACCTGACTGATAAGCTCCATTGTCTTCACAATGAACAAACATAGTTTTTGCAATTGACCACTGTTTCAAAAGAATTGATTTCCCTAATCTGTATGGACTATTGGGACATTATGACTGCCTTCATTTCCATCTATGTTCTTTTAAAGATTCGAGGAAGCTTAACACTACAAATAGTATATATAATCAAATGGTCATATAATAGCTTGATAATAGAAAATGAGGTACATATAATAAAGAAAGAGAGGTAGTTCATATGTAACACTCCATTACCCTAGGGTACGAACCGGGACGCCCGTAGGTTATTCCGATACTTATCCTAAAATAAGGGAGCACTGCGTGCGATCACTACAGAACTCCACATGGCATCATATCAATTTAAATAATTAAAACTGTAATTGTAAATCACAAGATTTTTAA
>JAOQMS010000178.1:20853191-20866954 GCA_027563885.1 Erythroxylum longipes
ATAAATAAAATAAATTTAGTAAATAAAATATTTCATAAAAAATATATTATTAGTCATATAAATTCAAATTATAAATATTAAATTGTTAAATATAAATTAAAAATTTAAATAAAATAAATTTAGTAAATAAAATTTTTCACCTTACTTATATACTATTGGTAGGGGATATATTTAGACTTGCTTTCTATTAGTTAAGCGTATAATGGAAGATAATAATTATCAGAAGGTTATTAATGGAAAATAAAATTTCTACCGTAAAAGCATTTTCTTACCACAACCATCTTTCTGCTTATCTATTTTTGCGGTAGCAACACACTTTCTAACAACCTCCAGTTATTCGCCAGTAAATTCAAACATGTATTTACGATTGAAAACTGCAATAAATAAGTACTTATGTCTATTGCACCGCAAATTCAAATATAATGTAATATTGTTACTAGCAATTCCTAGTAAGCTCTTTAAACACTCAGTTTTATAACTCTACCAAGTTACCAGCTTGTAAGTTTGCACCTGTTTATTCGTGAACGAAACTATCTAAGATCCAGTAACCTTCGGCCCAGCCCGAATCCCATTCACATCGGCTTCCGATCTCCGCGGTGGTTTCGTTAATTACTATAGCCGACTCCTTATCATTCTAGAAACCGTAAGTTGCTGGTAACTACACTCCAGTATTGTCAAATATAAGCAGTAAAATAATTAATCACTTTACGTTCTAGTTGAGATAAACATCAACTAGTGTCGTTGTCTCCAGTAACCAAGTATTTGCAATCTCTATAGAGCTAAAAGGTCAGGAAACGAGTATTAGCCAACAAATCCTTTTCCCCCTCGTGCCCACTACAATTTCACTGCCCGCAGTAAGAATCTACGAGGGGTTTTTTTTCATTCATTTGGCCGGCTTCTTCTTTCTTTTCGAGTACAATGTTGACTTGCTGAGGAAATTGAAGAGAAAAATAAATCTACACGCGTGCAATAATGACACTATCAAGAAACTTGGCTCAATGCTTCGCTATGATGTTGTTTATATGGGTCGCGACTTTACTTCGAGTTGGGTCGGTCGCTGTAGTCTGCGAACACAGTTTTTATGATGGTGCGAAGCTCTATAACTTCAGTTTGGCCTCTCGTCTTCCCACTTATCCTCACGGTGTGGTCAGCGAAGATGGGTACGCTCTTTTTCTGTCCTTCCCGATTTGTGTGCTTCTCATTTATAATGTTTCTTTCCCATGTGGCTTTTGTCCCGTAATATTTACAATAACATTTAGTAATCGGGATCAAAGTGGAAAGATGTTTGTATTGTCCTTGTGTTCTTTCATTTGTTGATATTTCCGTTCAAGTCGACGTCAAACCTTATAGTGAACCAATCACGACAACTGTTTTGAAATCTGATTATACTTGTACTGAAAGATTAGTGCCACCCGCATTGGAAACGTTGAGTTTTACTGTCTCATCTTTCTGCTGAGAAAGAGGGGATATGTCAGTGATTGGGGATTCGGTAGGGGCAGTAACGGTTAAATTTCATAATGCTAGGTTGATGGCTTTCCAACAGAACTCAGATATTTGGGTTTGGATTGATTGAAAATACTTGTTCTGTCTTCTGCAAGTGAACAGTAAAATAATAGAGAACCTCAGATTATAAAATCCAGCGTTCTTTGCTTACTGTTCTACTTCCTTAAACAAATTAATACGAGATTATCATTCATCATATTCTGCATTCATTTGCTGTTTTTGTTACTGTAGGTTTTATCAGGTGGCTGCAAATAAGACTGTTCTCTGGTTTCAGGTTGGCTCCATCAGGTTACGCTTTATTTCTTCGTTGTTTTAGTAGTTTTTATGTTATATAGAGCCACTTTATTCCTTGTAGTTGGAAGACTAAACTTCAATTGGCCTTTAGTCCTATCCTGTAAACTTCATACCATTCTTGTTGTGTTTACAACTGACTTGCAATCTATAAGCTGTCTTGCCTTTGAATGCAATTCAAACTCATACACACTGAAATTTATTAGCATCATTTTTGAAAATGGTTAAAAAGGGATGCTGTGTAAAAACTCGGGCCTTGCTATTACTTTGTATTTATGTACCTAAGTTGGATTTTATATGTGCGTGTATACAGTTGATTGATCTGAATTTTTCATATTTGACTTATGGAGCAGCTATGCGATGGAATGATTTTTAATCACTACCCTCCCACATGTCTTGACTGCATGGTAAATAAGTCCTACTATCTTTTTCCTTTGACAAGCTATTATCATCTAACAGATTGGAAGTGTCCGCATTGGAAAATCTAGACTGTATTTTCCTTGTTGAACCTGGGCTCTTCAGCTCTTCATTTATTGGAAGATTATTTTCTGCATTATCATTTTCGAGAGCATGCCTAGTCCTCCTTGGGTAGAAGTTTTAGGGTATAATAGTCTACTGGTGAAAGAGTTCATTCAAGATAGAAGTGGCACTTCCATGTATCCTGTGAATTGCAGGGTGTTATGGTTTTTGCCTGTTCCACGAACCATTCTGTGCATCAATGAGTGCATCAGCTCTTTTCCATGCTACTGAAATGGTCGATTGTGCGTCCTGTCTGTCAAATGATAATTATGTCTTTGCTACTTACAGTTAAAAATTGTGATGGTTGGTTGATTACCCGTTCCTGTAGGACTGTGGGGGCCCAAAACACTGTGGAATGGGATGTAGTGCACTAATGGTTGATAACATAGGAGGTAAGTGATCTATCGAATTTTTGTAATTTTGTCTCAATTCCACTAAACTTATGAGATTCCATGATTCACGTAGCCCTACGCATTTTTTTTTTTGGGCATTTTTTAAGCACCCATTTTTTGTGTGGGAATTGTTTCCTTATAGATACAGATGTTTACATGGCCTTAAGCTTTTAGAGTCAATAGATGGTTGGTGGCAGCTTGATGGATCGTACTTCTTAGTTGGATGTGTATCGACATATAGACTCTGATTCCTGGGTGTTGGAAACAACTTATTATTTTTGTGGGATGTTGACATTAGCATGCATGGATTTTTATCTATATCTGTCAGGATATGACTATCTCCTATGATTTACCACATTTAGGTCAAGAACCATCCTTTAGGAGTGATAGTCCTCTTTTACACCAATGGAATCAACACTATCATGGATCTCGTGTCTTTTGCCACAACTAGGACTGATGTATGGAATGATCTAAACCCCTGATGTGGCCAATTAGAACGAACTTCAGGAAAGAGGATGGGAAGCATACCTTATCAAGATTATGGATTAGGAAATTGAAGCAGAAGGGAATTCAGAAAACCTTTAGTTAGAAAAAGTAGTTAGCAAACCTGGAGAATGACAAGGATACTTCTTTAGGCTTCTGTCCCCTTAATTTATTCATTCATAAAGTAATTAAGCTGTCTTTGAAATAGTTGTTTGAGTGGGCTGTAACTTTCATTATAGACTTCTATGAGATCTATGTTACATTTTCAGGTTATGATATTTGCAAAACTATTGGATATGCATCGAGCACAGTGATTAATGTCATTGGTAAGAACTTCTATTACTTTCTTTGCATTTCCTAGTTGGTCTGAAGAATAGTCCTAGTTGAACCAGGGATGAGCAGACTACATGTAGTTTCTCCTGGTGATGCGGAATTCACTGTTCTGTAGGAGCTTGCTCTCGAATGTTTAGTGTGCCTGTAAGTACTGATTTGGATCTTTTCAATGAGGAACATTGCAGAAAATCAAAATCCTGGTAAGGGAGTGGTTGTTAAGATGTCAAGGAAGGCCCCTGCAGGGAATTGTTCACTCTCTGTTTCTGTCCTTTGTGATTCAAATGGAGTTCAGGTGAGAGTTTTTTCTTAAGTTATCCTTGCCCTGCATAGAACGGTCTAAAAAGCTTAAACTCTTTTTCTGAACCCAGTCACTTCATAGTTTGCCTCATGACTTTATTTATGTTTCACAGGGGCCACTGTCACTTGAGAAATTAGGGACCTGTGATTATGTGAGTCTCTGAAATTCAATTTTACACGGAAATTGATTCAAATGGATGTGCTTTCTTCTCAGTGCTTCTTTCTTATTGGATAAACATTTTCTATTGAAATGTTAAAGAAGTTACTGAGCTCTACATTTTAATATTTCGGGCTTGTTTGTCGGACAGGCCACAGTACTGAAGCATCCTTCTGGCTGTCCTACGATCATTTCTGTCCATGGGAGAGGATGGGGCTGGTTCGGTATCTTAATCCTTATGTGAGTCACTCTATTTGTGTACCTCCACTTTTTCCTTGTTATACATCGCATCAATCAAGTCATGATTTCATGGTTTTGAAGTCAGCTTGCTTGACTAATCACTTGCTTTTGCAGTATCTTATGTCTTTTTGGAACATATCTGTTGGTGGGAACAGTCTATCGGTATTTCTTTCTTGGAATACACGGGTGGGATGTATGTTTCCTCTCTGTGGCCCTTTAGCTCATAGTTTGAACTGTTTGATGTGGAATTATGAATTTTTTCGATTTTTCATTTATGCAATCAACTCTCTGATTATTTGATAATATTGAACTGTAGATCCCTATCGTTTGTCACTTGGCATAGAAATTCCTTTCTGTGGAATCTTAGTGATCTTCCTAAAATGTTTGATTCATAATATGTTTGCTGCGTGTTCGTAATTCTGAGTAGCTATAAAACTTATGGAACAATGTTCAGACGTAGATGGCATCACGGAGAAAGTACCTCCTTTTCATGTTTTATGATTGTAATCACGGGTGAATTCCGGTAGAGATATTAACACGCATAATTTAGTATATTATAATTTTCTTTTTATTCTTTTTATACAAACTGTTCAAAGTGATGCCTATCTGTTAAGTGTCGAGTAGCTTAGAAATGTTGATGGATTTGCAAATAGTACATTGACTTTGTTGAATGATATTCCTGATGACAAGTAAAACTAGCTATGGATGAGGCCCTTGGTGGTGCTTAACTGTCTTGTGAACTTTGAATAATTACGGTTCTTCGTTCTTTCAGATAATACCAAACTTGGAATTTTGGGGCAGAGTACCTCAGAGAATACAGGTATTCCAATTACAATTTTCCCAATTACCTATTTGTTAAAAGTTATAGCAATCCTCTTACTAATGTAATATTTTCTCAGAGTTCTTTTGCATTGTTGGTGAGGAAAGTTAGAAGATCTTCTGAAGCACATCGAAGTTCCTATTCTGCTGTTAATTTTTGAGCAAGTTAAAAGCAGAAGCTCATATTTGCATGCAAATGAGTACTGAGACGTCAGAGTTCTGAGCTGTGAAATTTCCAGGCAAGTGGTCGGTGGTATAATCTCAATTGTCTTATCAACTTAGACTTGAAATCTACAAGATTCTTTGCAAAACTACCCTTTCGTTGACATATTTACAGCCTTTTCCACATTTTTGCTCGAGTTGTTTCCTCTGTGATCACATTCTATTCATTTTAAAATATTTAGATAGTGACAAACTTGCATACCCCTCTTCTGTTTTGCAACATTCATTTAATTGCGTTTTCTGTGCAGAGTTCGATGCCTTAACCATTTCTGTTTTTAGCATTCTTTCTCGTTACTGAATCTTCACTTACATACTGTTCTTTGGGAAGTTGCCTTCTCCCATGATCTTCTTTTCTTAATCCTATCCCCGAGACAATTTCTATCTGAAATTTCTTTCGTTTCCCCCTCTCGTCTTAACCAAACTTGTGGAATTTAGGCTACTGTTAAAACGGACATATATACATGGCAAGGTCCAGGCCTGGCCCGGAGTCTAGGTTTTAGACCACAATTATCAGATTTTGGGCTGAGCTGGGCTGTACCTTTCAAGCTTGATTTAAAGCTTAATCAATTTGAAGTTTATCAGTTTAACTTTGAACCGAATTTGAAGCTTAATCGTCATCCGTATTCAGGGCGTAAGCCATGATATCTGCCATTTTGGAAGAAACTACAAATGCAGGTTATGAACTTTACTAAGTGAAGCCAACTGTGTTCGAGTTCGATGGAGTAAATAAATGATATATAATGTAAGAACGAAATATAAAGTCGTTCCAACTTACCAACCAAAAGATCAATTAAGAAAAAAAGAATATAAAGAGATGAGGTTTGCCTACTGATTTTACGTTTAAAAACGAAGATAAAATGGGTACATGTTACCTTATAACCTCCATCGCAGCGCTAGTCGTTCGTTTTCTTGTCCCAGAATCTGCTACCAGGAGTTATGGTTAGTTTGGAAAGAGGACGTTGCTTTGATAACAAACTACAAGGTGAAGGAGCTGTTAGTTGTTGAGGAGAGCAAAGCTTAGCATAGCAGGTGATAGAAATAGGCGGCTAAGAAAGTCTAGTTGATAGAGACACACGAACAGCCTCCGATTTTTGTCCCAAGCAATTGAATTAACAGAACCTGGAGACCATTTTTCCTCGAATGGTTAAAGCTACTTCCAACTAAAACAAGCTCATTATCCAAGTATGACCTCGAAGGTTTCTACCGCAGTTGTCACTGTCATATTATTATCATGTTGAACAGAACTCTCCAAGAGGGTTTTCACTTCTAACTGATGCTCAGTGAGAAGCTAAAGCTATGCCTCTGTAATAGGTTGTAACCTAAAGCTAAAGCTATGCCTCTGATACATGATTGACAGGTTTCAAGTCTAAACTGTTTTACTCTTCTTTATGTTGAATTCATTTGTGTATAATTGGTATGAACAACAGAAGAATTGAAGCATTATGTTATTCTAGATAATAAAGAGCTCTACTTAGTATTTCTTGAGTGTATATTGAATAAAAATTTAAAGGCACTCAACTATATTACAATTTTATGTTGTGAAGCACAACTCAACCACTCCTCAAATCAAAATGTTTCTAGAGCCTGTAATGCGACCCACGGCTCTCACTATTCCTTGGTGATTTAGATAACAGAAATTTGAAACACAAAAAACAGCTTTCCCATTCCTAGCGGTTCCACCACATGGATGATGGATCTGTTGAAGTTTGAAGAAAAGAAAGGCATGCAACAACCACTTGAAGCTGAAATATCACCAAATTTTCACCTAAACCTTTTATATAAAGAAGACCAGATTCTTCACCTTCTCTCAGAATCATGATTGATGTTGATGTATTCTCATGCATAAAAAGATGTTAAATTTTGTATAAAGACCAGCGTTGTAATATTGTATTAAATCTCA
This sequence comes from Erythroxylum longipes, assembly GCA_027563885.1. Taxonomy (NCBI): domain Eukaryota; kingdom Viridiplantae; phylum Streptophyta; class Magnoliopsida; order Malpighiales; family Erythroxylaceae; genus Erythroxylum; species Erythroxylum longipes. Next base: position 20,860,348 of record JAOQMS010000178.1, read on the forward strand.
TATCAATTTAAATATTAATAGGTATCTATTAATAATGAATATAGATTTTAGTTTTTATATAACTAAAATATATTTTTTTTATTATGATTATAATTAAAAAATATATTTGAAACTTTGATGGTTTTTTATCTTTGTAAATTCTAGGATACAAATATAATTTATACGGTACCTAACCCTTATGGTATATGTAATGCATAAAGAGCGGAGATAATGACAGGCAAACATTGACACCCTTTGCTTCTAAGGTAATCCTCGTGATATCTTCCTACTCAATCATATGCCGTACCGTACCCCTGCATTTGTTCATCGTTCCAAGATTGTTTCTTTTCACTCTCTTCCTTACCGTCAATACAAGATACAATATGTGGGAACCAAATTAAGTTGTCTTTTTAATAATGCAGTTTAAACTAAAATTGGTTAACCGTCTAAATTGATGGAATGGAAACAATTATTCTATCCTAAATCCTAACTGCTAATTGTTCCTTAAAAGCAACACTTCAGTACACGAGTGAAGAAAGAAAAGTAAAAGATAAAATCAAAATCAAAATCAAACCATTGGACTCTTCACCTGTTATTTCTGATGGTGATGGAGGCATTTGGCAAAACAAGTACCCAACAACTCTCGGCAGATATAAATGTGGAGGAGATGATCTTAATCTTCCATCATTAAGTTAGTTAATAAACTGCAATGCGGTCATAGATACAGATCTGATTGTACAATTATATACTTTAATACAACACAAAATCAAACCCTGGGGTATGTTTGCATGTCTTTTTTTTTTATTTTTCACCCTCCAACCTAAATAGCATCTATATCTACTCCAAGCCTACGTAACAGCTTCAAGAAGCTCTTAAGATTTAACGTGCAGTCAGTAATCCTATTGGCACAATCTTAACGAAAATATGAAGCCACCACTGTCAGCCTCGTCCTCAATCCTCTTGAGAAAGGCTCGTCTTTCTCCATATATCTTCAGTCTATTAGCCTTCATTATCTTCGTTGCCATCCTCCATTGGGAAGACTTCATGTGCCTCCTTGGTGACCTAGATCCCGACGTTGTAGAAGTACCCTCAAGAGAAGGTGAGTTGACCTCATAAATCGAATCAATGATAGTTTTACTTTATACATATTTACCATAGTTTTGATATGTTTGAACAGTTATGACTTATGGTTCAAAAATTTTGAGATTCAGTGAGTTGGGTTTTGTTTTGGGGTGCTTAGAGAAGAAGTGGGAGAAACTGCCATTTTCAATAGGGAGGACACCGGAAGGCTGCGACCTGTTCATTGGAACGTGGGTGAGGGATGAGTTGACTCGGCCGCTTTATGACGAGTCGGAGTGTCCGTACATACAGCCACAGTTGACTTGTCAGGAGCATGGCAGGCCTGATAAGGACTATCAGTTTTGGAGATGGCAACCCCATGGTTGTGATCTTCCCAGGTATTTCCTTACACTGAGTATACTGGATATTGTCAGAAATGTGTTATTCGTTGGTAGCTTGCTAGTTATTTACGGCAGTCTCTTTCATTTCCACAAAAACTCAGTTATGTGATGCAGAAGAACACGAGAGAAGAACCACTTTTGATTGATATATACTTCCCATTTCAATTGAGGAATTAAATACTAGATAGGAAAATTATAAATTTTTGCTCGCAGTTTCAATGCCTCGTTGATGCTGGAGACACTGAGACACAAGAAAATGATGTTTGTTGGTGATTCATTGAACCGTGGCCAATATGTCTCAATGATCTGTCTTCTCCATAGACTAATCCCCGTAGGAGCCAAGTCCATGGAGACCTTCGATTCACTAACGGTCTTCACTGCCAAGGTTTGTAGCCATAGTAATGTTTATGACTTGTGCTTTCATTTCTTTCAATTAACTGAATCGAAAAGTTTGGTTAATTTTACTCTGAAAATTTTCATTCTACTTCGAGTTTAGGAGTACAATGCGACGATAGAGTTCTACTGGGCACCATTTCTTCTTGAATCAAATTCAGATAACGCCATTGTTCATAGGGTATCGGATAGGATAGTAAGGAAAGGTTCAATTAACAAGCACGGACGGCATTGGAAAGGCGTTGACATTTTGGTGTTTAACACCTACGTGTGGTGGATGACTGGAATCGACATGAAGATCTTGTAACTTCCTTTCTTTTTTCCAAAAAATATTCAGTTCTTAACTTGAAAAAATGGATTATCCAAGGCCAAAACTGAGATATATTTGTTTGTCATAATGTGTGCAGGCAAGGGTCTTTTGAAGATGAAGTGAAAGATATTGTGGAGGTGACGACTGAGGACGCTTATCGTATGGCAATGAAAAGCATGTTGAGATGGGTGAGAAAAAATATGAATCCCAACAAGACAAGGGTCTTCTTCACCAGCATGTCACCTACCCATGACAGGTACGTGTATTTTTTGCTTCTTTTTCATTTACAAAGTTCTGATTCTGGATAAAACGAAATTCTGCAGGAGCATAGATTGGGGTGGGAAACCAGGACTAAATTGCTATAACGAAACCACAATGATTGATAACTCTACGTATTGGGGATCAGATACTAGAAAAAGCATAATGCAAGTAATTGGGGAAGTATTCAGCAAATCCAAATACCCAATCTCCTTTCTAAATATAACCCAACTTTCGAGCTACCGCAGAGATGCTCATACGTCAATCTACAAGAAGCAATGGAGTCCATTGACTCCTGAGCGGCTTGCCAATCCTATTAGCTATGCGGATTGTGTCCATTGGTGTTTGCCTGGTGTCCAGGATACGTGGAATGAACTCCTATTTACCAAGTTGTTTTATCCTTGAGTAATATATGCTCACAAGAGCTCGATCCTGAATTTTCACCATCTCTTGATTCCATGGTTTCTTGATTGGTTCCCTTTTCCCCTTGCTTTTCCATGGTTAGGTAACATGGGAGTGGGGAAGAAAATGGAAGTGTAAAAACGTTTAAAACAATTCACCAGAAAATTGAATCAAATTGTTGAGGAAGTCAGTGATAATCTCAAATCCACTCAGGAGTCAGGACCTTTGGTTTTGCTCAGTTCCTCAACAAGTCAAACAGTAAATGTGTTCTCTGAAACTTCGGAATCTGAATTTGTTTATCGTAAAAAGTTAAGCACTAAGGCTCATAATGGCCCTTTTATGCAACCAAATTCCATGGACACGTGAGTTAAAGATTCCAATTTAAGTTCTTTTAATTACTTTTACTTCAATTGCAGATGAATGGTTAACTCGAATGCTTTCTAACAAAATGACAATCCTAATAAACATATATAGGAATAATTAAATTTAGAATTCATTACACAATAAATTAATTCATAAAAAGTTACCAATCATTTTAATTATGATTTAAAAATTTAACTATTTAAATAAAACAATGTGAAATTAATATTTTAAATTTCTTAAGTAATAATGTGAATAACAAACATGCCAATTTAACATACTAGTCTAAAACTTTCCCCTTTTATAGCGTAAAAGTTGATATAAAATGGAAAATACCTTATGTCCTATGAGAGCTGGCTATTCGTGACTCGTAATTGTCAATTTAGATTTAAAACATTAAAATGTTTTGTTGTTGACAATACAAAGTAAGTGTAAATATATCAATTATAATAAAAAATAGTTATTCACTCCATCTTGACAATTTTTTTCTTATTCCCTCCATCTCAATAAAAGATGTTCATATAGTTGTTGAAGCTCAAAGGTGGGAACTACCGCTTTCTTTCTTACAACTTAAATTTAGAATAATTTATGTGTATTTTAATGTTGTAATTTATTATATCCAATAAGCAAGGGCATTGGTATCTAGAAACCATTTTCACTCCTTCCGATTATAGTTTTCTTGGGAAAAGTGTAGTAGAGTTTAAGAGGAAGAACGAAGGTTATGTTGGTTTATGCCCTACAGCCAACCGATTTGGTTGTAGTTAGTGACAAATTATTTAAAGATATTATTTATTTTGTACATATTTAGATGTATATGATAAAGTCGATGGAATAATTGTACATTACAAATGAAATTATAATGAGATTATAATTATGAGATTCATATTGCATTTATGTATTATTCCTAAATGTTCCTAGTTATTGTTCTATTAAGATTGGACATTAATAAAACGTAAAAAGATTAATAAACGTTGTGTTTTTCCTTATGAAAAAAGTAGTTGATCTCATAGGCTAAAGTATAGAGATACTTAAATAAATGTATCGGTGCTTGTTAGAGAACAAGTTCACTGAACAGACCCGATATGAGAAATCCATTTGGAACACTACTTGTATGTCTATAGAATTCTCATTGTGATGATTGTATAAGTGATCATTTGACTTGAGATCACCAAAGTTATCTTGTATAGGGATTGTTAGGAGATCACCAAAGTTATCTTGTATATGGATTGTTACGTTTTGATAGTATTTATGATCTATTTAATCATGGGTCGTTTAATCGGTAGTCATTGGATATAGCATGAACTATATAGAGGTAGTTAAGTGATCAAGATGGGATTCATTACCCTAAAGTAATTAGGGAGAATTTCCGTTGTTCTCGATTAATATTGATTCGGGAAATCCTTGGCTAAGGTGGAATGATATTTTGTAAATAGTTTACAAATATCATTAATTGAATCAATAGTTAATGGCAGAGAACTAATATGATTAGACTCAAAATAGAGCAGACATTAATTACATGCTCTATGTCTAATTGGAACATTAGTTGATGAAAGGATAAAATTATACTGAAAAATCAGGCACAGAAAGGTTAGTCAAAACTACTTTGACATTCCTAAGTATTTGAGTGGTCATGACGCGTTGCTAGACGCCAATCTTGATCTATGATTATAAACTATTTACTTAGAGAATAAAGATAAATTAAAAAGAGTTTTAATTTTTCAAATTCTAATTATGAATTAGAATTAGAATTAGAATTTATAATTATTGCCAACGTATTTGGGAACCTAATGGGTCTCACATATAAAATGGGTTGAAGAGAGCAAAGTTAATTTAATTAAGTTGGACTTGATTGTAAAAGAAACTTTATGATTAAATATGAGATATTTAATAAATAAGGATCAATATGAGATATTGAATCTTATATGCGCATAATTGGTATGTAATTAGAATTATTTTTAATTATAATTAAAGTTTAATTGAAATTAGTTAATTTCAATTAAATTACTAAAATGTCCAAAGCTTATTATAAATAGGCTTGAACTCTATAGAGCTAGCACTTCTTGCTTAACCCTCTCTATAAAAGTTACATAGTCCTCTCAACCTATTTTGTGGATACTATTAGAGGTCAGATACTTGTGCGGCTACGATGGTTGAGACGGATCGGTTTCGAAAACGGTTCGAATGATGCATCAAGATAAAGATCAAGTTTCGGAATAAAGTACGAATTAAAATTTGCTTTATTATGATTCGTGTTAATCATTTTATAAAATTAAATAAATCTTGATTTTCGAGAAATCAAAAGTCACGAAAAAATTTTGTGATTATTCTGCTGCGATTCAGATCAGATCCAAATCTGGTTTCCTAGCAGTGATATCAGAGCCAGGTTTATTTCTGTATTGTGATTAAATCATTTGCTTACGATTGATCTCGTAACTTTTTGGAATTGACTAATACGAAGAGTTCGTATTATAAACCTAGATATATGAAAAGTTCATATTAAAATCCTAAAAGTCCCGAAGAACATAGTTGTTCTGGGAAAACTGATTATATGCTAATTTGGTTGTATTTCACGTTTGTTGAGTATCTTGCGTATCTGGAAAGACAAAACTCATATCAATTTTTGTCGTTTGTTGCGATGCCCTATTTATGCTTCTAGGTTTTACGTTTTTGTTTCTGGGCTTTACTGCCTATGCTTTATGTTTCTGGGTTTCTGAAATCCACGAACGAACAAGATTTCACTTCTGCCTTCTTTTTGCTTTTTTTTTTTGCATTTTGCTGGAGTTTTCACGAGCGGCATTACGTAGCTGGTGTTGGTTGCTAAGTTAATGAGCGATTAACGCCCATCAAACGCAATAGTCGGCGTTGGAGTCCCTGGCGTGCAGGAAGCAGCGGCTGGAGGTTACGCAGAAAGGTAGAAACATGGGAAGCACACGTGAATAGTGGAGATGACCACTTCTTTATTTGTCTTTTCAATAAACAGTAGATTAGTATGAGAATTTGCGCAGAGAGATGTAACAATGGGTTTGAAAGGTGTTTTGTTTTTAATCTTTTGAAAATTGTTTTCAAGATTAATCACGTTAGGAATATTTTAGAAGTTAATTTAATTTTTCAAGATGACGAATTATTAAATTAAATTAATCACCAAATCAATTCCAAAATTAACATCATTATTAATCTTAATCAAAACATGGGAAGCACACGTGAATACTGGAGATGACCACTTCTTTATTTGTCTTTTCAATAAACAGTAGATTAGTATGAGAATTTGCGCAGAGACACGTAACAATGGGTTTGAAAGGTGTTTTGTTTTTAATCTTTTGAAAATTGTTTTCAAGATTAATTACGTTAGGAATATTTTAGAAGTTAATTTAATTTTTCAAGATGATGAATTATTAAATTAAATTAATCATCAAATCAATTCCAAAATTAACATAATTATTAATCT
>JAOQMS010000178.1:20877199-20888591 GCA_027563885.1 Erythroxylum longipes
AGTGGAAGTAGAATTAAGAGTCAAATGGTAGTGGAAATTTTTATAAATGACAATTGGAGTTAATGACCTATGTCATTAAAATTTGGAGATAATTGGAGTAGAAATTAGAGTTAATTGGACTAGTTAAATGAGAGAACCTAGTTTGAACTTATAGGGATTTGACATGTGGCAAGTGACAAGTGTCACTTGACAAGCCATATCGTAATCCCACGACCTTTAACTTATTCAAAGACCAACTAATTGTTTTGTTATCTTGCTTTTCTTCTCCTTCTTCGGGACTTTGTTCTTTTTTGCCACTTGACAAGCCATATCTTAATCCCATGACCTTTAACTTATTCAAAGACCATTTAATTGTTTTGTTATCTTGCTTTTCTTCTTCTTCTTCTTTGTGACTTTGTTCTTTTTCTCCTCCTTCACAAATTGTTTTCTCACCAATCTTCATTCACGTTGAACCTAGCCTTCTCATCTTTCGCTTGATACTCTCATCTTGATCTGTCTTTCATTTTTCACTAAAGACCAAACCCTTCCACCTTTGAAGGATGATGTACATGGGTTGTATAGAAAGCTAGGGTTAAGCGTAACTTGAAGAGTTTAAAGATTTTGAAGCTAAATCAAGTAAGTTATGCTTTAATCTTCATGGGTATTGTTAAATAGAACATGTATGGTGAGAAATTTGATGATTGATCATGAGTTTTTAAATATGTGTGTTTAACGTGGGTGTGGTGTATTAATAAAGAGATCATGCTCTAAATTGAAGTGAGATAATGTTATTCATGAATTATTTGGTGAATGAATCAATGATAACAAATAAAGAGATGAATGATGATGAACAAGGAAGTTGAAGTATGATGATGTGTGTGGGTGGATGAAGAGATAAATAGAGTCTTGTCTAGGGATATTGGCAATTTTTGGCCTATGGGCCTAAATTTAGTTGTTTTCAATGGACTGACCCATAGTCCAGGCCCAAGCCCAGATAAAATCGAGGTCCAATTATTTTAAGCAAAATAACATCATTTTATTTAGAAGAGTTGGGCCTTGGGTAAGTTTGGGTCTGGGCAACCCAGACCCTGATCAAATTAAAAAAATAAATTATTTTATATTTTTAATTTTAAAAAAATTAGTGGAGTCTAGCCCCCATCCCTAGTTTTGTCTACTTTGTGTTAAGATGAATGATAATTCATGATTTTAAAAGCCAAAAGAAGAGGCTAGTGTGTTGTCTTGAAATGAGAATAAGTAGGATAACAGTTTGGAGATAAGGTAGCATTGAAAATGAAGTTAAATGTGTGCTGGAATATGTTAGAGGAAGTACTTTCACTGAACATGCATCTGTATTTTGGCCATATCTTGATCTTTAGATATCCAAATCGAATGAATTTTACTTAGAGTAAACTAAAAACATATGGATACATTTTTTATGAAGGAATCAAATTTGAAATATGTCCTTAAGAGTCTTGAAAGTTGGCTTGAAGTTGAGCATTGTGTTCTGTCGAGGTATGAGAACAGTCTATAGTATTTTGATTATAACGTGCATGATACTGAACCAAAATTCATGAATTTGATGTAATTAGAAAGCTAATACATAGAGTAACATTTTATTATAATAAGGTTTGCCTAAAAACTTCATTTTCTAGGTTAAAATGGTCATAGGAAATTGACCTAAAAATATATCCTGTGAAAAAACTGGAAAACTGCAGGATAAGTGGGAGAATTGTTTTTGTCACTATCGTGGCAGGGGATGGGTGGTGATTTTTCATGGAAATGTTTCGATTATGCAATGGTTGAACCAATTAAGGATGAGGTATATATCTATGATGTTTTTGGACTTAATTGGGTCTTAAAAGGAACATAATTTTGATGTTAGAAAGGTTAGTTAAATGTGTGATAAGTTTTGATTGATTTTGATGTTATACTTTAAGGAAAAGGTTGTTTGATGAAATGCATATAAATGTGAAATGTTTAGAGTGTTAAATGATGACAAAACATAATGAATGAATTATTTAATGCTTTATGAATGAGATATACTATGGAAAGAGATAGGATTTCATGAATGATAAAATTAAGTTAAAATTGATGAATCAAATGAGTTAAATTTTGTGGAGTTAATGTAATCAATATGGTAGTTGAATTAGTAATGAGGTCATAATAGAGGAGGTGAATTCGAGAAAATTTTTATGTGAAATGGATGTGAGGATATGTGTTGAATTCGTGTACAAAAGAAGGAAGAAAGGGCAGGGCACAATCATGGCCTTTACCCCACGATCGTGGCCTGACAGAATACGTTTTTGTCACAATTGTGGCTCTTTCCCACAATCGTGGCTTGGCCAGAAAGAGTTTCCAGCTCCAAAGGTTTTTGTCATGATCGTGGCACTGACAACACGATCGTGGCCAGACCTATAAAGAAGAATAGTTGTCATTTGAGTGAAATATGAACCAATTAATGCTATAGTGCTCCTATATAAGGTATTTAGGCTTAAATGCGTTCTTGAATGAACCTAGTTGATGTTGAATGAAGTTATTAAAGTGGACAAAGAGTATTAGAGATAAAAGAATGAGTAAAAGGTGTTGTTAATCAATTATAAGATGTGTATTAAGGAAAATATACCCAAAAATTTGTCATTGAACATGCATTATACATGACATATATACATGTGCTCATCATCAAGTATTCATATAAATGTGAAAAGTAATAATGGTAAATGTATATGTTTGCATATTATAGAAGAGTATATTGAGTGACCGCTTCTAGACGTTGCCGAGACTTCAAGGTAATAAGCTAACAGGAGCAAACTGTGAGTAACCTAAGATGGTCTCACTATGAATGTTTGTTTATTTAATTATGTATTGAATTATTATGTGATGTGTACGAACTGATTCCAAACCTTAAATTTCCGAGGCTTTTGATGCATGATTATCATATTTGGAAGTGCTCATTGTATGTGAATGTGACGAAATAAGTGATACTCAACTTGTATGTTGAATGACCGACCCAAGGTCCGATGACAAATGTGAATGAGAAAGAGAACATGAATGTGATTGAATGAGCCTGACTGATTGAATATATGTGGTGCGCACCATTACATGAATGCATGAAAAATAAAGGCAGTTGTGACCTAAGTTGCCAGTAAAAAAGAGCTTAAAGCTAAGACATTTGTGGTAAAAGCCTAAAGCTCAATGTATAAAGAGCCCTGTATCTCCAATGGATAAGGGATAGTATGATAGAGCTCGGTATCTGCAACAGATGTAGGACAATGAAAAAGGCACTCGGTCACAACAACGAAATAAATGAATGTGAATCTCATAAACATTGCATATACACATGATGTATATATGTTTTGAATGATTGCAATGTATTATTGAATTATGTTAAATGAGAAATGTGAAAATTATATACAACGTGTATTGTGATGCTTTATGTTGGCAAATGAAATAATGTGAATTATGTGACTTATGTGATCAATTGAATTGATGTGTTATGTGATATGGGCGAACCATCGAGGATGGTTACTCAACTGAGTTCGCAAAACTCAACCAAATTGCAACGTTGATATTTTCATATTCGAGAGAGCGACGACTTAGCTTCTAAGACTACTTAAAAAAGATTTTGTACAAATTTTGGGATAGAAGATATAGCTTAAAGGTCGGTCAGCTGGAATGAAGGATTTAGAATAAAATTTTTATATAATTCCTCATGTATGTAGCATGTTTTGTAGACAAAGCTGTAGACTCTGATAGGTTGTTGATATTGTACATATATGGATAACTTATAAAGCTATATATATATATATATAATGAAATGAAATGAGGAATGTGGGTTTTAATCATTATGGTATTTATGGTTTTAATTTATGATGCCATGAGACATCATGAAAGTGATGTAATTGGTGCACCGCTTCTGTCAACATGTGCTCAAATGTCCGAAGGATGTATGGGCATGTGTGGATGGGAGCCGGGTGACACAAACACTGTCAAGGTTTATTGTCGAAGCTTGAAAATGAATATCTAGCTTCAATTTATAATACAAATTTGCAAGATTTGTTTGTGTATTCCCTCCCTTTATCCTCATTTATCAGTAATTATTTTTATGTTATTTAGAGGGGAAGAATAAAAGAGAAGAGTATTGTGGTTGGAATAAGGTGAATTGTCAAGTTTTTTTAGAATTGCATTAAAATGTGTAAAAGTTTGAAGTCGTAATGTTGTTGTGAGAAATGAGAAGTAGAGAATTAATGGTTTGTTGTAAAATATATGTTAAATGTAAAACAAAATTATCTAATTAACAAGTTTTTAACTTTTTTGATAATTGATTTTAATGAAAGTTTGCATAGTGAGTAGAAAAGTAGAGTTTAAAAAGAATAAGGAAGAAGATGATCCTTGCTTATGCACTCATTCATTTTAGAATGAACCAAGTTGGTGTTTCCTATACTAAATATTGGTATGTTTAATTGTGACCATTAAACATATACTAGTAATTGTTTTATGATATAATGGTAAATTTTGTGTAAGTTATTCATCTATTTTGAATACTGTTGTGGAATTTTTTGTATAATATTGGTGGTATAATAGAGATGAATAATAAAATGGAGAACATTATGGGTTATTTAGAAGTGATGACCTTGTGTAGTGGGGTGGAGGGCAATGAGATAAATGTGATATTGAAGTGGGAATGAAGTTTGATAGCTGGGAAATGATTTTTGATTTATAACAAAAGTATATATGATTCCATAGTTTTGCATTTGCTATAAGGGGAGAAAAGAAAGATGAGAATGGAGATGTAAGGAGTAGTGTATCATTGGTGGTGCAATTTGATATTGACAAGTAGTTTTAGAAGGCATACACTAATTCCATGTTTTGTATTTTATAAGAAGAGCTAACAAGTTTGATATACTATAAGATGAGCAAACTTCGAGTGAAAGAAATATTAAGATTTATGAGGTCAAGGAGATAGGTGCAGGTTGAAATTTAATTGGCTTATTCATAATAATATTAAGTGAGACTCCCCTATAAGCCAACTATAGCTACATGATTTTTTAATTTAAGAGGGTTGTGTGTCATCAAATGTTTAAGATTTTGACTAGGTTGAAATTTGAACAGTTTCAAAAAAATTTGTTTATTAGGAGGTGGAAAAAGGATACTATTTAATAACTTATAAAAACAAAGTTTGGTAAGATTCATAACGATGATGATATCACTATTGCTAGGATGAGTTCATTAAAAGTGGCATTTTATAATTGTTGGTGATAGTACAACAACTTTTAAGGGTTTTTATAATTATTAGAAGAAGCTAATATGAAATTGTATTATGGGAGGCCAAGAGAAAAAAGGTTAAAATCTCGAATAGAGGAGATTAAAAAAAAACATAAAAAGCATGTTAGTCATGAGTAAAATTGTACTGATATGGGTAATTTGATTAAAAATTTTTTTGTATTAGATTACTAAATGATTGATAATATATAAATTTGACCTTTTGATGTTATTAGTTGGGTGTTACAAAGGTTGTGGAGTGAAATTTGGAGACTTGTTTCAATTACAATGAAAGGAGTACTAGAATCCTTACATACCCTTCCATTCAATTTAATTAGTAGGTAAAATATGTTTATCATTTGGTAATGTATACGTTTGAGATGACACATAAAAGTTTTCATTTGTTTCCAAATTGTAAACATTTTTTAAGTTTAACTTCAAACAATTATACTAAGTTAATAATGTCCATAAATTATCCTAGAAGCGATTAGTAGATTTATTCTGATGAATGATTATTTAGGATGTATCATTCATTACTTTTTCTAAATAGTAATTGTATTATATTGGAGGAGTCGTAGTAATTTTAAACTAACCATTGTATTACTTTATAAGTCCAAAACTAATGGTTAAATTTTTATAAAATATTATATAGTTTAGTATTTTTTTTACATGGTATTGATTTAAAATAAAGAAATTTCTCATATCTTACATTCATAATGAATGCGAAATTGTTAGGCTCATGTATGACATGTGTTCTAATTTCCAATTATTATGATAATAAATAGGGTCTATTATAATGCATGGGCCCATCTTTATGAATGTTAACAGTGCAGGACTAAAGCTTTGCATGTGTGTGTCAGCTTTATTGAGCCCTACAAAGTGACATGGCATATATTTTCAACCTTCTGTTATTATTCTTGCCTCTGGCAATTTAAATTTATTTGTGTTATTCTTATTTCATAAAAAATTATTTAATTTCTTATCTCACCATTATAAAATATATGAGTAAGCCAAAAACTCATTGTGTCCTACCATTACTCTAATTTTATGTCTATCTAGTATGTATAATACATAAAAATTAACCAAGATCATTATTTCTATCTTCCTCTTGATTTCTACTAATTATACATTCAAAAACTCATAATTTCAGTAGAGTATTAAGGCAAGCAAAAGTTCAATAAAGAAATATTGAGATAATATAAAAAGGAACTATGGTTGTATAAATTCCTAATAAAAACTATGATTATGTTAAGGAATATATACCTACCAAATTTCCTTCCTGTATTAATATTTATTTATATCCTTGATGTCTCCTATAAAGATTAAGACTATGATATACAAATATATTTATATGAAAGCAAGCAAAAGGTAAACGGATAAATATTAAGATCTTGAAAAAAAGGAACTTTAGTTATGTAAATTTATGATAAAAACTATGATTATGATAAGGAATATATATCCACTAAAGTTTCGTAGTCCTTTACTTAATTTTTTTCTTTTTATTTTGTCCATAATGTCTCCTCTCAAATAGGGAAATATTGAGATAACAGAGAAGGATTTTTGGTGTTGTAAATGCTTAATCAAAGATATAATATAAGAAAACGAATATATACCCACCAAAGTTTCTTATATTATTAGTCAATGTTTTATGTGTCCATGATATATCTTCTAAAGATTAAGAATATGATGTGCAAATATATTTTTACCACTATTTAATCTGAATTATATTCCATGTTGAAAAAAGGATTAAATATGAATTGATAAATCATTTACTTTACAATTAGATAGATAACCGATTAATTAGATGAATATGAATTTTTTCTATATTATAACTAGAGCCATCCCTTTTTTGCCATCTCACATCAATAACGTGAACCCCAACCACCTATAGGTAGTTTTAAACAGGTTTCCTTTAAAGTAAATACTTGAGTGTCGAGTATAGCTCGTAATAATATGTCCTCCGGGGCATATGGCAATTCTTTCTCCATTTGAGGTGTTAATTTGATAACTAAAATTTCACCCCTCTTTACCTAATATCCTAAAACCACAACTCCATTTTTATCTAAATTATAAAGTAAATTTCTTTCTAGATGTGGTATTTCCTAAGTGATCCTAGTAATTTCTATACTTCACAAGTAACCTTAATTTATTGACCACTAATATCTCAACCTTTAACTACCATAGCATTTTAGATATTAGGAATCTTGCCTGGGAAAAAGATTTGGATCCCAAATTGATTGGTTAATGTGAGCTTATCCATATAGTTATACACTCTTGAAATAAGAATCCATTTTTCTAAAGATCTAGCTCATCTTATATATCCTCAAGAAATGAAAGAAAGGGTTTTTTGAGATTCTAGTAGTTAGAATTATTTAATAGGTTAGGATTAGCCGAAATTACCTATTAAAAAAGAGCATAACATGAATGTTTTAGCTCATGCATTTTTAGATCCCTAGAGAATAACATGAATGTGTTTAGCTCATGAATTTTTAGATCCCTATTCTCAAATTTGAGCAAGCATTTATATTCTTTCTAATAGGAAGCCTAGTCTAGGGTTATCTTGAATTTAGTCCAATAAAGGCCCATACCCCTTTCTTGGGAGAACTTTTCACTCTACTTACACTTGCTAGACTTACTAATATCCCTTTTAAAGAAAGAATCCATCTTACCTACAATAATAACTCAAATCTTTAGATCAAGAATCACCTTTCTTACTTTTATGCTATGAGCCTAGGCTAACTTCCTTTCCAAGAATTAAGATTTGCTACCTAACTTTACTACACTTGCTTATTAAAGTCAATTCTCACTCGAAGGACTTAGTACTACCGGATTTGCATCATATTCAATTATAGTTTAGATTGGCTTGTGGAAATTATATATATATATATATATATATAATTACTTATGAATGTCTCAATGTTATCGTTTCCTCAATGTTATTGTTTTTCATTATTCTTATAGATTTTGTTTTGAATATAAAAAAGTGGTGATTATCAAACTGACTAGTGAGAGCTTTTAGCTAAAATATACAATGTTCTATATTATGTTGGTTATATTCTTGATGGTCAAGGCAAGTCATTATAGAAACAAATGTTTATATGATTTTTATTTAAGATTTAACAGTGATTGATCCTAACATTCCTAAAGTTGGCCCAATGATGTTAATTTCAGTTATGATAATACCAATTTACCCAAATAAATCCCATATGGAGAAACCCAGGTAAGGTTCCTAAGGAAGATTTTATTATGTTAACCAATACTAATTAGAATAAAACAAAAAAAAACCTTCATTTATCTTTTATAATAAAATCATATTGTATTCATTTGACAAGAATAAAATTTTAAATTATTATCCAACATTAATTATGATATAAAACATTTTATTTTCCTAAATCATTAAGAATAAAATATAACTATGCACTCCCATGTCAACTTCAATAAATATTTATATTGAAAACATTAATCTATCATTGGTGTAATGTTTTTTATTAACATATTTTTAATTTTCTAAACATAGTGACTAACATGGAAAGACAATCTATAATGGTAAGTATAGCCTTGTCTAGTCTTGCCACCTAATTTAAAGCTCTTATATGAATATGAGCATAGATTAACCATCATAAATGGCATCATCCGAGCTTCCCTCATCGGGCATCAGTTTTATTTATAAACGATTTCGAGTAGGTTTCATGATGATATGAAATTTATTTTCCCTTCAATGTCATTCCCATCTTTGCTAATTCTAATTGGTTGTCTTTAAGAGAAAAAAAGATAACCAGATAGAGAGAAAGGAAACAAGAACAACTGGAGAATTTTATAACATACCATTTAATTGGTGGATAATAACAATCAAAAGTATGTAAGTGTCAATGATGCACATGTTCATTGTGGTCCTATGTACCTTAAACTTTTAATTATTGTTTTGTTCAATTTTTTATTCTACAAAATCTCATATATCAAAACATAAAAATAATTGTTTATTTTATATCTTCAATTGATTTCTAGAAACAACCATTAAAAATGAGAAGGCTATGAGTAACATAATTGTTTGAATGACAACAGCGCATCGTTAGCTTAATTAGATAACTACATAATTGTCGTAAGTAACCTTGAAAATATTTAAGGAATGATTTGTCAACCTTCTTTGGAGATGAAAAATGAACTATAAGTGTTATTTTTTTTGAGAGATAATAACTTTCATTTGTAAGTAGAATTTATGTACAGCCTATGATGCACAAAACTAAGGAAATACAACCAACAAATCTATTGTGATGAGTAAAGCTCCTAGTGATTTGGGAGATAAAGTTGTTTAACTAAGATTTCATTGTTGTCATAGACATGTTGACATGTTAGTGTGGATACTTCTATCTATCAAGCCCATCTTACATTGGTGGATGATTTCCAGATATTGTGTCTCCAAGCAGCTACTTGCTTGTTTGAATATTCAGTTATTTCACTCCTTCCAATTATAGTATACCATAATTGCTTGCTTGTTTGAATATTCGGCTATTTCATACCTTCCAATTATAGTATACCATAGTGGCCCAGGCTATCTTCAAGGATTTATAATCCACTTTGCTCATGGTTTTGAGATTACATAACCAAGTAACAGTGTCCTTTCAAAAATGAACTTGAGAGTGTGTGCTCATTTTAGCTTGGATTCTACTCCATATCTCTTTAGTGTAGTGGCATCCAATCATTAAATGGTCCAGATTCTCCATCTCATTATTTCAAAGTTCACAAGTAAGAATATTAATGCAAAAAATTAGCCTATCTTTAGTTAGCAGTCCCCCGTTCATACACAAGTAGAGTATGAAGGAGTGGGCAAGTTTAATATCAATGTCTCGAATCAGTGTGTTCCATTAAACTCTCGTGTTTAGATCTACCTATAGTAGCGCTTTGCATTTCTTAGTGATGAAGTGACCTGAACTATTAGCTACTTATTTGATTTGATCATTTAGGTTCTGTTGGAAGTTTGGCATGTGATCAAGGGTGAAGCTAGAGTATCTGTTGTAATGGAAAGGCCAAAACCATCGGTTATTTCTTATGAGACGACTGACCTTAGTTTCTGCACTCACCAACCACCGTAAGCATTAAAGTTCTTATACTTGATATAGGGGACCTCTATTGTTCCAATTATCATATCATAAAAGAGTGTTTTCACCATTCCCTATCTTATGGATAATGAGATTAGGCATCCAACTTCTTGTTTCTAGAATGTCCTTAAGTGTACCTAACATGCCTTGCTTCTGTTTTAGTAACCAGATGCTATTATGTTTTATAAAGGTACTATGAATCCACTTCACCTATAAATCATCTTATTTGCTATACAACCACCACAAAATTTTCTCCTCATTTACTTTGTTGATCAGTCTCGACGAACTAAATCCTAGTCCACCCTGGTACTTTGGTTTATAGATTTTGGTCCATCTTATTTTAGCTTTGCTACGACTGTGGCTCAATCCATTCCATAAGAATAGACAGAGCTTGCGATTGATTTCCTTACGGATGCTCTTAGGTAAAGAGAGATGGTTGAGCCAATAAGTAGATAAGTTGCTGAGAATCAATTGGATGAGTTAAAGCTGCCTGTCATAGCTTAAGTACTGATTGGTCCATTGATGGATTCTTGAATTAAGGTTTGAGATATAGAAGTTACCTTCGTAAAGCGAATTTCATTCATAGGATGTTATTGCCTAAACAGGCAGAATTATTAATAAGGATATGGAATGCTTATTCAAAAGAACTATCTTAACTAATGATACAAGTTTTATCAGTAGAGTATAGGAGGAGGAAAGTGTTTAAAAGCATGTTTCATTGTGGTTTGATATTAAATGTCTTTAGGATCACATCTTATAGTTGCAAAGATTATTATTACTATTATTGATGTTTAACATATTAGTAAAAGTTACTAATTATTTTAAGTACTCAATGATGATGATTATATTGGTTTTGTTCCTTTATAGACACACTGTTAGACCCCGCTTCCCGGAGTCCGACTCTTGCTCTTCATGCATGCTTGCTTATCCTTGTTCATGCATACTTGCTCTGATACCATAACAGTCGGACCCTGAGTTCTTGAGTCTAACCCTTGCATGCATGCTTACCTGGCTTACTTGTTTGCATGCTTGCGAACCTGGCTCACTTACTGACTTGC
>JAOQMS010000178.1:20888691-20902131 GCA_027563885.1 Erythroxylum longipes
TAATAATATCAAATAGTTATTAAATAAATTAAATTTGCAAAATTACAAAATTAAATTAATTTTATTTATTTAAAAAAATTTAAACCAAATTCTGCGACGTTTAAACGTTTTTACCCTTTCCGCGACGTTTTTAAACGTCGCAGATTAATGGACTTTCTGTGACGTTAAAACAAAACGTCGCAGAATATTAAGAATTTCGCGACGTTTTCTGAATGTCGCGGAATATTAATGATTCCGCGACGTTCGGAACGTTTATTAAGTCGTTGCGAAAAGGCGTGTTTTTTCGTGAAGTTTTCATAAATGTCGCTTAATGCTTATACATACCGCGACGTCTTCATCAAAACGTCGCAGATAGGTTTTGCCTACATCACAATTCGCGATGTTTTTTGTGACGTTTTTTAAAACGTCGCAAAAGATTATCTGCGACGTTTTTGGAGAATCTGCAACGTTTTAAAAACGTCGCAGATTGGCTTTTATTCTTGTAGTGATTGTTATAAAATTAAATTGTAAAAATATTGTTAATTTAAAATATCAAGCATTGTATATATAAAGCAAAATTATATAAAAATCATTAAATTATACCAATAAAAAGAATATAACATTAAAGGATGATCATTTGTTCCTATACAAGATATTAATAGCAACTTGAGCAATTCTTATAGACAAAATAATAAATAAAGAGATCAGTTTAAAAGTTATAATATGTCATGCTCATATTACAAAAATATTAAAGCATAACCTGGATGACTACCTAGTATTGTCCATGTCCACAAACTTATAATAATCCAAAAAGATTAATTAAAATTAACTAAAAATATTGTGAGTATTAAAGTATTTGGTTCTGATTAAAGCAAACACAACATAACTTTACCATTCACAACATAATCACTCATCAGTTGCATTTTCAATCATTCTATAATTCACGATAAAAAGTGTTACATTTAAATTATGGTATATAACGGATGTGAAAGAAAAAAGTATAAGAGATAGAATTAATACCCTTCACTTTCCTCTTCAATTCTATCTTAATTTAGGCCAAGTAATCTTTTGAATAATAGGAGGTGTTTTGACTCTTGATTATGAGGTGTTTTCATTTTTGATCCTTATTATGAGATGTTTTCATTTTTGATCTACTGATCTTTGCCTTCTCACAATTTTCCTAATAAAAAAAACATAACTTAATCGTTAAATCATCTAACAAGATTAATGCAAACAAACATGAAGGCAGAGAAAACAAACTTAAACATTTGGGTCAAACTTGAACATTTGAAAACAAACTTGAAAACAATTCTAATTTTTTTCATACATTCATTTCGAAACATAGCTTCATGTCTCCGCATTAGAAGGAAAAGATTTATAATACTTATGCGACTTGAAATGACCATTAATCCTTTGTTTTAATAATGAAGTAACACAGTTTGAAATATTTGGGTTAGTAATAAGTTCTGCCACTATAACAATCTTGCATAAGCCCAATGGTTAGAATAATAAAGCTTAGCGAATTTGAAAGCTTAGCGAATTTGAAATTAGATTCGTTCTACATACATCAATAAAAGCTTAAATGCTAGTTAATTGCATAATTGAATTTACCATTTCTATTAGTTATGTAGACTCAAAGCTATACATTTTAGAACCCTTACTTGCATAGACAATGAATGTTGATAGAACATCTAGTAAAGATGAAAGGAAGGTTATCATTTTTCTTTAAAAACCATACGGGATCCAAATAAGATATTAACAAAATTACCAATTTAAAGCCTCGAACTAAGAAGCTAAACATGAGGCTCTAATTTATGGAATTAGGGTCTTAAAACACCTATAAATCTTAACTATAACAATTAAGTCTAACTCGGGGCATGTAGTAAATTAGTTAAACAATTTATATACTACTAATGAAGAAACAATGCGAAAGTACCTTTCTCGGTTTTAAACGTTAATGAAAGAGATGCACGTATAAGTTGAGCACATACTAAGAGTAAAACAACTTTGTTGTCCATCTATCCAAACTAGAGTTAAAGGTACAAGGTCAAAGGATGCCTTTACAAAGATAAGACTTAGCTCCGCATACGAAGATAAAGTCCAGGGCAAAGAATAACTGATATGCAAGTCTTTCATAATTTATAAGTACAATATATTGATTGTATTTAGTTTAAATATCATTAATTGGGCAAGTAGACGTGAATTGACAGTAACTAAGATTATGAACTTGCAATTAGTACATTAATCTCTAATACTAATACATGATTCAATTCGTTGCATCCATTAATTAGAATACTTGGGAATCAAAATAAAGATAGTGAAACAAGGTACCAAGTTTACTCATTCTTTAGTTTTATCACAAGTCAATGAAGTTTGATCCAATTCAACTCATGGACTGTCTATGTCTTCTTTCTTCTTTTCACGAGTCGTATTAATAAGAGCTATCTCAAACCCAGCGTTCAGATTTAGATCGTCGTCATACAAATTGATCTATTTAAGATTATTGCATACACAGCACTATTTACTAAGCACCTTGGAAATAACAACAATGGGTTGTCCTGTCATTAGAAAAAGAGCAAAGAAAACACGCAGCAAGAACTCAACTTTCATGATTACAAGTCAATGACGGAACTTAGTTTCAGTAATTGATCAGTTCATAATTCATCAAACACAATGACCGGAAGCTTGGAGAGAAGAGTTGTAACATAACATACGTAGAAATAGACATCGCAAATTGGTCAAGAAAATACGAGGACATTAGAAAGAAGACAGATGAAGATCTTCAGCACGCTGGAGAGAAGACAGGCGAAGACAGACCACATCGTTTTCATCATTTTTATTGTTCTTTTTTTTCTCTATGAAAATATTTTCGTAGCATAATCTTTTTAATTACGAAATTTATTTTCATTATTGATAGTTACGAGACGTGTGTTTTAGCTAAAAAAATATTTCATAGTTAAAAATATTTCACTACAATAATAAGTGGGAAAAGAAAGAATAAAAATTGGTCTTTATAATTTTCGAAACAAACAAAAAGAAAAGATGAAACATAAATTATGAATCAAGTAAGCCTTCTCAAGAACTTGCTTAAGAATAAGAAAAAGGTAAATATTATAGAATAAGGTTTGATCCTATTTATAAGAAATCTATAAATGTTCCACTCCAAAAAAAGGAGAAAATTTGATATCTTTTTTATCTTATTGATGGTTTTATCTTATTAATAGAAATAAATTTGATAGAAATAGATATAAGATTGATAGAAAAAATCAAGTCAACAGGTAATTGATAGAAGTACATCTCGAAACATAAAAATGACATTTTCTTCTATTTTAGTGGGTTATTTTTTATTTTTCATATTATTATTATTATTATTATTTATAATATATTATAGTTTATATTATTATATATATTATTTTATTCAGTATAAAAAACTCACCGTCATTAATACTTTAACTAATACTACAGTACTATAAACAATAACTTCTTTTATACTGAATAACACTTCTCACTCAGAAAAGAAAATTGACGTTCAATACTCAAAATACGGTGGCAGCACACTGTAGTAGAGTATAGACGTGGCAGCAGCATAAGAATTAAAAACTACCCCACACAAACATGAAGGATCAGCGTCGAAGTCCCAGAAAGCCTGCCAGCCACAATCAAACTATACACTAAATTGACTACCTGTCCTGTATTGCCGTTGGATAGAGAAAAAATCCTTAATCTTCAAATATGTTCATGGTTTTCCTTACTTGACCTAAGCACAATTAAAAAGCCATCGCAACTGATTAGACTTTGAATTTTAGATAAAAGGCTACCATTTTGAACTATCTTAAGCTGGGAAACTCACGATCCTGAAAGTCGAGTGATTATAAGATCTTCCAGATTGTAATCATAAAGACACTTCCGTGCACGGCTAGCTTTTGGAGTTAGTCCAAGATACCTTCGTAAACATGTATTTGAACACATAAACTTCCGTCCATCGTCGTCCACTTTTTTATTATGAAATTTCCTGTCTTTTCTTGAACAAATATGTAAAAACGACTTTCCCCAATTTTACATCAACGACCCCCGGTTTTTCTTTTTAAAATTTTGAACCAATTAATTATAGCTCGTCATACCTAAACACTTATGATGTTCCAAGTACAGCCAAGACGCATAAGGTTTATATTAGAAACTCAATAGGACAAATGTTAAGCTCATAAATCGAATCTAATTAGATCACTGATTGCTCAACAACAGCGGATGATACACGGACAGGGTTAGGATGCAAGCTCAAGCTGCTAGCTTTTTAATTAGTCCAAAAAGCATAAGATTGATTACATATGGTTCCAATTCTTAAAAATTACAACGTATTTCAATATTAGAGATTCATGACTGTATCTTCAGATTCAGTATAGAATGTACTCTATCTATTTGCTATTTGCCAGACAAGAGCAATTAGAAAGAGAAAACAAATTGATATATTCATCTTTCTACACTACTAAAAACACTTGTATACTGCTCTAGCGAACTGGTTCTTCTTTAATGGTCTCCAGGTTTGGTTTTCTCGATCTACACACGGATAATCTGTACTGAGATTCCGGCGCCGACAAACCCTCGACACCCTCTAAATTCAACCTTGGTCCACTCTCTTCATCACTTCGAAGCACGTTATTGTCTCCGACGGACTCCGGCAAGACCCGGACTTTATTATTCCCGCCAGATATTCTCTTCGCTGCTGAGTTCGTAGCCATGAAGAACACCGCCATATCAGCCGCAGTCGCTACAGAGCTAACTCTCTTCATTGGAAACATTACGTAGACGTTGCCAAGTTCCAACTCTTCATCCGCACTAAGAGCAGAAAATCTTCTGCCTGTGTGAAGAGACGCAGCGTTGGTGAGGAAAAAGTTGGGGCATTCAAGCATGAGCTCCGCCGCTTTCATTGGCTGCCGAAATTGTTTTATTTCGCCGCCGGGAAAGATAACCCTTGAAGCTTTGGAGGTCCTGACCAAAGGTGTGGCAAGAGTACAAGAAATGTAGTTGCCCATACCAAGAGCTAGCCAGCCAATACCAGACTTAACAGAAAAAGAGAGATTTATGAGTTTTGATGAAGAGATAAGATAAGGCTTTGTTGAGAAAGAATGGAGGATTGTTATGTGGGTGTATATATACAGGACAAGAAAGGGTCAAAGTTAGACAACTAAAAAAGAAGAAATTATCGGGAGTTGTGGTGGCTTGTAAGTCGCAAGAGAAAAGAATAGAGCCAGAGGAAGACGCGTTCGGTTAATACGCATAGAAGAGTGGGGAAAAGTATGAGAAGTTTCATGGTTTTCTTTTGGTCTCACATTTTATTTTATTTTGGTGTGGTCTTTTTAATTGCGTGTGGGACCCATGAGAGTTGCTGTGCCTTTGCTAGCTGTTAAAGTTGTGACTGGGGTGGCTGTGATTGTGAATGCAACTGATAATAGAAAACCAGTTTGAGTGGTTCTTATATTGTGGCCTACCCGTCATAAAACGTCGTCAAGTGCAAGTCCACTATGCATAACTTTGGTTGTTATTGCTTTTCAGGTTTCTTCCTCACCCCTTTGTTTATTTATATTGTAAGAGATCACATTTATGAGATTGTAATCGTGCTCTGTGTAATCTAGCTAGTTCACTGACTTGTATACTTCCATAGTTCAAAGTTCAACTTCTATACATAAATACCAAAAACAAAGTTCAACCTCGTTAGAAGATGTACCGTTTATTTAGGTTTGCTGGAGCATATCTTGAAATCTCGATTTTGTAATCCTTCATTATTAGTTTGTGCAGGACTAACTATTATGTTTTTTCTTAATGGGTCAGTTAAGAGATGAGAGATCCACGTCGGATAAGTAATGGCAAAGAGATTCATCCCGGCTATTCTTTAATTATTCCTCTACCTTCGTAATTCAAACTTCCAAAATGGATACAAGTACATACGCATTCAACTATGGAACGTAAATATCTTATGATCAAAGCTTTGCTCTAATTTGTAAACGAAGATTTGATGCTTTTGTATCCTAATATTTTAGGAATAGAGTGTATATTTTACGATAACATTTCACAACATTTAGGTTGCTGGTAGAAGCAACGTACTTATCCGTTCTTATCTGGCAAATTGCATGCGTAAAGAGTGGCACAGAGGCATACGGATATAAGGACAAAGGTAATGTCAGATGACAGCTAGTTCTCAAACACTCATCATTCCATTGTAACATCCGACACCCAGCAGCGACCCATCAACATTTACAATCCAAATTAAGCTCACCAACATGGTGTTTCCCTGTTATTATGAGAACCAATTCAAGCTTTACTTAGTTTTAATTAGCCACCACCATACCGGGCAACAAATCACATGAATTAATGGTGTCTCCCCTGAAGTGTAGCAAAACATTTGACGTGTTTTCATGTCCTCTTAAGAACACAAGCTGGCTCGTTACTGGGATTAGACACCGATCACGTGGTGATACTCCATAAAGGGTTGAATGTCATCGCAGACGGGTAACGTTGTGAAAGTTTGAGATGCATTTTAGAGCCTAATTGGCTTCACTACTTTATTTTTTCCGTTTTCCATTTTTATATTTTTATGATTTTAGTTTATATTTTCATTTTAAAAAACAAAATTTTGTTCTATTATCATGTTAGTTGCACTTTTTTTTAAAAGTTAAAGAATAATATTAATAAAAAAGTAATACATCAAAAGGCGTTAAGTTATGAGGCACAATCCTCGGAAAGTTACAATTGTTATGGAATACAAACTTTGACAAACAAAACAAAATCAATAGCCACATTCCTTCTAGCTTATTTATTGGATTATTTACTTCCTCACTAAACTGATCAGAGCGTATGGCAAGCTAGTGTCTTAAGAAACTGCCTTGAAATCAATCCTGCAACTTGGTTCATGGACGGGGAGAGTAAGAGGGGAGAACTTCCTACAATTCCAGTTCACGCTTTATGCCTGATTAACATCCAGTCTCCATTAAGAAACAATTGAGTTGCTGCAAGCATCATCTGAAAGCATGGTTTATCATGAGTTGTTCCCTTATTCAATAAATTAGATTAGCTAGAGCTCGCTCTTTAATATTTTCAAAATTTTTGAAATGTCTGATAGTCCTTTTTTCCAAATTATATACATTTAGGAACCAACAACTATCAGATAAATAACTTTATTCTCCTCGGAGATGTTCCTATATGAGCTTAGCTATTCAAACATATCATCAGTCTTATGAAATTGAGGTGATATAGATCTTAAATACTACTCCCATTGGCAAAAGAGTAATCACAATTAAAGAAGAGGTAATAAGTGGCTCAAGTTGGTTTCTACATAAGCAGAAAATTAGCGAGTTGTTAAGATAGCTCAATCTATCACGAATAGCAAGTTTGATCCTAGCTATCAACTACATAAAGAAGGATATCTTCGGCAGTGAATAATACAATGTTGCTCCAAACTTAATTAAGCCCTTTAGTCCTACGCACTTCTTTGCAAGATCGATTTGTAAATTTTCTCGAGGGGTGTTGATCTATATATTGTAATCGTTTCTCTCGGGGTGAAGATTATATTCAGTTAGGATGTGTAAGAGTTTAGGAGCACGATCGGATCACTGGTTGGAGTTGATCAATATATATACCTTG
The DNA here is from genome assembly GCA_027563885.1 of Erythroxylum longipes. Lineage (NCBI taxonomy): Eukaryota > Viridiplantae > Streptophyta > Magnoliopsida > Malpighiales > Erythroxylaceae > Erythroxylum > Erythroxylum longipes. Next base: position 20,896,306 of record JAOQMS010000178.1, read on the forward strand.
GAACATAGTGGAAATTTGTTCAAAATTGTATGCAATATTTATGAGCAGCTTAGTGACTCAATTTACTCCAATTACCAAAGTATAAAGAAGGTAATTCTTTATTCCCTATAATACAATTGATATTTTGTAAGATTAGGGTCTTAAGCTTTAATAGCCTGTTTGGTTCACTGAAATAAGAATTCTATTACTGACGTATTCTTAAAATTTTGTTACTCCTCTGTTTGGTTAGAAAAAATTACAAAGAATAACTAATCTTAGGTTTTATTATTTCTTGAATTTGGAGAATAGCTAAAGTCGATCTTTACCTGTATTTATCTATTCCGAGCACGTCTGGAATAGATAAAAATGTGGACGAAAAAATATCCTCTCCACCGCTCGAAAGGCTTGTCCATTTTCACTCTCTTCAAGCCAACCCAACGATTCTCTTCTCCACCAGAAACTTCATTTTCACACACTTTTTAAGCCAACCCAGTGATCCTCTTCTTTGATGAAACTTCATTTTCACTTCTCTACCACATAATTCTCTTCTCGTTCCTAACGTTCTCTCAATGTCGGCCAACTCTCCCAGTAGGTAAAAACACACTCTCTCTACCTCAATATTTCTCCTTTTATCGTTGATGTTTTGTTATTATTGTGTGATGATAAAGTTGCAAAATCGGTTACTGTTTTATGTTTTTTTATGGGTTTCGATTGGGTGAGGGATTAAGTTTTGTGCTCTGATTTCTCTCTTTATTGTTGGGTTTCGATTGGGTGAGGGATTAGTGTCAGTTTCCGCTGAAATTACTGGTGGAGTAGAAGATTAGGGAAGTAGAACATCTGGTATAGTTTGAAGGAGGTTGTATTTTCGTGGTGGATGAAGAGGTAATTCATCCTTTTTCTTCTTTGACCGTTAATTTTTTGTGTCCAATTTAAATTATTTTTTATTTTTTGTTGTCTTTTATGTTAGGCATGGTCTCCATTTGTTCTTTACATATTCCATCTTTCTAAAGGTTTAATAAGGTTTGCTGTTTTTTAGAAACCATAAACTGGACCTTAAGGGATTCCTTTCTCAGCATGCTTCTGTTATGCACTCAACTCAAAGCCTAGCCTTATCAGTTCATTAAATATGTACCTCTTCTGTTGTGATTTTATCGTGATTAATTATTATTCTGTTTTATGTTATAAGCATTACAGTAATTCTTTATCTTGTTAAAAAAAATTAATGGTTGTAGCTCTCACCTCACTTTGATTCGTGACAGTCATGACACTTTGATTTCTAGCTACAGTTATATAGTTCCATGGAGACAATAACTCATTGAGTTTTCATTTCATTTCAATCTGTTTTTGTTATTTTAGAGTTCTAGAAGAATAAACAATAGAAGTTTGATGAAGGATTGCTTTTTCATCATATGTGGACTATTTCAAGATTGTACTCAATCTACTTCTGGTGTTATATCTTCTGATAGTTCTATTGCAAATCCAACCACAAGTGAAGATACTACTATAGCAATAACATTACTAGAAGTAGTAAACAATATTGATGCTGCCTTACAGAAACTTCTGATAATTATAAGTCCCCTTATATATGTAAAAATGATGGAAATTGTTGTTTTTAAACTCATGTTATAGACTTTCCAGGTTATGGAACTTGATATGTTTGAGGAAGAAAGCTGATTTTGAAGGTGTTATTAATAGAGCTAATGGTGTGAGGTGATTAGTTTTCATTTCTTGTTTCCTTTTTAATATAATAGAGATTTATTTTCGTACATGGGTTACTTTGTTGAGCACAATACTGTGATTTGGTTCAGAACCCCCTTGCTGGATATAATTATGGATGAGCTAACTTACAATAGAGATATCTTTCAGGTATGCAGCTTACTATAAATGTGATGGTTTTTAAAGAAACAAAATTTGAAAAGTATTTTCTGATTGTACTAATGTTGCAAAATCAAGAATTTATTTTTCATTCCAAATCCATGTCATTCTCTTTTTTGTGATTTAGGTTCTAAATAAAGTTTGCAACATATTATTTGCTTATTGTGGATATATTTTGTAGAAATTTCATCACTCTAAATGAAAGCTTGAAATTATACAGCAGTATTTCTTAAAGTACAATGCTAAGGTGAATCAACTAATTGATTGTTATGTTATCTTGTTAGTTTCCATTTCAGGTAAACTTGTAGGTGATAAGATGTCTAGGAGTTGTTAATTTCAGATTCCCAGGAGTTGTTAAAGTAGTGCCTCAACTTCTTAACTCGCAATGTTAAAGATTGTCTATACTTGGTCACTGCTTTTAACACCTGGTTTTGTCGTGCAACTCAGCGTCCATGAGATTGATTGGTTGTTGGTTTTACGTTGTTGGTTCTAGTCATAGGTTTCTCATTTTGTATAATCCCACTTTATGGGATCAGGTTGCATAAACTATACATAACTCTATCATGCCCTTTCCCTTTTCCAACTCTTTACAAAAGTTTTTAGTGCTCTTTCTATTTCTGTTTTTGTTCTTCCACCACTATAATGATACCTATCATGATAGTTAATTGTAACTTTGAATGCTTTTGATGTTCATTTGATACCTATTTGTTTTGTGTTGCCAATCATACACGATAGTGATAGTTGTGGTGGCTTTGGTTGTTCATTTATTATGTCTGGTTAGGCAATGCATTAGTTATTTGAAGGAAAGAAAATTAGTTAGGTTAAGCACAAAGGTCATCTTTGACAAGCCCCTATCCTGTAATGACTAGGCGACCTGCCCGACACTCCATGGGAGGCCTCCAGTCGATATTCGAATAGGCTAGAAAGTTCCCGTGAAGCTAAGCTTATTGTCCTTGTTAAGGAAAAGCTTCAACTCAAAAATAAGAAATGTAAACAGTTGAGTTTTGGCTTTCAGTTTATTAAAAATTTCGGCAGCGTAATGGCTGTATTTTGACATCCAAAAAATTTCAAAGTCCCTGTAAAAGTTCAAAACACTTATATTATCACATCAATTTCTCAACTACAAAGTGTGGACTTCAAACCCACTCACACGCAACCTCAAACAGTTACATCAATAAACTTTGAAAAACTACAACAAAATTATGCATTTTATTAAAAAAAAGCTTTATACACATCCATTCTTTACACAAATTTACATTCCAAAACATGTTCAAGGATATGCAATAGTTCTAAAAAATATGTACAAGGCAAAAATGCCTACACAACAGCACATGACGAAGTTGATTAATCGCAAGGTGGAGCCTTTACTACTAAAGCCCCTGAGCATGCACCTGGGAGGTTTTATTTAAGAATGGAAAATAGAGTGTGAGCTAAACGAGCTCAGTGAGTCTAAATAAAATTCTTTGCAAATCATTTGTAATCATTGACACCTCCCTAAAAGAAATTCATTTGATCTAGTATAAGACAATACTAATATAAAACGTATAAGCCTCTTGAAACCAAATTTCTCAATTTAACTTTTAAAGCAAATAATGGCGACATTATTTATTGTCATGAACTTCTTATACAATATAGCTTACCATAAAGTTCTTTGCACTATGGTACCCTTAGGCATAAGGTCATAGAGTTGGTTCTGTATCGCTTACCCGTGATTGGTTAACTACTAGTTATGGAGCTAGTTTTGCATCGCTTACCCCATAATAGGTTAACCACTATAGACCGATAGTTATGAAGCTAGTTCTGTATCGCTTACCCATAACAATTTTGGCTAGCATTTTATATACTTCGTACGTGTAGCGGCTGACTCATTAGACTAGACTATTGACAAACACAACACCACCCACTATTAGTAACTGAAGCCCCCTGGAAACTGCTATGCATGTTTAGAATAATCTGACCGGTATAATATCATGTAACGAGCCTAACAGTGTATCATAGGCTAAAAATGAAATCATTTTTCTAAGCACTTTAACTTGTGGCATAAAGCTTAAACCATTTTGTAAAGTAATTTATACAATTTCGAAATCAAAAACAAATGGGAGATGTCTGGAGCTTGTCACAATCGTGAAACTGCCTTTAGACTATGTACGTTCAAAATTTTAAACTTCTTTCAATTTCATAATCAAACAATTGAATGCATAATTTTAAATCACATGCCCATCAATTCTTTTGTAAAGAAGTTGCTCAAATGACAATTAAAATACACTCACCTTTTCGCAAACTTATTGTCAAGCACACTCACGCGTTTGGTGCATTTCCTTTATCTACACAAAACACATTTTTCTTAGTCATTTATTTCCAAATTTGGAAATAAGACATTAAAACTATAATTCGGTTTAACTAAATTTGAGATTAGTATTTAATCGCATAACACGTATGCTAATTGTATCTTTGCTTACTTTTGTAAGCTCTCCATTTCCAAATAAAACATCAAAACTCACTTAAATACCATATTTTACCCATTCTAACTTACTAATTTCTTCAGAACACAATCATACCCAATTTAATTCACCATATCACAATCATGCATAAAGAATCACAGTTACGACCTATGTCTAGAATCCATGCATCCACTTGTTCCTTAATTTTCACATATCAAACATTCAAATTAGGTTTTGAAGTCTTCTAGACACTTGTTATGTTATGTCTCTAGTTTGCCCTTTAAACACATGACACATGTCATCTTCCATCATGAATCATCAATCCACTATTCAGCAGCTAAAAAGACCAATTTGCCCCTAATCACTATGCAAAAAGACCAAATTGTCCCTTAATGAATTTAATTTACCGACTAACCAAATTACAATAAAAAATATTCCGCAACGGGCTTATCATCAAATTGATCATGAAATACTCTTATTAGGGTCAATACGTATTGACTGGATGCTTTAAAAAATATTCGAACGGGATTAGAAACATCAATATCCATTATTTTCCAAAAAGGGCATTTTAAGTCATAAACTTCCTGAATTCCTGAAATCCATCAAATCAGAATTATTTTCAATCTGTTTCAGTACCATTAGATTCTAATACTTATTATGAATATTTTCAATTCTTTTCAGGGTTGGGTCCCCAAAAATTACTATTCACGTAAAAAAATAATATTCACCGAACATAAAAATTTACATTCATTTAAAGGAAATGTTTGGGGTTTTACAATCTTGATCCTTAAACTTTTGTTTTCTTGTTTAAATATAAAAGTGATCTTGGTTTGTTTGTATTCTAATTTAAAAATTGCTGGAGGATCAACCAAAAAAGACATAGAAATTTTGTAAATTAGGTGATATCCATAGCAATGACAAATAGCAGTGGTGAAGAAGAAGAAGAATACTACTACTACTACTACTACTACTACTACTACTATTACTACTACTACTACTACTATTACTACTACTACAACACTAAAGTTATACCCTCAAAGCAAAAAGAAGTAAAAAAAGGAGGATTCAATCTCCTTGTTTCTCCTTCTACTAATAACCAAAACTCTACCATTCCAACTTATAACCAAAGTGAGGAGGATCCTAAGTTAAACAATGTAATGAAGATTACTCAATCAACTCCAAGTTTGGCTACTAAAGATAACTCCATTCTAGCCTCAGACTTGCTAGGCATATAGAGTTTACTCTCTTTAACAACTTTCATATGATTTCCTCCTCGTAAGAGAACATCAAGCCTAAGTTAAGGGATCACTCTATGGTTAATGAGGACATCATTATAGAGATATAAAGAGAATAGGAAGGAAACAAGCTAAGGGCTCTTAGAGCCAAAAAGCTTCATAGTGATTATTCCAACTTGGAATTTTAAGGGGAATTGTTAAAAAATTAATCCTTAATACTTTCTTATATGATATAAATTATATGCTTATAAGCCCTTTTGAAAACTGAGCTAAAATAGGAGAAATATAGGAAGTTG